>KZ506089.1:161462-195231 GCA_002844005.1 Limosa lapponica baueri | reverse complement strand
TAAATAAAATTCATAAGAAGGTGACAGCTGCCAGGTTTGCCAACACCCAGATTTAAACTGGTACCCTTAAGGAATGAATGAACCATTGTGTTTGATTCAAACAGCATGCTTCTTTGACTATGTCCATCCAGCTTATTAGCCAGTTGATTACATAATTATTTATAATATTTACAAAAATTCATATTTGCAATCATTGCCAAACATAGTAGGTGGGTTTAAGTTAAGGAAACAATTCAAAATCCAATAAAGACAGTTTTCTAATTAAGCTAGTTTTCATTACCATTACAGAAATAATAAAGAATTCCCCAAAAATCATTTCTATTTATTTACAGTTATATATTTAACACAGATCCCTAGAAATATTTAGACAGACTCCGTACCATGATCTGTGTGATATATAGAACAGCACAGTCCCCTGGACTGATGTCTGCTGATCCTAGCCTTTGAATGATTCAAGGCAGTTTACACAAATTGGCACGTGATTCCCAATGGGGACGCTAAGATGATGTAAAACGACTTAAAAGAATCATAGCTAAATGCAGGACCTACAACTATGTGCTGGCACTTTACACAAAGTGGATTCCACCTACGCTAGTTTAATGGAAATAAATATGGTGTTACTCTTCAGAGTTAGAATATATTTCCTCTAGAGTAAGACGAGGTACTAATATTTGATATGACAGACTGACAGGGAAAATTGCTTTCTCTTGAAAAAATTGTACTATCTTTTGCCATGTTTTCAATGGAAGGCACACACATATTTTGAATTATTGAATGGGCTAATCACTCGCTTTCAAGGAAGTCACAAGAATGAGCTCTGATAACCATTAGAAAAAGCCTTGCTGCTGTGCTTGCTCTCCCCAGACTCATGGCACTTCCACAGACAAGCTATCCCATCGGCCGCAACAGAAAAGAGCCTGCTCTGATCTGGGCTCAGGGCTATATGCAGGACTCTCCCTTTGTGACCTGTAAAAGAAATGCAAATATACATCACAATTCTACACTGATTATGCCAATCACTTTCACCATCCCCATCTACAGCACGGCTTGTTCCACTTTTACTATAGAAGCTCAAAATGCTGCATAGGGTGTGGGTAGCTAGCATTATCTACAAAGTATTTTCACATTAAGAAATTGCTGAAGGCAGTATTTTCCTACTAGGGACCAGGCTTTAACTGCCAGGGCTGCACCACATTGAGAAGACATTTCTGTCAAAGGAGAACATTGAACCTGAACTCTCGATTCTCCACTGCATTTACAACATCAGTCCCATCTGCGTTTGGTAATATGTCTCACTGCTGAGCTTTCCCATCTGGCTGCACATGCCTTGCAGACAGTTTGCAGCTGATCCAACAATCATGAGATAGTGTCTCCAGCTGCTCAGCTATTACTGTTAAGGATATATTTTAACAGTGATCCCACTGAACAACTTATTGGAATTGTATATTGAGTTTGTGTGTAGTTGTAATAAACTTTGGGAGCCAGACACTGAAGGCAGAAGCTACCCCAGTCTAGCAGCACAAAGAACATACAAAACTCATTAACCTAGTTATTCAAGTAACTCCCTCAGTAAAAGCAAGTGAGTTTGAACTGAAGGCAGAAAGAGTCTAGTATTAAATTGAGACTGTTGAGACATGCATTTACTTCTGCTCTCCTGTATCATCTAGCACAATGTCAATGCTAAGCAAACCATTGAGGTTTTTAGGCACAAAGGGACATGAGAAATTAGAAGCCTTTTTACTTTAAGTTACAGGCCATTAGCTTCTCTGGTTGGGTGAGTTACTGACAAACATATAGCTGAGCTAATCCAAGAGGGAGAAAAGAAGATTCTGAGACATGGTGTCTCTCATCTTAAACAGACCAGATGAACCACATCCTAAAAGGAAGTGTCAATGTATGAAGGAAGTCTTGGGTGACCAACTTGAATGAATGTAGGTGCATGTCCTCCCATCATCTTTACCTGAGTTCTCCATGAACACTTCTCTAGATAAAAATAATATTATGAGGATAAACATGTGAGGAACCATAAAGCCCTCTGAACTGTGGTACTTATCACAATGACACCTGACGAAGATCCATAGGACTGCTGTAGGTGGACAGTCTGCCTTAACTTTGCGAAGCTGCTGCAATAGCTCTCTGGAGCCACTGTGACAAAAAGCAAATATCCACTATCCTGGTGCTGAGTAACATGTGTCCCACCTAAACTTGGTGACTAGAATTTTGACAACACCACCAAATTATTTCATCAGAGATTAATTTTCAGGCTTTGCTGCTTCTCAGGTTATTGAAATGTACATGATCTTTGTCAATATTTAAGACCATGAGTTTACAACCCAGTAAATTATTTACACTGTCTCCATTCCGTGTCTGTAACAACTCTGAAGAAAGAGCTGGAGATGTAGTCTTTGGAGGCATCCAAAACTATCCACAATACTGACTGAAATCTGGTTAATAGTTTCAGTCAAAAAGACAGGAAGGGGAATAGGGAAAAATCAGAAAAGTTTAAGTTAACCATTTCTATGTTTTCTGAGTGTAGAGGGCTGGGGTTTTATTTCACTGTTTCAAGATCACATTCAGATAAGTTTTAATAATTACATATTTTTTTTGCTTGTATGTTTTCTTTGATCCACAACAGCTTTTTTAAGGGCAGGGCACTTATATCGAAAATGAATCTTTTTTTCTAGTAGATTACTCTAATATTTCTATCAGAAGTATCTCACAAAGTGGACTCAGTGCTATAAAAAGGTTAGTATCTTTCAGCTGTTATTCTGTTCTGAGTAGACACAGTAATAGGGACCCTCAATTACTAAAGTACTCAACAGTAGTTGACAGTGCTTCATTGTTAGCTGAGGCCTTCAGCATTTAGGAGGATAAATCAATGAGATTCAGTTACTATTTGTTTGTTCATTTCTTTGGGTGTAAAACTCATGTGGTTAAGGGTTGATGAGGCTGATTTAGAGCCACCTCACAATCATCCATCACCGTATTTTTTCTGAACATATTTTGAGACATTAATAATTTCTTCCAACATTCGATTGCCTATAGTAAGGTAATAAGAGTCTTCACAAGCAGGAATATATCTGTGCAACAATTTCCCTTTTTGTTCATGAAAATTAGTTTCTTTTGCAGACAAGTAAATTGAATACGAAACAGGATGATAAGTAACCCTCCAGCTTGACCAAATTACCAAAGCATTTGACTTATATGGTAACTGTACACTGTATTCTCAAAGCTAAGAGTAAATCCAGTTTCATTTCAAATATTCAAGACTTACAAAGATTTGAGAAACCTCAAGCTACAGGCTACAGTAGTAAAGACTAATTATCATGTCACTTTCCAGATTATTTCTCAGAACATCGCGGGACATGGCCTTAAGAATTACACATAAATGAGAAGGGATAAGGTAGGAAAAGCAGCACAGACAAGCAGCATTACACAAGCATAATGTGTAATCAGATCCACATATGTCTCTGCTGCCCTTTCTCTTCCATCCATCTTTGTTTTGACTCTCCTGTGCTTTCCTCTTACAGGCTAGTGGTTGAAGCTAAGTCCTGGTGCCATCCAAGTCCCCGGTTCCAAGGACAGCATCCCAGTATAGCTGAGATTTAATAAATGAAGAATTTCACAAATGCCTTCAAATGTAGCAAGAGGGTACAGAAAGCATTTGTAAGTATCAGCTGTTAGGTTCAAAGTACAAAGCTTCTTTAGTCACATTTTGTCAGCAAGCGTGAAAAAACAACCATACTTGTGAAAATTCAGCCAATGTGCAAATAATTTGGTTTTTCTTTTAACTTGAGATGCTTCCATTGGATCGCTTCAGTTAACACTGAAACAAGTAACACTTAATGGATAAGAGTGACAGCAAGCATCAGGAACAAGAAGGCTTAATAGCAAGGAACAACTTCGATGTGTCATGTAGCTCTACAAGCTCCATGGACCAACACAGAGCAGCAAGGAAACTCCACATCCTCTGTCAGCACAGTACAAGGGAAACACGCCTCACTGCATTGCTTCACAGCTAAAACCATTCATTAAACCCCAGACAGCTCTAAATAACATAGAGAGATTTATTTCAAATATCATTAGGAAGCTGATTCAGTATCCTTCCATGATGAGCTACAAAACTGAAGAGCCACTGAGTTATCTAGAAGGACATCAGCCTAGAATATATTGGAAGCAACGTGACATTAGCACACTAGGTCCATGCCTAGTAAGCCTTAGGGAGAAGTGGAAATCCACAACCTGCAGCTGGGATGGCCTTAGATGATATCGGGAAGAATCCCATCATTAAAACCAAGGAATTTTACAGAAGCAACTTATGCTATTATCTCAATAAGTCAACCTTTACAACCCTGTGCACCAGGATTGTGCTCACGAATGTATGTGTGTAGGCAGAGGGACGATGTGTAAGTGACTGTTCTTTCAACTCCATTTTACATAAACGCATAAGGTACGCACTTGCAAAAACACACTGGTTTAGACAGGGAGTTAACTGAACTAGTTTAAACTATTAACTGGAATACTTGCCATAGAGTTCAGATGAATTGATAAGCATGGGATACTTCCATATTTTCACCTGGTTTCCAGGAAGGCCTTGTCCAGTCATCAGTTCGCTGGTTTTGGGTAACCAGAGCAAGGAACAAATCTATTGCAATTTAAAATTCTGCTTTAGTTTTCAGAAAGGGCCAACGTGCACCATTCAGTAGATTTGACATGTTGTCTACAATTTTTAAACAAGCTACTGAGAAATAGACCCATCAGAATATTTACTTATTTAGATGGATCATTTCATTCCTTACAACACTTCAAAGTGCAGTTGCTTTACTGTCCTATCTAAACTGACAGTAGCCTACCCGTATAAAATCAAAGCCCTTCAAACACAGCCTCAGCTAAGCTGTAATAGCTCCAGGAAAATCAACAGCTATGCTGCTTTAGTCCAGCAGAAAATCTGTTCCTCTCTCTCCTAGTATTCAAACTCCAGAAACAGATGTTTGCCCTCTGACTCTTACACCTCTTCTCACCCCAGCAATCTGGGAATTTTCCCTCCCCCTCAACATTCTCTCCACATCAAGAGTTTTGGCCAAAACTATTACTGCCAATAAGGAAAAGATGATGAAAAGTGTCTGGCCGCAAGACCACCTCCTCTTCAATCACTTCTGTGTCAGACAGAAGTGGTGAATGAGAAACAACAAACTGCTTCTGAGTCCGATCACACGCTGCAGTGCCGAATGTAGCACAACTGCACATCCAGAGAAAATCGTGCTGTTCCTCTGACTGCAGAACCACCCTCAAAGTCAGTGGGAGTTTGCCAAATGAGCACAGCTATACAAGAAGAGCATAGCCTAAGTATGCAGACATTTCATCATTTCACCTGAGAATCTGTAGCTGCACTCTGGATGATTTTCTCATGATTTACGTCCCAGACACGCAAAATCCCATCTTTCATTCCACCCCCTGTAGCAAGGACTCTGGACTGCCAAGGACACCAGTTCACAGCCTAAAAAAAAAAAAGAGAAAATAGATGCCAGAGCAGACAAGGAGGATAGCTGAAAAAAACAGAGTAGATTTTGCTTTAAAGCTTAGTTGGAAAAATGAACTGCAACAAGCACCCAGAATGTATATTTGGCTTTTTTCACCCTACACCATGCTCTTCCTCCGTACATACACAGCAATATAGAATCCCAAAACTCCAAATGCTGCTTCGTTTACCATTGCTTCACAGTAGCCTGATCTGTCCCAGATATGTCCATAAAACCCCAGTTTCTCTGCTTACCTCTCACAGGCCATAGATTCACACCTCAGTACCAGAAGAACCCAGCAGGATAGTGTCTTACTGCCTAAGCCAAGCCATCGCAGAAGCCTCAGCAATGCGACTAACAGGGCTTACAAGAGACAGGGTTTCTTCTGAGACATTTCAAGGATGTGCCTAAGGCCTAGACTGTGGAGAAAGCTACTAAGAACTGAATTCCACCTATTTCAGTAATCTCCTCTGACCCTTTAACACCAGCTCTTCAGGCTAGCCCCAGATTTTTCCAGGAGGATAAACAGCTTATAAATGCTGGATTCCTCTGTCTCTTATCGCTGATACCTGTCGTCTCTCCCACACAGTCTGGGAATTCATAAAGATGAAGAATCTAAATTGTCCCATTTCCAGTTTCCTACTTTGGACTCTTTTGCTACCAGCAATGACATGAAATTACAAGCAGGAAGACAAGAGAAACCTCATATTTAAAATAATTTCAGTGGACAGAATTTTCCAAAACTCCAAAAATTTAAAGATCTTGTTTGTTAGCTTGTAAGCATTGTGCCATCAAAACAAACTCTGATGCAAAACAGAGGAGAAGGCTGTAAATTTTATTTCTATTTGGCATTATATTTGCAAAGACCTACTAATCCAGTAAAATTTCCTCATCAAAGCACTGGCAAACTTATCTGTGACTTGGAATGAGAACTGGTCTTAAAATTACAGTCAGGGGAAAAGAAACTAGTAGAAATCAATGAGATAATTTGAAAAATTCCCTACCTGTCCACACCAACTATGTGATTTCATGGGAGCAAATACAGAAAAACAGACATTCCTTCTTCATATACCTTAACTGCTGAGGAATGGTGTATGGTTTTCAGTGGCTGTGACTGCAATTTCACACCGGGGTCACTAGGCCAGATATTCAATATACCACCACTAGACCCACTTGCAAGCCACTGGTCAGTTAGTGACCATTTCAGGCTGCAAATGCTCTGTTTGTTTTGGCAAAGAGTTCCAACGTGGTGCTGAGCAACCCGAACATCGTGGTGATGAATTGATCCTAGTCGTGAACCACTGTAGATGAAAAAAGACAGCATGGATTGAATGTTAAAGAAGACAAGCTATATCATCACACTGTTTCTTCAGTGGTTTCAGAAGCAAACCACATCAGAGTGAAATGTGTCTGCAGAATAACAGTATTTCAGTAAAAGGAAACACAAACCAACTATCAAAAGCATGCCCTGAATGCAGCAGTGGCTGACAACAGAAAGGAGTCAAGCAGCTGCTCGATTCAAGCCAGGCAGAGTATCTATTCTGCAGCCTGTCCAACTCCCAAGCCATTTAATATAAACTCTTTCCTGTTCTTCATGAAAAATAGTTTTGCAAGATGATTTTTGACAAGGCGATGTGACTCCATGCCCATCAAAAAGGCAGTGTAAAACTGCGTTGCTCTAGGAAAGGGCTTACTAGTGTGGTTCTCTGGTTCTGTCCCTTTCCTTGTCCCCTTTCTCACCCCCACTTTCAGGATTAAGGAAAACCCGCATAACTTGACACCAATTGCCTGTTAGGAAATGGATGCATGGTTCTACAACCAGTATCATTAGCCTACCAAAGAAGGAAGAAATACCCTGCCTGGAAACACAGCTACTGTTACAGTTTAGCTCCTGAATATGGGTTTCACACATCAATACAGTTGAACTGAAAATACTGAAAATACCTTGCAGCACATTTTCTTTTCCTATTTTTCTAAGAATATTACCTACATTAAACCTATGACAAAACAGAAGAACTTCCTGCTGGAAATTCACACTTCCAACTATTCTGATGACACTGAAAACATCAGCAAGTTCAATGTTATCTTTCAGGGTATCTGAGAAACAGATGTCTTACGTTACTGCAATAGATTAATTTAAGGCAGTAATGACTGGAGACTTTGCTATGCTGGCTCTTAAGTTTTTTCAGATGCAAGTTGAGTGATTGGGAAGCTCTAAAAATGCACATACAAAACTGACTGACTGCAAAAAACATCATTCTATTGTGCTTATATCATGGATTTGACAAGCTCTTGAAGATTCCAACCAAGCAGTGCACAACCAGGCACATCTTTACGGCAAATACCTATGAAGGTACATGGGATATGTGCATTATATGCAAAGGCATCATCATTTGCCTCCTGAAGATTTATATGGATTTTTCCTACTAAATTATAAGCAGAAAATCTAGCCAAGAGAAACAAAATTGAATTGCCAGTGTTGGCCATATTAAGTTTTTCAGTGAATCTATTGGTGTGAGCAGGAAGGAACTAGTTTCCTGAGAAGCCTGGCTGAAAGGACATTTTCCTATTTGGCATAAAAAGAAATCCAAATAATTTGTTTTTGACATAGAAGATGGCATCTGTTTTGCTAAAGACCAAGAGAAGCCAGCAAAATTTTTGTGATGGGTTAATTTATGGTACTGAAATTTACTTACAGGTTCATGATGATGTGTTGTTGGACTATTTTTAACCACAGAGATTAGCACATAATCCCAAAGTACCAATTGTCCACAGTAAAGTTTATGGTAAGAACGCTGCTCTTATTTTAGTAGCAATGAATATTAACTCCACGTCTTTTTTCTACTTAGACAGATACTTCAACTCTGCTCCAATGTTAAATGAACTGGTTTCAAATCTAGCACAAGAAATAAATATTACCTCAACCTAATCTGTCAACCATAACTGTAGTTCACAGGCTCATGATGATTTTTATAATAAATTTCTACTCAAAAAGATCTGTAATTTGAGTTCCTGTTGTTTTCACTCCTTTAGCAAAGCTGAAATGCAAATTGAAACTAATGCTCACTGTTATAACGTTATGCCACTTGGCGTTGGCAGGATGTTCTAGCTGCATCCTTGTAAATTAACCCACCCAGAGTACCTACTCAAGCAACAGCATTTTATTAACTGCTTGTTTCGCTGGTATCCTTGTACCTCACTCCAGCCAGCAGACCTAACAGAATCAAAAGACACAGCACCTTATGAAATCAGAATAAAACTACCTCTAGTGTTCCTATTCAGAAATACTAGTTTCATTTTGAATTCAACAATTAAGTCAGTCCATCCTTAACAGACGACTAACACATGATTTTAAAATCACAGAAGCATCCATCCTATACAAACCTCTCCTCTGTCCCTTCAAGCCCGAGTCGAGTATCTGAAAGTGGGAGGAAAAACACCACAAAAGAGTACATTTGATCTTTCTCATCTGAATTCCCATATTGAAATGGGTCCTAAATATAAAATATTCACCAGCTAGTCTAAAATTCACCTTTGGCAAAGCAAAGGTCAACCACTTCAGTCTTCCTTGGTTGTGGATAACAATGAGCTGGCCTTCCCTTGTAGATACAGAGATGTACAATTCTTAACAGCTGTGTTTCTCTGTGCATCTGAAAAGACAGATGCAGTCCTGGTATCAATGGAGGGGCAGTCTAAACTACATGCCCTCTCCCCGGCACCAGACAGGCTATGATTTTTTGAGTCCAGACCCACTGGAGCCAACAGATTTCAAGCTCAGGCTTTGCACAAAAAAACAGAGCCACAGCCTCCACATTCTAATGAAATTCTGCAAGTGGTGACAGCTTTCCGGCAGGAGAGTGAGAAACAGAGACTAAAGAGGCAAGCTAAACCCCCTTTGGCTGCTTTCCTGCCATACAGTAAATCTACATGTGATTTCTGAGATGGCTGATAAGTAGAGGAACAGGATAAGTCACCCTTGAGCAAAGCCAATGAAAACAGCTAAAACGAATGGGACATTTATCTAACTAAAAGCAGATGGACTCTTTCTGGGAATGCACTATACCACTCACCTGCTCAGAATATAATGATTCCAGCTCAGAGCTCCAACTACAGACAGGTGACCAAACATATTTCTCAATCTCTTTTTGGTTTCAATATCCCACAGCTGCCACCAAAAAAAACCCAAGAAATACAAATTTAACAACAACAAAATCAAAGATTTTCACACTTGAATGCACTGGCCTTCAGAACTTTCAGATTGCTGACTCAGGACTGCAGCAGTTAGGTTCCCGTACTACCTAGCATCTCAGCCAAAGTCCCACAAAAATGTTTTGATAATTGGACTGTCCTGTAACAGCAGGCTGAGGGGTACATGTACAATCAGACCGAAGTAAAATTCTCACATGTGAATCCATAAGGAGAGTTTTGGCTTGAGTTCTCAAAGCGTTGATCACTACAGTGATCTTAGCAAGAGAGATACAAGAAAAAATAATCTGTGCTGAGTAAAATAATTTAATTAAAGAGTTCCTCTTACAGGTGGAAAAAATCTGATTGTTTCTGGACAACTGAACCATTAATTCAGTCACCAGCTTTTTAGTGGCTTCAGAGGTTCCATTACATATAGATAACACTGGATATCACTAAGCCATTCAGCAAGGTGCAGCATGATACAGGGAAGTGCTATATATTGTCTTCAGCAGAGTTATTCTGTAGTTCAGCCAATCTTTTTCATTACTTTCCTTAAAAAAAATCACAATCAAATTGTCTTGCAGCCATGTTAGCTAAAAATGGAGAAAGACTAAAAAAGTAAATTATCTAGTACTTGCACTTCTCCATCACTGGTGCCAACTGCAAGGCAAGTTCCTTCTTTTATCCAAGCCAGAGACGAAATGTATTTGGAACTGGAATTCAAATCAATGCTTTCAATGGCTTGAAGAGTTTCTCCATTCCAGATGTGTGCAGCAGATCCTACAGCAATAGCAATGAGATTTTCAAGGCTCCAGTCCAGTATGTTTAGATCTAGAAGAAAGCTACTAAAAATTACTGCAAAAAAGTTGTACGTAATAGCATGGTGTGAGGGGGAGTATGGTTTGGGGAAGACAGTATTATTTTTTTTTAATAGCTATGGATAACCTTCAAGGGAATGCTTCTGTGAAACCACTACTAGCAAGTATTCCTCCTACATGAAGGAGAGTATCTCTAACAAACCAAGGTCTTGACATAGGAGGGAGTCTATACGCTACAGTCTGTCCTACCTCCTCAGGTTAATGATAACATTTACCCTGCATGGGATAGGAAAAAAAATTCAGAAAGGAATCAGGGGAATTTTGCTCCTCGCCTTCAGAGCTTGCTCAGCAAGCGTAGGATGTAATAATACTGTTTCCACTGCCCCTGATGCTGGGTGCATTGTACTTGCAGACCTTGGCAAAGCAAGTCACTACAGCAATTAGCCCCAGAACAGCCAGCTATGTCAGATAGGCCAGAAGTTGGTATACAACAATTAATACCAACCCAGGATATTCTCCCATCAGTCAAGGGAAATCCTCAGCTGTCCATGTAGGACAGCTAAAAAGTAATTTTGCATGATGACTGAAACACAGAAGATTGCTACCATAGGCCAAGGTCTGACATCATATTTTCGTAACTAAAATCACTCTGAAGAACAGCTGAATCCGTCAGTGAGCTGTTTCACTACAGTCCTGGTTGTTGCAGCCAGAAATAAGTATTAAAGAATCACTTCCAAAGACTTGTATTAGTGCTGTGAGTGTCAGGACATACCTTGTGCACGATCAGTGTAAATCATACAAACAAACCTTTGTCCTGTTCATGGATATACAGGAACATTTGCAAGGATATGTTGAAAAAAACTCTACAGGGACACTTATGAACACTTGCACATATACAGCTGTTCATTAGATCTTATCAAGTGTTATATTATTTGCTGCTGTAGACGACAGATCCGTACATGTTCATCTTGTGCATGTTTAATTTTTGCTTGCGTACCACCAAAGACATAAGTAAGAAATTAGTTCAGAAGGTATCTACCATACAAACCATAAATAATGTCACTAATGTCTCTCAAAATAAGAGATTTCAAAGTCTGCTCAATCAAGTTGCTGATGTGTTGACTGGCGTCTAGATATCCAAGGCTGATAGCCGAAATGTATAACTTAATTAAGCAGAGGTAAGTATATTGGTTTGATTTGAAAGTTGTATTGAGATCTATAGCTGAAGGAAACTGCATGAGAGTTAGGTAGTAGTGATTCTAGGGTTTGATTAGTCATGTCTCCATCCTGGAGCAGGCAGTTTTCAAAGATGCATCCTTATAAGAAAAATGACATCATGCATATGTCCTGCAGAGTTTCCACTTTATGTGAAGGAGACAGACCTTCACATTCTTTCTTGAAGCACCTCTGCAAAAACCACCACACAGGAGAAATGAACTTACAGTAATCATTGCGCAAGCCAGCAATATGAAGCCTCACTTCTGGCTCCAATGGTATGGAAGGCTTCATGATGGTAGCAGCTCTAAACTCATTCTGGGTACCCTCTCGGCATCCTGTATTTGAAGATTCATCACATGTAAATCAGTAATGCAAAACATCACCAGTTTTTCTTGCACCTAAGCCTTTCACATTCTCACTATATTTGTCTCTCCATAGTCAAAGGAGGCCAGAAGGGTTTAATTTATCCTGGGTAGGCTCAAAACACTAGAGACACTAAACTAGGTGAAAGCCACCTTCTACCACCTCTTTCAAACCTCCATGGATTTAGTCAGCTAGAACGGAGAATACAGTTCACTATATTTTGTTTAAATTGTACTACAGCTCAATACAGACCGTGTTGGTTTTTTTCTTTTTCACCTTAGTTTTCTGTCAAAAGTTGTAAGTAGCAGAATATTTCATACGTGCTCTCCCACTTCAAAACCACCTCATACAGCAATTCTCTGGCTTCTGGTGTTAACTTCCCACCAAAAGGTCTCCCCCATCAATATGTAACCACGGGAAAAGGTTTTTAAAGCACACGCAGCTTGTGACAACGCATAAGCGAGAAACAAAAGCAAATACAAGTATGAGAAAGCAGAAGAGTCATCCTTTGTGGTCATTGTCTACGTTATGCTGCAAGGACTCCTAAACATCATAGAAAAAAAGCCAGATCATTAGCACTATGAATCATTTAATGCTAGATTTTTATGTGTAAGAAACTATCTTGATGTAATGTGCAGAGCAGAAAGCTGGAGATCCACATTTCTGTGCTTTTCTCTGTGTTTTGACTTACTTTTTGACTTATTCTCCAGAGACGAGCATGTAGAATGAGTATCAAAAGCTTCAGGGGCAGAAGACATTACTTACCACTATAACTAACTTTGTCTGTTAAAAAAATTCCAACACTGACAAAGTTTTCGTACTCTCTAACTTAAATACACACACAGACATCCTATATGGAAGTCCAATGACAAACTGTGGAGAACTTACTTCACACAGTCCTTCCCTACACTGTCCTCAGTCTTCCCGACTAATCCAGAATTCATTTCTGCCAGACAACAAATGTTTCCCCTCTCAGCTATGGTACCCTCTCTCACCAAATAAAGACTGAAGATAAGCAAGCAGCAGGCCACAGTGATTTTCTTCTGTATCTAAAATTTTGTGCCGTTAAATAATCAAGTAGACGTGCAGGAACGACCTTCTCAGACCCACCTGATGGTATATGTAACACTGCATTTTAACCCTAAAATGGTCTAATATTACTGAAATGAGATTTCTCTGTATAGAAAAATCTGCATTTCTTATATCTAGATTTTTGTTATTTTTTGAAAACTTTACCAAACCTTTCTGAACACAGTCAAGTAAGATAATTCAGGAAAACTAAGACACTTAATTGTAACAGTTGGATGAATGGCAATACTTCTGAAACACTCTGAAAGTGTTTTTCTTCTTTAACATTGGTAGCTGGTATTAAGCAGTGAGATACAAACAATAAAATCATCTCTTTAACTCATTTCAGATTTCTCTTCTCTCATGAGTAATTCATCTACCCTGAATTCATATTGATCACGCTTTCAGCTCTATTCACATACTTCATAGACATATGAATATGCATAATGGGCTTTTTAATTAGTGGAAATTAAGCTTCATTACACCATTTTGTGTTGTTTTGCCTGGGTACTAGTAGATAACACTGACTTACGGTAGGATTTCAGCTCTCACGTGCTTGTGTCACTTCTCAAAATGAGACTCAGGAAGTGGTACAAAGTCACAAAGTCACACTGTCACACCACACCACTTGTTCAACAAGCAGGTGGGTGGAATAAAACTCAGTATTACTGATATCTGTATTAATTTGCTATCGAAAAAAACCCACTGTGACTAATCCCTATACGGTTGTTATTGACTGCTCTGAATTGAGTCTTCTTTGCTTGGAGAAGAGCAACAAAGGAATATATACATCTGTCACATAGCCCCCAACTTCTTCTACAGGAGCTGAACTCCAGATTCGTAAAGAAGCTGTTTCTCACTGTTTTACATGAGTGTGAATCAGGCCCTGACTGGCAAGAACCCATCATACACAGACATAGCCAGATCACCAAAACAAATCATCTGTCCAAGACAGAACACAGCAAAACACTGGTCTGATATTTAATGAACTGCCCCACACAAAAATGTGGGGCACAAGTTGGAACATACGGGCACAAGTTGGAACATGGGAGGTTCCACTCAAATATGAGAAAAAACTTCTTCACGGTGAGGGTGACAGAGCCCTGGAACAGGCTGCCCAGGGAGGTTGTGGAGTCCCCTTCTCTGGAGATTTTCAAGACCCGCCTGGATGCAGTCCTGAGTAACATGCTCTAACATGCTCTAGGCAATCCTGCTTCAGCAGAGGAGTTGGCCTAGATGATCTTTATGGTCCCTTCCAACTCTAAAAAATTCAGTGAAATTCAGTGAAATAACTGGGAATATCTGTATTATTTAACAGGTTAGCTCTCCACATCCCACCTGTTTTCCAATCGTCTGATAATTCACACCCCCTTATGCTCATTCATTCCTAGGATATCTTTTGGAGCAAACTAACCAACTCCCCAGCAGATGACACCAGGGGCAGTACTAGTGACAGTTTGCTCCAGCTACCTTTCCCCACAGGTAGGAGCAGGACCCCACCATCTCTGCGTGTCTTGCACTCCCATGTACCCAACAGTCCATATAATACATATCCTGTCCCCATTCTGCAGCACAACCCCACATGATTTGTAGGATTCTAAAACTGAAAAGCCGAAAGGAAATTAACATTTTCAGGCCATTAATGCATCAGATCAGGCCCAAAGGAGACCCAGGTAAAATACCACACTGGAACAGGTGTAATACTATCTCTCCACAGCCAGTGGGAACTCTAGAAGCAGCCCTGAGCAGCATGATCTCAGCCACTTTGCAGTATTCTGTAACACTTGCTGGAACAGGAAGATGCACTTGCTTTTCCAGTATAGATGCAGCCTACTGTACCTTACTGTTCAGTGTGCATGAGAATATTTGCTATATTGGAACATACCTTTCCAGATGCAATTGGTATTTTCACAGACCTTCATGTCTCCACTTTTTGCAATGCTATATCCAGCCTCCTGGACCAGTGGAAGCTGAGAAGGACATTTCTGCCAATTGAAGTGAAAACATGACTGAATGAAGAAATCTGTCAAAAATGTATATAAGCATCATGGATAACACAACTCCCATCAAAGGGCTCAATATTCATTACATAAAAGCTTCAAAACAGCTTGTGTATTGGATGGAAGATCAGTAACAAATATAGAATACCAGTGTCCAAATCATGTGCTCTAACTTGAGCCATCACCTTTCCTTCCATAAAACATCAATTCATTGCTAATGATCACATAAACTTTAACAAAGCTGTTTGAACAAGGCCATCTTACCAGTGGAAGAGGTCACAGGCCCTGTACATCTATAGGTACTACCACAGGTCACCTGCCAAACCTTAGTGCCCTCTCTTCCTCTTCTGAATTGGCATTTGGCCTCATTTTACCAGCACACAATGGCATGTTTCTGCATGCCAGCTGTAAGTCTGATGCCTCAGGCTTGCTCTATGAGGCAAGATCAGTTGTGTGGTGCATACACAGCAGGGCTATTGATCCCAGCATGAGACCTACTGGATGTCAGATTTCTCTCTCAAACCAGGGTCCCAGAGCTTGGGCTCCACGATCCTGTTCCTTTAACCAGAATTACAATACGAAACTGAAAATATATAGAAGGTGTCTCAGAGGAATAAGATGCTTTCAATTACATTATCATTTCCTTGGGTGACAAAGAATCAGATGATGCAGCAGGCAAAGATAAGAAAAGGCAGATCTGAATTGTTATTGGAACCTGATTCTTTTTTTTGGAAAAAAAAAATTAGCTTAGGACGTTAGCCAAGATTCAGGCAAAGGCTCAGATCACCTCACAGGGGATATGAATCTCTTCACCAATCCCTAACTCATATGCATTTCTTCACAACGTTCCCTGAGTTGAATGCTCTGATGTCAGTTGTCTGTTTGGTCTGTATTTGCAATCAGGTGGAAATGCAGCTGATGTTTTTACCAGCCACTCAAAATTAGTATGTTCTTCCTCCAATGTCTGTGAAATCTATCCTTCCAAGCACACTCAGTGTACTTCTTCAAAACCCTGTTCCAATCATGATAAGGAATGTCTTACAAAAACATAGCTGGAAAAAAGTGTTCCTTTTTATATAGATTTTACATATCCCAGCTGTTCTACAGCAGGCCTTCAGCTTTGAGAGGCATTTTCTATGTGATTTACACAGACAACCTGGCAGAAAGCTAATCAGATTGCTTGGATCTGTGTCTGTGTCCCTAACATAAGAGCAGATATTTCTGTGGAAAACTAACTGTGTATACAAGGAAGTAATCTTTTGGCCCACAAGAAGACCTCAGACCACACACATTCACTGGAATGTGAGAAGATTTTATTTTTTTCAATGCACCCTATCCCTTCATGCTATCAGGCAACACAAATTAAATAGTCATTACTTACTGTATCTAAGAAGATTACAAGATTTTCTGACTTCTAAATTTTTTACGTTTTAGGAAGAACTTGGATTTTGGTGATCCCACAGTGTTATCTCAAAGACCCCCCCATCATACTTTTAGGAAATGGTTGTGGTCCTTGATGTAGAACTCCTAATATCTTAGTTCTAACTCAACTCCTGCTTGTAAATTACAGTCTAATTCTAGGTAAGTAACTTCAATGTAGAGATGAAAGACTGACACATGGTTCATATTGGGATGAGTAGTGTTTAATATCTTCATCAATGACATAGAAAGTGGGATCAAGTGCACCCTCAGCAAGTTTGCAGATGACACCAAGCTGAGTGGTGCAGTTTACGTGCCTGAGGGACGGGATGCCATCCGGAGGGACCTGGACAAGCTCTACAAATGGGCCCCTGTGAACCTCATGAGGTTCCACAAGGCCAAGTGCAGGGTCCTGCACCTCAGCTGGGGCAAGCCCCAGTATCAATACAGGCTGGGGGATGAAGGGATTGAGAGCAGGTCTGCCAAGAAACTGTTGGGGGTACTGGCAGATGAAAAGCTCAACATGAGTCAGCAATGTGCGCTTGCAGCCCAGAAAGCCAACTGTATCCTGGGCTGCATCAAAAGAAGCATGACCAGCAGGTCAAAGGAGGTGATTCTGTCCCTGCACTCTGCTCTTGTGAGACCCCACCTGGATCCAGCTCTGGAGTGCCCAATGTTAAGAAAGGCATGGAGCTTCTGGAATGGGTCCAGAGGAGGGCCACAAAAATGATCAGAAGGATGGAATACCTCTCCTGTAAGGACAGACTGGGGTAGCTGAGGTTATTCAGCTGCAAGACCAGAAGGCTCCAGCAACACCTTATTGCAGCCTTTCAGTACTTAAAGGGGGCTTCCAGGGATGGGGCATCCACAACTTCTCTGGGCAACCTGTTCCAGTGTCCCACCACCCTCACAGTAAAGAATTTCTTCCTAGTATCTACTGCAAGTCTACCCTCTTTCAGTTTAAAACTGTTACCCCTCATCCTGACACTACACTCCCTGATAAAGAGTCCTTCCCCATCTTTCCTAGAGGCCCCATTTAGGTACTGGAAGGCTGCTATAAGGGTCTCCCCAGAACCTTCTAATCCCATTGAGTTGGGTAGTTTAAGACTTCTAAAATTCACAGACTTTCCAATCAGACCACGAAGGAAGCACTGTTGTTGAAAGGAGGATTTTCCAGGGTATTTTGTTTATTTAGAAAGGAAATTGCTTGCCCTGAGGACCAGGTTTTCCAGAATGATGTAAAAGCATGTATCCAATGACTCTCAAAGAGTACAATTATTAAAAGATATCAATCAACAAGCCTGTTAGCCCACCTGTCCTAACACTACCTCCTTTTCTTAGAAGTTGAGCTTGATACCCTAACAGAAACTTCTCAATAATCTCAATAAGGATTATTAACCACTATAAGTAAGGTTATCAGGTATGCATCTTTGAAGTACCCTTACTCAACAGCTGTAGTCAAAAAAGTAATCCCATGAAAACAGCTATCAGCATCTTCAGTATTGACCTTGCAACTGATGCAATCAAGGAAAGGAAAGCACAAGAAAAAGCATGGTCACTGACTAAAAATTTACAACTTAATATAGAAACAGTCACAGTTAGACAGCACTAAAATAGAAAGGTATTTTTGAGTGTAATGTTATGATAATAACATGCTTAACATGAGAAGTCAATTTGCAAGAAGTTAACAAAAAGAAACAGATGGGTGGCTGGAGCATAGGTTTATTTAAGATGACCAAAAAGCAATGGATAATGCCCAAAAGGAAAAAAAAAAGTATGTGTCAGTGTCCACCAGGAAAAATTAAGGGACAGAGTGTACTGCAATAGAAAGCAACACCTAAATGGGAGGTGATCTGATGTCTTTGTTTCATGTTAAGTAGATTCCATGTGTTCTTTCATCCTTAGCCAAGAATCTAACCTCCTATTGTCATGACAAAATATTTTAGTCTCAGAAAGCTACTTTTGGGCAAATTTTTCATAGAACCTCATTCTGTCTAAGTGACAAAAGAAACAGCTACATCCTGCACAACTGAAGAAGTGATCTTCACACATAGTGGTTATTAAAATAAGTGGAAACCTGAGTCATTCATGTTTTTCATGCGTATTTTTTATAATATACATTTTCCCTCAGAGGTAACCAACGTATCTTGAGGGCTTCATTAGCTTGGTTTTGATTTTAGTTTGCGGGACGATAGCCTGGAGGAAGGGGAGAGAAGCTGAATCAAATAAATGACAAAGCAATTGCTCCTGACATTTCTCTAGCAGACCTTTCCTAAATGAACCTCTTCTTTTCACTGTTCTCCACGTCAATAAGGTAGTATCAGCATAACAGAGTCCAGGCCAAAGAAAGATAAGGTAGAAAAAAAAAAAAAAGGCAAAAACACATCAGAAAAGCAAATACCTTACCTCTGCATTTGAACATTGCATTACTCACCTGTTTCTTTTCTATTTCAGCTCTCCCTTTATTCCTCCCTTCCAAGTCTGCTGCAGCGTGACTGCTAGGTAGAGTCACAACAGTTCTCACGATGGAGAGTTTCTTAGGCATCTGAGGTGTCACTGGAAAACAATTTTAATGGAAACAATACCTTTAAAAACCATACAGAGGGTTATTTGCCAAATATGTTTCAGAGTATCACTGATTTCATAGTAGCAGTACTCTACAAGTAGATCTGACACAATAAGTGGGACAATGCAAATATCAACATTTGAACCAGTCACTCTGCTTTCCTTTTGTCAGTGAAGAGAAAGAGACATTTCTACAGCACTATTCATCTTATCCTAAAAGAGATGTCTAAATAAGGTCAGATTGGTCATTCCTTTTATAAAGCGTGCCTGTTTACTACTGTAGCTCATATCCAGCCTTAGATTTATGGACAGGTTACACAAGATTCTACCACATAGGAAATCAGTATCTGATTCCCCAGAACCATGCAGGCTTTCACTGCTGCCAGTGGAGACAGCATGGAGGACTTTCTGTTCTAGAAACTGAAGCAGGGAAGACTTCACCTTGTTTTAGAACCTGAGTTTCCTAGAGCTGGACATGTATTATTAACAGCTCTGGTATTCTGCTTGGCAGAAGACAGAATTGCACTTTCTGACCAACAGGCAGGGATGGCATCATAGGAACACATCCTGAACACTAAACAGCATCTTTTATTTGCTCTCTAAATATTTCAATTATTAATCAAGAAGTGAGCCTTGTTTAGTTCCCTACATCTTCCAGGAAGCCCTTGTACACACCTCATGTAAATCCTTCCCCACTATCCCCTAGCACTGATGGAAGTAGGAGAGAGTGGCTTATTTCACCTTTCTGTTGTATTCGGAGAGAAACAGCCTCCCCTAGAGTCAGTTCTTCTCCAGACCCAGAGTTCTGAAAGTTTGATCTGTGCTCTGAATGGCCCTCAGGTAAGTCTCTTCCTAAGGTGAACTGAGTGTGAGTATTCCTCGGCTGTTGTCCCTTTGTCAACATCTGAAGCCTTAAACATCGCAGGAGAGACAGTAACACAGGGCAAGCTTCTCCTTCAGTGAGTGTACACTATACCACATCCAGCCATGCAGCCTGGTTTAAGTGCTGCAGTTATGGCCGAGTCTGCAGTAAGGCGAAGGAGCAGAAGGGAAGGAGAAAGGCTTATATGAATTCTCCTGCTCTCCTGCCAGCTACTGCTAACCATTGCAGGTATGAAGCCGCAGCAACTAACCCTGTGCACTGTTACAGCCCAGTGCATATGAAACCCAGCCCAATACAGGCCCCCATCAGAGAAGGGAAAAAGACTGGTCTGCAACAGGCATGGCTTGGCTGGGGATGAAGCTTTCATGTCTCTAATTCCTTTCACCCCCCTTGACGTCAGCTGTCTGTGTGATCTGCTGCCCTAGCCTGTCTGCGCACGGGGAGCAGGAACCTTGGGCCTAGCTTTTCCTCTCATGACCGCAGTGTCCTCCTGAGGCCCTCTCATGACCGCAGTGTCCTCCTGCCGAGAGGACGCTGGTCCTGAGCTTGCTCTGCCTGTGAAGCTTGGCACAGCCTGATGCTGCTGCACGCTGCCATACCCAGAGCCCCTGACAGCCGGACACGGGGGAACACCAACCCACGCCTCACGCTAATTCCCCGCTCCGGGTTATTTCAGAAGTCCATCCTCTGTACCAGAATGTTCCTTTGCACCCTGTCTGACCTGGAGCCTTCCCAGGCGCGTTGGCGAGCTGGGCCGCCCCGGAGGCACAGGGCCCGGTCAGACCCTCGGTGCTGCCTCTTGCGTGCGGCTGCTGCCATCTTGTGACAATAGGGCTGCTCGCCACCGGCGCCCTGGCCGCCAGCTTCCTCTTAATCGAGCTCTTAAACCTGGCATACGTGGTCCTTTCCGAGTCTGGGACCTGCACAAGTGCAAGGAGACAAAACACCACAATTAGTCATGACTGAGTATCATTCTGCCCCTTCCTGCTGTCTCAGGTTTTCCTCTGCCCCCTCAGAGCAGCAGGCCATGGGAAGGTTGGGCTGAGGGTGGCTCCAGCAGCCAGTCACCTGGATGGAGAAAGAGTGAGGGGGGAAAGACAGGAAGAAACAATTGTTTCTGGTCAGATAAGCACCCCTGAATCAACTGTCACATAGAAATCCTGTGGCAGAGCAGAAAACTAAATTTGTGTCACTCGTGGACCAGGCTACAGCACTGGCCTTTGAAAGGCCCAGGGCACCTTCAGGCATGTAGCATCAGATCCTGGGTCCGGTCCTTTCCTGAGAGACGGGCATTTGGGCAAACCCGCGTGCTGGCTGTCTGTAACCAGGCTGGTTTTCTGATCTTCACCTGAAGGAGGGCTTAGGCCTCTTCTCATTTCTGAATCTTCTCACCACCACTGCGGCTTGCTAGTGTTATTACTTGGTATGCTATCTTTCACTTTTAGTGTATTAAGGCATACTAAATAAAGATTAAATGACAGAGTTACATTTCTTACTTTCAAATTCATTCATAGAGCAATTTGCGTGCATAAGAATGTAAGAATGTATCATAAAAGCATAAGAATGTATGAAAAGTTGAATGTAAGAGCAAGAGATTTTGTTTTCCAGAGTTTTAAAGCAATGTTTTACGTGAAAGTAACAACAGTAAGGAAGCACAGAAAGTATAATAGGCTTCTGCATCATTATTAGGTACTCCCGTCAATATTTCTAACATATTAAGTCTTGTAATCTATTTTTTGTTTATTTCTGAAATAATATTAGATGCAAATTACAAGCTGTTGAGACATAACTTAGACACCAGGATCTTGCATGGATTTTCTGAAATCAAACACATTCAAACTTGCTTTTAAAGTCAGCATTAGTAACCTGCACTTGCTTGTGGAACACAGCTTCGTTCATTTGAGCACGGAAGTCTGCACCTTTTCTGTCCCCAGCGCCAGAACACCACACGCACAGGCCTCACTGCCAGGCAGACATCAAGCCTCACATGTCCTCAGATCACAGGAAACACCCATACAAATACTGAAATTTCACAATACTTCCTAAGCATCTCTTCATTATGTACAACTGTGTGAAACTCCCTATATAATCTTGTTAAACAAAATTAACATGGGCCTTACTATTATAGAACATTATAGAAACAGTTGAACATACCACTATTGTGATATTGTACAAATCAAGTATAGTTGAGGTGATACTAGAGTCACTGAAAAGCAACAAACCCCCAGATTCCAGGTTTTACCTTCAGAAAGTCCCATTTTATTTTCATCCTTTAAAATGTGCCTCTGAGCGCAGCAAAAAATAAGAGTGATAAGAAAAACAACTGAGACAGAAGTCACTCTTCAGTGGTGGTTTGGACTGGGAGGAAAAGAAAGTTAGCAGAGCCTGACAAGCAATGAGGGCTGAAAGAAAAGCAATAGCTTAGAAAAGCCCAAGAATAGAAATATGAGGAGGACAAAACAAAATCCTGAAGGCTGAGAGGAAGAGAGGGAATACCAAATGGACAGAAAGAAAGAGGGAAGAACTGAGCAAGGGAAGACATGAAAAAGGACGAGAAAATTTTGTTATTTCTCGACTTGAGTTGTAGCAACTACATGTTGACGTACCCTCAGAAACGAAGAGCAGCAGGCAACCATTTTTTTAAATATAAAACAGTAAAATAAAGACAGATGAGACACCAGACTTGTGTGGCTCTAAAGTTCAGAGCGCCTTTCACAATTGCCTCAGCCAAACACCACCAGACCTGCCTGCCTTATGCCCAAAGTTCTTGGCTAATTCTTTCTTCTCTCATGCAAACCTTCCATCTTCTCATCTCAGTACAGCTAGTTTCCAGTTAGCCAGTAGCAATAAAAACAGCAACTTATTTTCCAGGGAAAGGTGGAAAGGGAAGCTGCCCCTTCCATTAAAAAAAAAAAAACCCACATCATTTTATTATCTTCCTTTATGCCAGCCTATAAACAAGGAGTTTTTCTCTGCCCCCTGTGCTTGTTTTACCAACAAAGCTGCCTGTGATCCCACAACAGCTGATGAGAGGCAGGACAGAGGCTGTAAACTGGGTGGCTTCTGCCATATTGCCCTTCTCCTACCTAAACAGATGGCCCCAAACTACTTCTCCAGGTCTGTCTGATAACAGCTCTGCCAGGGACACCCCAGGGGCCCAAGGGATGTGCCAGAGATGCCCTACAGTCCCACAAAAGAGGCCCTTCTCAAGGCAGCATGCAAACACTGGAGTATCCCACACAGGTCAGTTAAACAGAGCAATTAGCATCCTTAGGTGATGGGAACACAGTTTGCATTCATTTCTTTTTTTGTCCCAGCCAGAGGGATTTCTGTACTTTACTCAAGAGCTCTGAAACGCAGCAGAAGCACTGTGAAATGAAACAGCCACTTCTGCAACAGGGACAAAATGAGTAGCTTGTTCTTTCCAGTCCAAGCTGGGAGTTTCATATTTCAGCTCCTCCTTCACATTCCAGGCCTGCGCAGGCTCCTCTCCAAAGATTTCGAAAATGGAGCCTCTCACAACTACTTATCCACTGAAATACTCAGTGCCCAAAGCAAGGGTCTTTGTTGTCTTTCTGTCGATGGTTTTGTGTACCGCCATTCTCTGCCTGCTGCAACTCAGATTTTTTAAACCTAAAATCAAAGATTTTTATTCTTTCGAAGTCAAGGATTCAAGAGGAAGGATCGTTTCTTTGGAGAAGTACAGAGGGAAAGTAAGTTACAACTTCATTATGTCTTTGTCTTGAATCTTTACTGAAAAACAGGTTTCTGTTTGTAGGCTAACAAAAAGTTTGGTTATGGAAATTTTCGTCAGATTGTGCTAAATTCCTGTTCTTCAAGGAGTCAACTAGAGAGAAATTTATTTTATCTAGGCCTGCTCCAGGAATTAAGTATTAGATTTAATAAATCAAGAAAAATGGGGTTTCATATTCTTTATTATAAATCAATAGAGCCTATCAATACAATTTGTGCATTTTAACCTCAGTTAAGAATAGTAGCATGTTGTGTTGAGTTCTGGAAGTTGATCTAGTAAATACGATTTTAGTGTCTGTCCTAAATACCTGCTTTTTACATGCTTATATTTAAACAAAGCTGTAAGTTTAAGTTTATACATTTACTGGATTTTTAAAACAGGCTGTCTGAAAGTAACCATCTTAAGCTGCTATCATCCTTATCTGTTTAATGAAATTATGATCAGACATTAAATTTAGCCTTCAGGCAGGAACAATTGTGGCAGTAGGAGATGCCATTTTAAGGCTTAATTATAAACTTTACGACATCTCTATTAATATTTTTTTTCTTACTATCATAACTTGATTTCTCTGAAGGCAACTTTGGTTGTAAACGTGGCCAGTTACTGCCAACACACAGACAAAAATTACATCGCACTGCAAGAACTACACAGAGAGTTTGGTCCCTCCCACTTCACTGTGCTGGCTTTTCCCTGCAACCAGTTCGGAGAATCAGAGCCTAGTTCAAGCCAGGAAGTAGAATCTTTTGCCAGAGGAAACTATGGAGTAACCTTCCCTGTTTTCCACAAAATCAAGATCCTAGGATCAGAAGCAGAGCCTGCCTTTAAATTTCTAATAGGTAACTGTTTTCTTTTATATATCAAACTGCCTCTAACCATGGTATTCTCCCTAAACTCTGGTCTGAGTTGGTTTGTCAGGAAACATTGTAGCCTTCATAGCCTGTGGAGAGAAACAGGCACTCGGCATTGACCTCGTTTCAATGTGGGTATCAAAAATATGGTTAGAAGACTTGTACTATGAAAGCATCAATTTCTTCCCACTGATTATAAAAACAGACTACTGTGACCAGCCCAGTTAGAAATATCCGTTTTGTAGATGTATAAACTTGAGTGCAAAGACTCCCATCTACAAAATCCCATTTCAAATTATGTGACACTTGTTGAAAACAACTTTTCTCATGGACAAAAATGTAACTATTGGGGGAGAGGTGTCTTTAAATTATGATCAGACATTAAATTTAGCCTTCAGGCTGGAAGATTTTACATAAACACATGCAGATTAGAAGACTCCTGCTTTAGCAGAGTCATATATCCCCCTTTAAATAAACAATATTGTAAAGCAGGATTATATATACTGTAGTTATATATAAATGATTTGCCTTAATTTGTCTTGTGAACTTCAGGGCCCAGCCTGCAAAACCCACACACACCCATACTCCTGTTACAGCAACCATTTACAAACTTGGAGTCTCACACTCTCACAAGCTAAATGAAACTCTCTTCAGTTGACCGAAGAGCCCACACACCCAAACCAACTTTAAAAGCCTCTCTGAATTTGCCTGAGCTTTGGCCAAGGGTTTGACCCATACTAAACGCTGATATATGAAAGAAAGGATAATTAGAACAAAATACTTATCTATCACATCATTTTAACTAGAAAATAAGGTAGGAAAAGGCCCAGACCTGTATTCCATCTCCCTGCCCCAATATAGGAGCACACGTCCCCCAATCAGTACTGTATGTGCTTCTCCAGACTACAGTATGGTAGAATCCAAAACTTTCCAGTCTACCCCAGCTCTTCACAGCTCCTCTTGTCAGAAAGCTATTTCAACATATAAACGAAATCTTTCTTATACCACTTTTCTCTTGTTTCTTGCCATATCCTCTCTGAATACCTCTTATATACTTAGAAATTAATATCATTTAGGATTCATTTAAGTGGCCACATTGTCATCATAACTGTGTTTCTTCCTACCTGCCCTTAGGCATGTCACCAAAGACCTCAGGTAAAGCCTCGTTGCTCTGAGCTGCCTGACATCCAGTGCAATTACTAAATGCACTCTGGAGGTGCCTCTCAGCTCATAATAGAGGAGATTAGAGCACAGGGGCACCAGCTGGGTGGGATTAATCCAGGTTCTACCAGAGCAATCAGTGTAAGGTGCTAATACCCATACAAAAACAGAACAGCCATATTTACTCAGTCCATTCTTATTTGATCTGCCGTTCACTGAAAAGAAGGAAAAAGATCCTCTGGTACTTAAATATTTTGGAATAAGGTCTTTCTTTTGCTGCATTCCTCTGCTTCACTTGAAATTACTGTGCATCTTTGATTAAAGCAGCACCTGTTTTCTTCACGTAGCTGTCTTGACAATAAGAAGGTTGAACACCTTCATGCTATACCCCCTTGTGACTGTGACTGCTAGCTACAGTTTGTACAGCACTGTCAGACAGTCAAGTGCGAAAAGAATCCACTGGCAGCATAAACATGGTACCAAGGCCTTCACACAACTGCTTCTTGAGCTTTCACAGCAGTAAGTCACTTTGGTGAGCCAGTGTAAGGTTTGTAGCCTCACTTTTCCTCAAATAATGTCCAGCTTCCTATGTGTTTGTACTTTGCATGAGTTACTCATACGCATTAATGAACACTGGAAGTATATTCAGAGGCGGGGTTATGTTACTTCAGGACTGATCCTAGACACGACAACTCAGCAAAGATATAATTACTAGCTGGGCCACAGCCTCCATCACAGGAGCTTTAACCACACCAATTTGCTTGCCACGGTGCCCCCTTACAGGCGTGATATTACAAATGTAGTCCAATGGCAAAGTTCAACCCACTGCTACCAAGAATCAGTGTAGGGTTCAGCACTGTTCCCCAATCAAAATCTCCTAGTCTTCTTCTAGTTCTTCTCTCAAAAAGAGATTTCCCTCTAAACCTGTGATATTCTCCAAGGACAAGGCCAGTCAAGAAACTGCTTCTGCCTCCTCTAGGAGCCAAACAGTTTCCTGATAGCCCCTTGATCTCAGAAATTATCTTGCCCGGTACTCATGATAACAAAGATGCCGGTAAGGTTTTGCCTCATGAGATGAAAACAGCTGAACTAAGCCACCATCAGTATGACTTCCTGCTCCACTTTCCTTAAACCAACACAAAACTGGGGATTCCCCAAATAAGTAATGCAGCCCTCATATCCTCCTCCCTAGGAAGCAGAGTGTAGTAAAAGTAGGAACTCATAAACAGTTCTACAAGAAGGGGAGAGCATCATTCACTTCCCACTTTTCAGATCATTAACACCAACGGGTTAATCCATGCCTAGAATATTAGCGAAGAACAAAGTGGGATTACTTCAGCATAAATAATTGAAGAACACTGCAGGGTAATGAAGCAATGACAAGTGTAAATCACTAAAATGATCTGATGCCATTCTTACAGATTCTTCAAAGAAAGAGCCTCGATGGAATTTCTGGAAGTACCTTGTCAGCCCTGAGGGTAAAGTTGTGAAATTCTGGAGACCTGAAGAGCCCATAGAAAGTATCAAACCAGAAGTAGCATCGTTAATCAGGCAGATTATCATGAAAAAAAGAGAAGACCTCTGAAAAAGCCATTCACACTGTGAACCTAGTCAGCAGCATAGGTACACAGCCTTACCACATTCCTGGGAAATGCTGCTAGAAGCTAAACCATCAGGTAATGTTACTTCTTTTTGGCGTTAGTATTTTCAGCTACACTATGTCTATTAATGTTGGATTGGCTCCTGCAACCACCGAGATTACTAAGAACGGCAAGGCAATCAGTACCTTGCAGGGATGGACCTTCCATTTGCATAAATTTCCTGAATATTTCTTTAAATCCCTGAGGATGGCTAATTACCATTGTCACCAGCAGGAAGATTGCTAAGAAGAGGATAAACTACTATGTTGATATTGACATATGATTAAATATGTTGATAAATTACTCAGTATTTGCACAGAAGAGTTTTGTTTCCCATATAACAAGTAACAAATGAATTTTGATAGTCCATTAACACATAATTGCCCTGACTGAAAGACATGGGGCCCAGAGGTATCATACCAGGGTTTTTAGAGACCAATACAGCTGAAGACACCAGCTTTGCAATACCTTCTTGAGGGAAATTACTGAGTTGTGAACTGTCAACTTAGTTGTAAAAAACTGTACATAGAAAATAAATTAAAAGAAAAAATTGCAAAAATGTTTTCTTGCCTGCTTTGTATTTTGACTAATTTTACATTTCACCTTTACAGCAACACCTTTAACTTCTTTAGCTTTCTCCATACATTTGCACTGAAGCACGGTGCCTCAGCTGTGAGCTCATCTGCTGCTGGATTCCCAGTCTTCTGACCTGGGTGAAGGCAGGGCCTGTGTGAATGTACATGGCTGCTTTCAGCAGGTTTCAGGGGGCACAAAAATCAACAGCGTGGCACTCTGACAGACATCTTTCTGAGACAGTTCAAGACACTGCTCATCAGCCATCTACCTCACATCTCTGGAATAAAACAACAGTCTTCAAGTAGAGGCAGAAGGGGATGAAGGTTGATGCCTCAAGCCCCATTCTTCTCATCTTGCAATCTCCCCAATTTAGCGTGTAACTGCAAATCCATTTCCAGTTCTATTTCACTGTTCTATTTCAAATGCCAAGTGTTTTGATTTATCTATTTCATGAAGAGAGACAGTGAATTCGAATAAGGAACCTCAATTCCAGCTGTCCAAGTCTTAAAGGAGGGCTGAGAGAATAGAAACAGGAGAAAACAGTGTCTCAGAATAGCTTTCTACATGAAAAAAGGTCTGGTAGCAGTAGTGCTGTTCTCTTCTAAGACTAACTGAAAATACCTGAAGTGCTTCAAAACATTTTCCAACAAAGATAACCACTTAGCTCTATTAAAAAGGTGAGAAATTCAAAAGCAAGTTTAAAAAAAAAAAAGTATCTTTTCATTCATCTATGGAATCCATTGAGAATTTCACAGAAAATCCCTGAAGGATAAGGACATTTAAAAAAAATTAAGAGATTGAATAATGATACTGATGTGGAAGACTAAACAAAGTCACCCTCAATAATGAAAACCATCATTTTGGAAGTCAAACCTTATGCATGACAATTTTAGCCACTCTAACTTCCAAAGATCAGTTAAGACCTATGTAAGGGTCTAGTTAGTCCAAATGTGCCGACTGCTGGTGTTTTAGACCAGCCTCTGAGCTGTTTGCCATTAGCCCACAAGACTCCACATCCAACCCATCAAGACAGTTCCTGTTCTTACGCTGAGGTCCTGTATTTAATTCCAGTCTCCTCGCACACGTACAGATCCAGTCCTGGGAATATTTAGCAGAACTTGTCAAGTGACTACTGCTTTGATGGAGCAGGAAGGGAACTAAGACATGGATCCTCTCACCTCACTGGGAGCAGTCCAGATTCCATGGAACTAAGTGGCAGGACACAATGTTTTTCCCATAAATGGTGGATGATATCCTTACTTGAAAATGTACACAAGTAAAACATGCAGGTCCATTCACGTGCACTGCTATAGCTCCCTGCTTTTCGTATCGCTGAATAAGAAAGGGTAGATGTAAAGGAATGTTGGGTGCTGCTAGCTGAACAGCTGAAAAAAAAAATCTTTTGTAGTCCTGGTGTTGCCTGACAGTTACTCAGCATATGGGAAACTTCACTCAAGTTCTTTAAATACCCTATGAAAGTTCAACAGTGCAGTATCATTTTCCAGTGTGGAAGGGATGACGAGGGAAGGGAGTGTGTACACCTAGCTTGTGATTCACTCACTAAAGCTCATATTCTGTTTTTCACAGGATACACTGTGATCTTAAATAACTCCATGCCAGCATTAAGATCAAATATCTTTCCTAGTATTCAGAATAATTTCACTCCCCGCTTCCTGAATTATGTTTACTTCAGATTCATAGAAAAATAAGGTTTTGCCTGATAAAACAGTCATTGAATTTCTTATTTCACCATCACAATTCACTACATCCATCTTTTGTAGAAATTTTAATATAGGTACCATTCAATCCTGAATCTACACAGAGTTTTAAGTTTTTCAAAGTTCACTGTTAATTACCATTCCTCCAAAAACTCGGTATGTTTCTATTACTTATTCTTCATGTGACATACCAGCTCTTCCAATGTAATATTTAGGGCAGAGCATTGATAAACTAATCACTTCTTTCTTAAAATCAAGTTACCGGTTGTCCAGGGTAAAAATAAAGCATCTTTAACTGCCAAATCTACACAGACTTGGAAAGTTAGAACACTCTTATACAAACAGACATTTATCTATAGTCAAAAGCCCACAAAATAATATGAATACATACTTGTATAAATATCAACTTACAGTTTATGTAGGATATATCACATAAAAAATACTAAACTACAAATGCTATAAACAGATTAAAATCTATCTATTGGATTCTTAAATAATCCCACCAATTTAAGATAAAACTGTCCTCTTAAGAAGGTTAACAGAGTTAAATTCATGAGGGTTAAAGTTTCTTCAGCTCCATCTGAGCATCACCTATTGCACCCTTCATCCTAACACTTCCTTCATTCCTATCCCATGCTTCCTTCACTCCCTAGGTCCGACACTTTGTCATTATCACCAACAGATACCATTTAACATTCACTTTGTCTTTCCAAAAAATTGCCTGGGAGTGCAAATATTCTAAATCCATTTCAGTCCCCGGTTGGACACATCCCTTTTAATACAAGTACTATCAGAAAATACTCGTTTGCTGAGCCCCCGCATCATGCTCCAGTAAACATTTAGTGGTGTAAGAGAAACATATTCACACAGGACTCAAACCTGAAACTCCTACTTAATACTTGCATAATTTAGTAAATTCTTTAGAAAGCAGTTGGCTGTCTCATTGTGTGAAAAACAGTTACACTTATTTTTATACCCTACATTCACTCAGTCTGCATAACCTAGCACAGCCCCTCTCAGTCAGGGGAACTGGGCCCCATGCCAGCTAAGGATCCAATGAGATATTTACAATAAGAGTGTTTATATCCTTGTCTCAACAGTGATGTGCTAATGTGGCAGTGTAGTCAGTTGCTGGTGCAAGAAGAACAGCTAACTAACAATACACTGCCTAATCACCACACACAACACTAGGATCACCCTAATTCTGCGAACCTTCACATTAATGCTATTTCTCTTCCTAGGAGACCATCAGGTTTCAAGGCACATATAGAAGCACCCAGATAAAGCAAGTAATAACAAAGAGCTTCTTCTGCATTCTGCAAGTGCCTAAAGTGCCAGGATGAGGACAGAGGTAATACTCTGTTGCTTGTGGCACTATGTTTGATAGAAGCTTCCACTGTAACAGGAATCAAAAGGATCAAAGTGCTTCCAGCCTTTACTCTTCAGAAGTATATTATGTCCTATTCAAATTGTGTCTCCCGGTTGGTGAGACTATGTGCAGTTGTTTTAACGTATTGCCTTTCACAAATTAAGTTATTCTGAGAAGCCAGGGGAGAAGAAAAACTCTGAAGTTGACTTCTCTTATTTTTTTTATATAATAGAAAGGTAATTATTTTTCAGATATAGCATTCAGGCAGTTAGTTAAAGTGATTTTAAGCCTTTGCAGCATCTAATTACTCGTTAAAAAAAAAAAAAAATCCCTGCCCCCAAAAATACCAACCAACTTGCATTTGCTAAATATCATTATAAAAAAATTTTGAAAAAATCAAACTTTAAAACCCATGTGACATTTTTAACTGTGCCTCTTTTGCTTTTAGAAAAGTTCCAGAGCTTAAAATTGTTTTAAATGTTTGAATTATTTACCTGTTTCAAGTATTTATAAGCTTCCTGTTACCTTGGTATCTAAAAGCAGATGAAAACCAGATTCTAAATCAACCAAAAATTCTCACAATTCTTTGGATAACAGAAACACAGGCTACGGCTGTAATACCAAAAATGAGCCTGACAGTCAAAAAAAAAAAGCAATCATCAGGTGGACCCAAAATACTCCTTATACAAAAGTAGCAGCTCTCCATTTTGATGATGAAGGTATGTGGAAAAGGACAGCAACTGCATGTTAGCTGGTGTTCGAATTTCAACCAGCTAACATACACTGCCATCCCATCACACACAGATGCACCACCTGCATTCCTGGAAGTTAGAACCCTAGCATTTTTCCAAAGGAACTGCCTTTAAACTGCGACGAGCTGCCCCTGCAGCAGGTGACAGTGCAGTAGTGACTGCTACACAGAGACACCACAGCCAGCTAGCAGTACACTGCCTACCAGACACAGAGTCCACAGAGGGAGCTATCTCATGAAATAACATGCCTGGAAACCATCTCTTATTTTCTACCTAAATTCAGCATTTCTCACCTGTTTTGAGGTTCATGTTTCATATATGTATATATATACAAGTTCAAGCAGTAAATACTGACTGTCATGAAATAAATGGCACAGGTAAGTTTCTGATTCAGTAAGACTTCAATTAAAGTAATAGTATAAAACCTATGTGGAATATGACTAGTATCAGATCCGAAACTATCCAAAAGCATCTGGATAGTGCTGCAATCAGTTTCTTGCCTCAGTTGTATGAGCACCAGTATAGTATGTTATCTCCACAAGTTAATTAGTATCATACACAATTACTTCAGTCTTTTTTTTCCCTTGAGCATCCATTTATGGTCACTGTTGGAACCTGGCCCTTCGTCTAGATTTAGTCTAGTCTTAGGCCCTTAGCCTAGAGACTAACTCAGTATAGTCAATTCTAGGTTACTTTGAAATTAGAATTATCATTGGTTACTCCATAGTGCAACTTATTTTAGGTGATGAGCCACACTGTACCTCCATTTACAGCCACGTAATGGAGGAGGCATAAAGATCCCAAGATTCAAGCTTATAGATGTAGCCTAGATGGAGGTAAAATTTTACCTACAATATCCTTTTTGATGGAAAGCCCTTTGAAGCCATGCTGGAAAGCAGCCACCAAGTTAGACAGTTTGCATAAGCATCAATGAATACCGAATTTGAAGCCTTTCTTTTCCTTCTTAAAAGCTGGTCTTAAATCACTCAAAATAAATGTCAACTCAGTACAAAGCACTGAAACATTTACTTGCCTGAGTGCTGCTATTAGCAGCCGCAGAAAAGCACGGGCTAACTCACTTCTGCTTATTCCACAGCAAGAGGAGGCCACCTCTGAGTTTTCCCTGATGCTTTTGAATGAAGCAATATGGAGTGCAGCTAGCAGCTGTTGGCAGATGAGAGACAACAGCCAGCTAACATGCACTGCCAGACTGTCACATTCTGTTGAGTTTTGGCCAGTAGCTCCCCCTCACCCCCCGCTGGAATTTCTTCTCCTAGAGCCCTGTCATTGCTCATTTTAACAACATGCTTTTTCCGATGGGGTCACTTACATATAGTATTTCTGTTGGAGCAACATTCTCAGCATGCGGTTGGTTACATTTCTATGCTGTCATCATATGTAAGGGCATGCTGCTTCAGTGTTTTCAGAACGCTCAATTCCTTTTACACCTTCACCTCCCACTCCACCAGTCTGCGTACTGCAGTCTCACCAGGTTTTCTGATCTATGTCAACTCCAAAAGGCACAAGCTGCCTGTGTTTGGCTTCTGGCTTACTGTCAAGCACATTGTTGGTGATTAATAGGTTTTCCACCTATGTTCCTACTGTATATGTGAGTTCTTCCTTGTCCCTTTTATCTTTACCACCCTCTAAATGTGGACAAGTCAGCTTGCAGCACCAGTAAAGACAGCTCTGTAAATCCATACAACCCCTTCAACCAGGTCAAGTAACTTTTGCTTTTAAACAGCAAGTAGTCCCCCTAGTGCCACAGGAGAGAAGTCCACAGGTGGTTTTGATTCCTCCCCTCGACAGATGTCACCTTACCATAACTCGTCTTCTTCTGACATTTCAGATGCTACCGTTAAGAAAGTGCGATAAGGATTAATAGGAAAGGAAAAAATAATATTGGGGTT
>KZ506089.1:144276-154725 GCA_002844005.1 Limosa lapponica baueri | reverse complement strand
GGTTGGGTGTTTTTTGGTTTTTGGTTTTTGGTTTTCTTATGGTTGGACTAGATGATCTTAAAGGTCCCTTCCAACCTAGGAATTCTGTGATTCTGTGATTAAAAACTAGTGCAAATCCCTCGGTACTTTTCTCCACCTCCTAGTTTGTTTCACTCTTGATTCTCACTGAAGAACTTTTCCTTACTGTCAAAATCACTTCTAAGTCTAGCCCTTGTGTATTTACTGAAATGTAAACACAGTTGACAAACATTCATTCTCTTGAAATTATGACCTACTTGCTAATTTGCACTGTGTTGAATACTAGTAAAATGCTCCCTTGGTTACATGGGTACGTTTGCTTTGTGATAAAGCATACTTGGAAGTGTTTTGTTTAAACAAAGTGATTTGATTAGATTGTAGGGCAGTTTTCAAAGGCATCTGACACCCCTAATACTCATTTGATTCACTAACTCTTCCCGTACATTACTTAAGGCTTAGAAGAAGCAGCATCCTGTGAAACAGAAAACCTGACTCGTTGATCTGGAAGAAGAACAGAGGTGGTTCCACAGATGTCGATAGAGTTTCACATGTTCACAGGCTCCTTCTGTAATAGCAGGTGGGTGAAGACTTAGGCCAACAAGCAGACAAAGTTCAGGCCTAAAATCCATTTCTAGCTCCTCTCTAGATGGACCCCCTAGTTAGTGGCAAAAATGCAGGTCTGATATCTGTTTGCTGGACTTTACTTATTTTACTAAAGTCAGACCGATGTGTTTGCTTGCTTGTTGGGTCGTGTGTGTGCGTATGCAGAAGAGAAGGAAGGTCTACACAAATGTTCAAAGTGGCTGAGGCACATCTACATTTTTCAGTTCCTTGCAGTTTCATGCACTACGGTGAGTTCTGTTACTCATGCATTTGGCTATTTTCATTCCTGAAAACATCGTGTCAGCATTTCTGGTATTACTTGGCACCTTCCTAGGAGATACATCCCCAGGGCAATAACTGTGATCTTGTTTTGCTGTCACAACTGCACTACCATCACCAGTGGAAGTTACACACAGTGTATGAGATTCCCTCAACTTCTGCAAGACATGCAACCTTACCAATGTCTGCAGTAGTAAGGAACTAGGAGTGGCTTGAGTGGACCTGGGAAGTGAAACAGCTGATGCTGACATCCAGGGTCCGCTTTGTACATGCTCAAGAGGAGAGTAACTGAGAACCAGCTCTAGCCCAGGTGTCCGGACCAAATGAAATGCCCACTAGCAGTTGAGGTAAATTAGACTAACTCCTGGAGGGCATCTTTGATGTCATTTCATCTGAGAAGAATCCAGTTGACAGGCTTCAAGACTACTGTGGAATACGAAGCAAAGGTGGGGAAGATGGGATGAAGCATGAGATTTCCTTCAAACGCACATTCTTCATCTGGACTGAAGTGATAATGTTGCTGTAGCCCTTATACAGCTGAATGTGGTCAATGAAGAGCTTTTGAAGTGCCATTTCCTGCACAGCTGCCTATCTTCCACAGGTAGGTACCCTTCAGAGTGAAACAGAGGAGACAGCAGACGAGGCAAAACAGAGTTCAGCTTTATTTCTGATTTTTTACTGGTGCAAATTTCATGCAGAAAAGCTACTGAGTATCAATGAATAAGAACCCACCACTTCCTCCATATGCTTCAATAAATGGAAGCCAAAGTCAACACAGACTCTCTCCCATCAAGTTTTATTTTATTCCCCTAAGTGATTTTGATACAGTCACTCCCAGAAAAAAAATCAGAAAAAATAAGATCAAAATGACAAAAAACAAACGTCCACCGTAGTTATCTCCAACAACTCATGGAAAGTTGTTTAATCAGTATAACCAAGGAAAGCAGCCTGGTGTACTTTAGAAGTTCATACCTTCCAGTCTTGCGTAGCCTAATTCAAAGCCCACAGAAGGAAGTGACAGCCCCTTTTATTGTTTTGAAGGGGCTGTGGTAAATATGAACAATCCAGGAAGAATACTAGAGAGCTCCCAAAGAGACTCAACTGGACTTCAGCTGGGGATTTCCAAGATAATATCTCAGTACCTAATGAGGAAATAAACAATTGAGACATTAATTATTTCATGATATTCAGGCTTAACCTCAGACACTGGATGTGTGCTAAAGAGTGTTAACAATTTTTTGTAGGGGATCAGAACTTGCTTATTTGCACAATAATTGGGAAAGCCTCTCCAAATATCCACATCTCTGATTCTTCTGCTCCAGTTGGTTGTTAGAAACACTTCTGTGAGAGGTTGGTTTGGATCAGTGCTCTTTGCATTGATGTCCTATCTGTGTTAGAGGTTCTAAACATGGTCAGAGGGGTTCACCAAGCACTAGAAAAAAATTGAGAAAAAATGCTTAAAAACAGTTACAAAGCGAAAGAATGCACTAAGAAGAAAAATCATATTCAATGCAGTTAGCTGCATTAAAATATCTTTTCCTCCTTTAAATATTTGACCATGAAATTCTGTGAGTTTTCTGCCACCAAAAGAATGACACAAGATAAGCCAAAAGGATGCACACTTCAAAAAAGTGTCTTTGGGCAGACACTCTGAGTTTACAGAGCACGCAGTGCAACAGGACTCTTGTCTCTGGGCACTTCTGAATTGCCAACATAGTACAAGGCAACTAAACAAGTAGACTTTAAAAAGGGAAAAAGAAGGGAAAGACTAAATACATTATGAAGCATTTTTTTGTGTAGTTTAATTTGAATTTCATATATGCACTGACTGGCAGTAACACTGTATCATGTATTTTACAACTGAGTACTTAATAAATCAAATTAAAGCTTAGCTCGTAGGACTGTGTTCATCTCTAATTCAATATGGGTACATAAAAATGCATCCTTCTGCATACTGTGTAAGTACCCACCACCATGATAATCTAGGAGGTTTCAAAAAATTACATTTACCCTCCTATCATCTCCCCTGTTGTTGAAAACAGAGAAGTTTATGGGCATTATTCTTGTCAGACCACAGCTGGGAGCAAGTCTGAATAAAGAGATGGGTTCCACACTTAGTTCTGAAAGTCATGCAGACAATACTTGTGCTTTTTCCTTTTCTACCTAAATCTGTGGCCCAGTTTGCCTCCATTAATGGTTTCATCCTCATGAATCCTCCATCAGTGAGTCGACAATTTTCTTCTTCCTCTGGAAAGCCACTTTTATGGGAAACGATAGTTTCAGACAGTGAAACAGTATCTTGGGTAATGAAGATTATTTCTAACCAGGCTTTCTAAATCAGGAAAAAGACAGTGAGCGATGTACACGTTCAATGGGAATCCTCCGTGCAGAGAGATATGTCTCTGGGAGATTTGGTGGTTGTTTCCTGGTCAAGCTGTATCCTTTTCCAAATTGCGGTAAATAAGACTGAAGTTACAAATAAAGGCCAGAGACCATGTAAGTGGTGGTTGTTTGGGGTTTCGCCAACGTGCCCATGGACCTTCATGGCCAGTTTGTAATCTGGCTGATACCAGGGCTGCAGCCCCGTCTAAGGTACAGAAGGGAGCAACTGAACATGGATGAGGCATCATTCACCCATTTTTCTAACATTGTTGTCCCCTGCCAGAGACAAAGTCCATGCTTTTGAAGTTTCCATGTTTTTAGTTTTGCAAAGTTTTGGTGGTACAAATCAAAATGGAACAGAGCAGTCCTACATTTGAGTCCAGCATTTCTTCGCATTTTTTAAATGCTTCATTTCATCCTGGAAGAAAAACATACGTGAGTGAGAAGAACTTTACCTACTTGATAACTCTGCACATGCCAGAAGCTGCAATTTAAACCTTCATAACTTTGATTAAGTGTCCATCCTTTGTTGGACACTTGTTCAAATGTGTTCATAAGTTCTCAGGGTCTGTGTTGTAACCGTTGACTGGAAAGAGAGTAACAAAATACTGAGGTGTGTCATTGGTACAATAAACAGGTTAATCTGGCTAAATCTTTCATTAACATGGAAAGAGTTTAGGGCTGTAACATAACTTTTTATCGCTATTTAAACAGCTGTATACTGTTCAATAAATTGTAAAGAATGCTTTTGTGCTGAGGTTGAGTTTTAACATGTTAAATATGTTTTCTTACAGTAAAACAATCACCTTACATAACTTTAATGATTATTAATATGCCTTAACAGATCTTTGACCACATGAAACTACAGCCCAGTCATCTATTGCAACCACTCAAAGTATTATGACAACAGTGAAAATTGACTTTAGCTTCCTATGTCTGCTCCACCTAAGCTAAAAGAAGGTGAATCACAGGGAGTAAATTTGCTACTTCATGTTGTATTTGTCGCCGCAATAGTAGACAACTGAGCATAGGCAAAGGAAACAACAAAAAAAGAAAAACAAAAAACAAAACAAAACCAAAAAATTCAAAGGAGCTACAATTCAAAGTAGAAGTGTTTGGATAACATCCACTGGAAAGTAATCAGACATACAGAGGCTATCATATGTCAGAGCACCAGCTGAACAAATAAATATAAATTATGTTAATCCTTCTAGGTCTGGGCATTTACAAAAATAAATGTTTTCAGCCAGCTTTTTTTCTGATGAGGTATTCATACGCTCGACCTTTGTCTTCCTAAAACAAGGTTGTGTAAGAGTTCATACAAAAGTAACAGCGTAGTATTTATAAATACTTTCTGTGGGTTCATAGTTCTTCTGGTAGGTGTTGATTTTGGCTTTAACCCAAAACCCCAAAATGAGAAGTAAAAAGATTTAATTTTGAGGGTGTTGAATCGATTCCTGACAGGGAGTTCTACTCATGGCAAGTATTTAGTGTAAAACAAATACTTAGCTACAGGTCTTGATTCCACCTGCTCTGAGTTTTACTCAAACTTAAAAGGTATTTTTCTGTGTTATATGAAGAATTGGACATATCCTTCTATTTAATCATCTTAAAAGGCAGCACTGAACTTCAGGGGCTAAAACTAACATTAAATTATACACTGCCTCAGTTTTAACACCCTACAATCCATACTGAAAACACTAGAAAGCTTTGTATTTCACAGATATTTCACCCTTTTTTTTCATTTCCCTCCTGTTTTGGGTTTTTGGTGTTGGGTTGTTTTCACAACAGGTGACTCTACCATCATGCTGAGGCTCTGAGATTTCGAGCGAGGGGGCAGGAGCTGAACATGGGATTTCAGTGTCTGACTTACAGTTCTGGGTCTGTTCTGGGCCCTGGTTAAGAACACACCATGATGAGATGTCCAAGGAGTGGGCAGAGCAGGCTGCCTGAGACTGACTGCTAGCACAAAGGGACTGAAAGCCTAGAAATAAAGGCAAAAGCTTTCCTACAAAATTTCCATGATGGCTGGCAAACAAAATACATTGTGATTTTTTTTTAGTGGTAGGGTAAGTCACCTGTCTGGTATCTTTTGTTCAGAAAATTACTCTTTTTAAAATGTAATTTATTATTTGCAGTTCTGTAAACACAAAGTTCATTACTAACCAATTTGGAGTATACCACAACAGAAATTTTTAACTAGACATTTGAACATAATCATGAACAAAAATGCCTCTTTCTCAAATAGTTCAGTGATTTGAATTACGTTTTTAATGTGCAGATCCAGACCAAATTCTAAAGTCTTTTCCACAAAAAAAAAAAAAAACAAAACCAAAAAAATCTGCGATAAAACCTAGTTTGGCTTTCAAGATGCTTCCTTTCCTACTTCTTTTCCACACATGCCTCTCCTTACTCCTAGCTCCCATACCAGCTAGTTACAGTCCTCCAAAAGGCAAGATGAGTTCAGGGCACAGAGAAGAGACAATACATGAAGAACAACCTGAGCAGGTCACAGGAGATCAGGATTTCTATTTTGTCACAGACAGGAGTCAAATCATGTTACACCTCTGTGCCTCACCTTCCCAACTGTAACCAGGGTGTAAGATGCTCCTTTCGTATCACACCTATCTTTTTGGAGTCAAGGAGTCTCCAGGCTCTCTTTTACCATGTGTACAAGCAGGGCACCATGGCCTCTGTGTGCTCCTGCAGCGCAGCTTAGAAGAATGGCAAACCCATTAGGTTAGAGGAGAAAAATATCTCCCGTAGGTCTCCATCTCTACTCCATCAGTACTGTCATAAATGAGAGGTCACCTGATGTCTGGGACAATTCAGCTGTCACCACAAATCCCCAAGCACTATTAATCATTCACACTGCAAAGTGCAGGGAAAAGGGCTAAGTTTTAAGGTACCAAGCCAGCTTTACACATCACTAGAAAAAGGCTTAAAAGAGAGGACATTTCTACTGTTCAAGCATATAGAAGAGACACTTCTAATTGTTAATACCATTTAATTACATTAAATGCCTGCAAATGTGGTCAACCAGAGCTGGGATTTCCCTGCAGTTCCTCCAGGGTGTGGAGGCCTTCTGCTGAGTCAATGCTCTATTGGCGTCCTCCCACTCTGAAAGCCCGAGCAGTCCACCTCTGGGTGGGCATCCAGGGAGATCCCTGGTACATGGCTGAAAGCTGTTTGAAACCGTAAAACATCCGCTGAGGTGAGCTTACACAAATAGAAATATGAGATTCAGTGCAGGAGTCACTGCCTGAAATCCCGTTACCTGTGCCGTAGAAGAGATGGAAGCACAAAACGTGACCATCCTTGACACACTTGGTGTCTGTCAGCCCACGACAGAGAGAGTGACGTGGAGGATGCCTGAGACATACCCTCACAGCCCACTGCAACAACAATTTACTGAGCAAAAGAGAGAATAAGCCTCAAAATTTCCAGCTGCCCTATTCTAACAAGTCAGTTCTAATTGTAACCGCATGACCTGAGCAAGAAGCCTGGAGACTTTACCAAAAGTGATCACAATGTGTGAACAACCTTGAAGACACTTATTAATTTGGGGTTTTTTCACAGTATTTTGTTGAAGAGTGCAAAGTCAATATTGAACATAGTCACTTGCTATCAGAGTTTGAACAGGTGCTAGGTGCAAGGCAGACTTTAAGACTGTTTCTGATACACCTATGAAATAGTTGTGCCAAAGCAAACTGCAGCCTCTTTTGACCTCATTAGCTTTAGTTGTTCATTACGCCTGTGCAAGGCAAAATGTAAATAACGGTTGCTGACCAGAAGTAAGTCAATGTGTAGAAAAGATGAAGAGTGGTGCTGCTGTCATATAAAACTGACTCCAAAATGCTTTGTCTTTTCCCTGAAGTTAGACATAGGCATAATTTTCTTTAGAAAAATATTCAGGAAAACAAGGGGAGAAAAGTCGGTGAAGTTCCATTTCTCTGCGATCACTGAACAGAAGAGCCAAAACCAACAGGAGTGGTGGAGTACTGCTGCTACAGGGCCGTAGCCACGTTACAGTCTGGATCTCTACATGATTACCCAGAGTCCAAGCCACCTTGATGCCAGCCTGCTGCCACCCAAACCAATGGGAGCACCAACTGCATCTTTCTCATGGACGTTAGCTTTGCCTGAATGGGACTTGTAGGAACCCCTGAGCTTCAAAAACGCTAGCCAGGCCAATTAAATGACACCAGCGTGTGCCTATGATTATGTACAAGTTGATATAAATACCAAAGTGAGAGCATTTCTATTACAAACACATGGAGGGTATCTCAGATTCGTGAAAGGACAATATTTCTCATTATGACCTATTGAATAACCTCGGCAACCTACACGGGAAAATGCCATGCCAACACTCATCCTTGGGTACTGCCTTTAGACCAGGCAATGGGCAATATTGCTGATAAAAAAGGCTTTTGCAAATTGTAATTATACCAAAAGCCCTATACCGTTTCTAAATACCTCCATCCAGATCCCTTTTGCCTTTGCTATCTTCAAGACACCTAAAGTTACTGACTTAATATGCACCAATTTACTGAAAGATAGTTCCTCTTTCTAGTATTTCTTTTTAATCAAGCTGTGCCTTGAGGTCTGGTGTCATTTTCTAATTAACCCCTGAAGATTTTACCTAATGAAAAAACCACGTGCCCAGAACAAGGCTTATGTGCAACTGAGGTGCTAATATTCAAAACATGATCACTAAACCCTTCCCCTGGCACCACCACCCCACCCACTCAACCCCCACTCCAAAATAAAAAGGGTATTTTTCATTTTTACCTCAAAGTGTCCCAGTTGTCTGCAGTTCTGCATTACAAGACAGCCACGGCCTGGCTTGGCCATGGCTTCCTTCCTGCTGCCTTCCCTGGCACCAGCAGGGCAGGGAAGGGCACGGGAAGCTTACTTATGAGCAGGAACAAGGCTCATGAAATGTCATTGCATCTACTTCTGTTTTATTTCTGCTGGGGGCTTGGCCAGCTCTCTGGACCACCAGGGAGAGAAAAATTGCAGTGAACCTATACCACAGACTGATGTGTTCATCCGTCCATCACATCTGCATGTCCAGGGGCTCTGCCCTGTGCCCCGTGGCACAGATCCTGCCCCAGATGCTAAGCATAAAGCCAGATCTGTTTGGATATGAGGTTTCCTAGTGGTGGATTTGCAGCTTCTCCAGGGATCTTCTGATGGAAAAACCATGAGGAATTAGCATGCATCACAGGGCCAAGCTTTGTTCTCTGTGATCCCACCAACTGCAGCCTGACAGAAAAAGAGCACTGGGAACCCGTTTTAACTTAGTTGACAAAAGCAGTTGTTGGGTTGCTTTAACCTGTGCAAAAGATTTGTCCACTTTTTATGAACGTCCTGTGTGGAAGCAGATGGATAAGTGTGAATTTAAAGTACACCTTTATAGTTTAAAGGAGACATTTACAGTGCACCACTATAACTATATAACTATGGTTATAGCATAACACTATAAACACACCATGTTGCACACCAAACATCTTTTCCTTTTACCAGTTACACATCTGATGATGCTTCTGTGAGTCTCAGTGAGAAACTTCTTGGTCTGATTAGCCAATTTTCAGCCTTTCCAATTAACAGAGATTAAAATTAAACAATTTTTTAAAAGACATCTGTGGTCATTTTCTATTACTTTTAGATCACAACTCAAAATTAGTCAAGAATACTTTTAACACAGAAACACTATGAGTAAAATTAGTAAGCGGAAGCTCTATTGAAGATTAACTGCAAAAGTAAGTGGATAAACATGTCTTTGTAATTCTGAAAAGACTTGTAGTAGCAGCAAGAACAACACTGGTGACAATCCAACAGGGTGATTGCTTTATTGTTGCATCCTACAAGAAGTCTACAGTTTTCATGTGTCACTTTATTTCTGATGAATTAATATGCTTATGAGCATTACAAAATTGTACATACTACACATTTTGCATTTAACTTCATAAAGCACAGGGAGAGGAACTATAGATATCTATATGAGCTGCCTCATGTTATCAGTTTATTCCCTGCTGAATTCAGTGCAGCCAGGCACCTCCTGAACCCTGCAGAACCAGAGCTTTCACGCAGCATTTTGGTCAAGGTGGCAATGGCCTTCTCCTGACATAGGAACCACGCTGGAACCACCCCAGGACTGAGCCCTCGGCATCCCAGACACGGCGTCAGCACCTCCCCTGCTAGAAAACGTCAGTGCTGCAGACACAAAGGACCACAGATAGGAAGGACCCCCTTTGCAGTCTCCTAAGAGCCATATAACTACACAACACGCTGGTGACAGGAACCACTCTCCTTCCTAATACAGTTTCTGCTTGCCAAAAGCACAACACTACATGCAGGGTTGCAGCTTCCCTGGAACCTGCCACTGAGACGGTGATGGGGTCCTGTCACCTCAACTGTCACACAAGCCTGTTACAGTTGGATTGCTGCCATGCAAGAATACTGGAAAATCTGAGTATTGAAAAGCAGAAAAACGGTAACTACACAGACAGAAAACCTCCAATAACTTCACAGAGAGAAACCTCTATCCTGGGTGGAGCATGGTGCCTTCATTCATTTATGTGCCACACAAAAAGAAACTTCAGGTACCATTTCACATGTGCTGTCAGTGGTTCAGCATTTAAACCAGTGAAATGTGTCCGTTCAGAACAATTTAACATTATTCCCACTTCTCTCTACTTGAGATAACATCACTGAATGTTAACAGCAGGGTGTGTTACTCTAAAATTTTCTGCTTGAGCTCATCGAGCAAAGTAAACCATGTGTAGATGCTCAGCTTTCTGTTATCTTTGCTCTAATGAAGGCAAATTTGCATACCTGAAGCAAAATACTGTGTTTACATTAAATCAGTACAAATAAACGGCAATTTTAAGCACTGTTTAATCATCACACCAAGTGCAAATATACACGTACAGCTGCACACATGAACGACACAAGTGCAATTTGTAAACATTGTGGATGTAGAATTCCGAGATGGGGAAGATGTACCGTGTCCAAGCCACTTGGGAGGGTCCGGCCGTTTTCCCACCGGCCAACCGCAGCCACGATTCTGTCAGTCACATTTTCCTGCTCAACTGAGTAACAGCTCCGGATAAAACCATCCGGCCAGGTCTTCACTTAATCTCTACATTCATTACATTCATT
>KZ506089.1:108490-137318 GCA_002844005.1 Limosa lapponica baueri | reverse complement strand
AAATAATAAAAAAAAAAGGGACCCGGTCAGCAAAAATCTGGCTCTTCGCGGCGGTCGAGGGGGCCCCCGCGGGGCGGCGGTGGGCCTGCCGCCTCCGGAGGGAGCGGTGCCCCCGCTCTGGGGATGGGGACGGGGAGCGAGCCGGGCAGGAGCGCCTTAAAACCAGCCACGGCAGAGCCCGAAGCCAGCCGGCTGAAGCTGCTGCCTCTTCCCTTTGGCCGCTACTAAAATTAACGGCTCTCCAGGCAGCTCCCAGCATTTTAAGGCAGCTCCCAGCGGGCTCTCCCCAGCTGCTACGGGGCTACACCTTCATGTGCGGTCACCGGTAAACGCCGCACAAATACCCCAGGGGAGATACAGGCGGTGCCGGAGTTCCCCGGGTGGTCCAGGCCTGGGTTCCGCTTCCACCCGTGGACTATTGATGTAGCGGAGCACTATTTTAAACGGCCAAAGGGAGGGAAATCAAGACGTTCCTGCACTGCAACCACTGGTTCTAACGAGCAGAATTGAGGCCAGACAACGACTATTCCAGCAGACGCGATGTGGTTATACGAGCCATTGATCAGGACGGCTACAGCTGAGGAAGGACTTGTAGAAGGAAAAAGAAAACCTCCCCTGGGTTGCGGGATGGGGAGGATGTCAATGGGAAAAAGGAAAAGAGAGAGCTTCGAGCAGCCAGCGAGCGACCCCAGCAGCAAAAGCGAGGAGGAGGTGGGAATTCTGCAGCTTGAATGGCAGCAGCAGCAGGAAATCCTCTTCAAGGAGAGGATACAGAGACCAGTATGGACTCTTTGTTTATTTGCATTTAAATAAATTATTTTTAATTGATTCAATGTTTAATTACATAATTTAATTGATATTTAATTTTATTTAACATTTAATATTTAATTATTTGAATATTTATATTTATTTAAGTTGAATAATTATTATATTACTTAAAGGACATGTCACCCTGAAAAGGTACACCCTGAAGAGCTCCATTGTGAGTACGGTGAGAAAGACCGAGAGATGCTGGTCTTGTGTCTGACAAATGCTTTGAGAAAAGCAACACCAAGGCGTTAACAGAGATTATTTATTAAATAAACGAAACCAAAGAGAAAGTTCACCCACCCAGCAGAGCACAGGCACAAGAGCTGCTCAAGTACACTGCAGAAGCAGAAAGCCACTGTAGTCTTAGTTTATGATTTTACAATAACTGTGCTTATCTGTACACCACAGTGTGACCTGTTTCACAGAAAACTTCATCGCTCAGGAGAATGTGCAACTTTCAAGTTATTATAATATATCCCCTTAATAACAATTGAAAGAAGCTATTTAAAAGATTACAGAGCAGGACACGCTGGAGTAACACAAATAATGCCTCTGAATTTCAATATTACCATACACAAATGGAACAAAACCTCTCTATTCATCACAGTTAAATCAGGGAGAAGAACCGGGCGGACAACTCACACTTTCACTAGCATTTAGCCATTTAAACCCAATAACTGATATGCAAAATTCAAATCCAAAAGAAACAGGAGCTTGTTAGCTGTTGAATTACTGAAATGTACTTCTAATTCATGTTTCCAAAAAGATATAAATAGAAGAACCTCAACTAGAACAAAATCTAGGAAATTGTTTAGGGTGCAGTTTAATTTTTATCTTCAAGGAACACAGTTTGCAGATTTTTACTTCTGTGCCTCTGACATAGAAGAAGAATGTGTCTGGGAACACAGAGTGCAAAACTGAGGTCTTAAGATCAGAATTTAACAGCTTAAATGCTTCCTTGCATAAATGTTGTCTACTTTTGAATTACAAAAATCCCCACTTCCTGGCTCTTCTAGGAAACCAGGACTACCACTAGGTTATCACAATTCATAAAAGGATAACAGACATCACCACTTTTCCCGCAGAATTCTTAGCAAACTATTAGGAGAACCTGCCTCTCCCAGAACTGTGCGTAGGGTACCGTGCACAAGCTGGTTTACTTTCAGCTTACGTTTCTCTCTCTTAGTGCAGCAGCACCAGTTCTCCTATGATAATCTAACTGGATAACTGCATGTATTTTGCATTTTCATGCATTTTCCTCAGTTTCCTTTTTGTAAGCTATTAACGTCTGCTGCATGAAATCCATATTTTTCAGATTAAAAAAAAAATATTATCTTCTACATTATCCTCTGCCTGTACAGAGTTCCTATCTGACTGCAATTGTTTAATGCTTCCCCCCCAAATATTCCTCATTCTTGAAAGCAGAGTTGGTGATCTAAAAATTTCGCTTCACAATTATAAATGGTGTGGATAGGTGGAATGTAAAAGTATTTGGTTCGTTAAGGTATCTGGTTAAGGAATATTCAGTGTAAAAGAAATAAGAAACATTATGAACAATGATAAGAAAGAATAATGAAGACCAGAAGGCTTCAGCCACTGATTGATGAGCCATTAAAGGAACTGCTGTGGTATAGCCATGAAGAGGGTCCACCTGAACTTCGATCAATGAAGGGGGAAAAAAAAAAAAACCATGATCATCATCTGAAAGGGCCTTAAAGGAAAGGGACAGCAACACTTATTACGGTGGCCAGGAGAGACAAGAATCAGGATGAATAGAGAGGAACAAGTGTGAGAAGAGGCAGAGGGTGGGGAGGGGCTGCTGGTCAGTGCACTTGTCGAGCTGAGCACCTGTTCACAGCCGTCCATCTATCTCCTTATAAAGCATCTTCTTAATGTAAACCGTGCAGAAAAAATGAAGACATCTATAAGATGTATTGCTTTAATACTGTAAATTCATAGATCAAAAAAATTACCAGTTTAGATATCCCCATAAGAACATTTTTGTTCCATTTGCACACATCTAATGGAATTCTACTCAACTGAGATTCAGGACCTAATCTCTAATAATTACTACAGTCTGCACCACCAGTGATGGCATGATGAGTACATTTGAAAAAAAAAAAATTGGCCACAGCCATTCCTGTGTTGAAAAGAAACTGTTTCTATCCATCATCTGTAGTCAGACAAATGGCACCAAATGTATTGTAAAGGCCAAAAACATATTCAATGTTCACCTTTAAAAATTATAGAGAGAAAGGTAAATTCTATGCAAAATCATGCAATCTTTCCACATCATGGCTACTACCAACCACACTAAGCATTTAAATACTTTCAGTTAACATTGGAGTGCATATTTCCCCTGCCATGTCTGAAGCGCTGGTTTGTTACTGATTCCTGGTCTCAGTTACCATTCTCTGTTTTAATCAGTTCTTTGATGATGTGCAAGACCTTGTCATCTAGGAAAGAAAACAATCACCACAGTGAGTTAAAAAGAACAAACTTAAAAATTGGTTCCCAAAACCCAAGAAAATCAGAAGTCTAGCTCCCAGCAACTTAATCTTAATGCTTTAGGCTACGCCAGACTCTAAAATAAGACAAGTTATTCTCATTTGCGAAGCAAAAGGGCAAACAGTATGTCCACAGCACATCATTAGAAAGTTTATGAAATTACTCAATCAACTGGTTGTGGCCGTTTCAGTATTTCATAGAAGAAACAGAGAAAGTGATGGATTAACTACAGATACATTCGCATATGGGAACTCCCTTTCTTCCTCCCCATCTACAATATTCTTCTGAACATCCAGTGTTCAAAGTTTAAACTGTGCTCCTTTATCCCTTACTTTGGGGGGCAACATGCTGTTCCCATCGTTAACCTAGACTGCAAGACAACTTGTGTAACATTTAGAATTCATCCACGTCTGAGGTTCATCACACACAATCTCACTTCTGTTTTGAGAGGCATAGCTCACCACTACCTTCAATGCTGTTATCAGGGGTATCTTTCAAACAGCAGTTGTGCAGATCTTCATACGTCTGGGGTGAGCCACATAACACATGTAGAATTCCGGATTCATGGATTTGACAGAGTTGGAACGGACCTCTAGAGATCATCTAGTCCAACTCCCCTGCTAGAGCAGGATTGCCTAGAGCACATTACTCAGGACTGCATCATTAGTAATGACTTTTTGGATGTCTCTCAAGGTAATGGAATGATATTCAAGTCACACTAACCCTACTGGGTAAGGATACAGTGTACTAATGCTTCCTCAGATTTGCCACAAGGTCCATTTAACAAACTCACGTTAGTAATGCAGTAATAAAGTTACCTTCAAGTGACATTTTAGGATTTTCAAGCTTCTTCTTTAGAACAGACTCAATGAGAACTCTCAGCTGTTTGAAAATAACCGCTATCTTTACAGGAGCCTATAAAGAACAGAGAAGGCCAACGTTTGCAATATTCAGTCATTTTATACCAAAATACAGATTAAAAGATTACCTTACATATGAATAGAAGTTTATAACAAGATTCCTGGAAACATGATGCATCTACATAATTCTAAGCATACGGATAGTGTACTCATGAAGTGATTGGGCTTACATTATGCCCTCTTATCTTTAAGCACCTGTTGTTTGTAGCATCACAGCCTAAAGAACAGCAGCTCAGAAGGGTAACGCAGAATATGTTCCCACACAGATCATCAACAACCAGCATATAGTGAAATTATTAATTTACCAATATCCTAGTTACTCTAATTGCTTTTTTCCAAGGTATAAAAGTACAAATTAATTTATACCTGAAATAAAATATCTACACATTTCCCTTTCAGGAGGTCTGCCTGGCTTCCTGAGAAAGCAACCACAAATCTCTCTAGGAATGTGGATATTTAAAGCTGAAGCCTTTTCCAGAAATCTTTCATTTTATCCCTCCCTCCCCATTCCTGTCTTCATTTCATTTATATACATACTGCCTGTGGTACAGTAAGTACTTATTATGGAAAAAGCACAGAATGCAGCAGATTGTGCTTAGCATCTCAGTAGAAACACAGAAATTCTGAAATACACTACAAGATGTAATTAGCCCAGCAGCTGCACAACCTGTAGCCACCCAGAGACCATAATAAATTCTCCAACAAACCCAAAAGGGAGCTGCTTTTTAAAATTCCATATTCATGATAACCAGTGAATTCAATCAGATGGTTGCTTTTTTCCACCAGCGAAGTGCAAAAAACTAACGTGTTCTGTAGCTTATAGCCTTCCTTGAGCGTAACAAAGGGCCCACAGAAGCACATAAAATTGTAACCGAGTAGCTGGTAGGCTAGCAAATACCAAAGTTTGCTATTTAGCAGAATTTACAGAGGATTTTGGCATGTCACCCTTTTTAATTGTATCTGCAAAAATATGCTAAGAAAACGCACCCCGGCTTTTCTCATTCCCAAATAAAACATTTTCACCTGGAGAGAAAAATCCCAAACAAAAAACCAAAAGACCCGAAAACCAAGCAAACAGGTATTTTCCTTTTGGATTTTTTTTCTTGCCCCAAATAATTTCGTTTGGGCTATAAAGCAACATAAATAGTACTTTAGAGATAAATATGTACTTACACGATTGTAAGACTGTAGAAGAGGGTAATATAAAATAGCACACTCATCTGCTTTCAGTACCAGCTCCACAAAACAAGGTTTAGTCCAGGTCTATTTCAAATATCTTTTCTGAAAGAACACTGACTTTCTTCATGCAGAGAGGAGGAACTGATTTGTTTCAAGCTGCATATTACAAGTCTACTCTTTTGAGTGTGATTTTCTAAGACTTCATTACATGCATACAAAGTTTCTCACCAGTTCCTTTAATTCTCTCCTTTCTTCCCTCTTGTTTTTGTCCCACATATACAGTGTCCTGAATTAAGCTTGAACATCAACTGCAGAATACAAAAGCCCATGAACCACAACAGGTAGTTACTACTCCAACACACCTGAAAATGGATCCAGCCATCAACTGTCAGGAGACGCTCCCGATGCTGGACTTCTATATCCCCACCAAAAAGCAATATAGGGAAGGGGGATATCAAAGTAGTCTCTCTCAAATACACCTTACTGTACCTCACCTGTATAAAACAAACATAACCATTAACAACAACAGAAAAAAACCCAAACCACATAAAAATTTCATACATCAAATTTGATCGCTACTTTTAAAAACAAAAAAAAACCCACTTTTTTTTTTTTCAAGATCCAGGCAGCATGAGTCATTGCACACAGAACAACTGATGGCAATTTGTCTGCCCTAGACCACATAAAATACATCACTTCTAAGTGACAGGCTTAGACATTACTAGGAAATCAGCTAAAGCCACAATTTTCTTGTTAAAATTCAAATAGAAACTTAATGTTAGCCTAGTGCTGTTCAGAGAAGAGTCATTAATAAACCTACTGAAGTAAAAGGCAGGTAAAACTCTTACGTTATACATTCTTCTTAGCAGCAGCTGGCTTGTCAATCTATCCACATACGCACATTCATACATGGGTAAGTGTGGGCACACGTGTAGACACATACACAGAGTAACCTACGGGGCTCAGTACATGCTACTTCTGGCTTTGGATCCTCACACAGATAAAGACAGAAGGGAACGGGGAGGAGTTGTGGTGGGAGAAAAGGAAGCAAGAGTGCATCTTCACCCAGAAGTGCAGGCTTGCTTTTTTCCACTGTTCATGGAATAATTTCCCTATCTTAGCTGCTGTCTTGACTTAACACCACAAGGTTCTTGCAGACAGGATGTATTTTCAGGTCTCCAAAAAATACTATCACTTCATTTGCATTAAGAAGTCTAATTAATATCCTGCTTCTCTTCAGTGAAGTTGGCCCTTATGCAACAATTGTCCAGGTTTTGTTGTACCAGAAGGGTAAGTAAATATAAACACTTGAATTTAGCAAGTAGCTGACAAAATTTTCTGTTGTGAGAGGGATGTGTCAGGGAAAAGGAAATGCAATTCACTTAGGAAGTTCAGCAGTCAGTTACGGAATTGGCTATTTCATTTTAAGTTATTACTGGGGATATGTGGGGCCCATACCAACTTTCAAAACCTTAGAGTCTGCTTAGAACAGTAAAAAAAGAAAAAGCACAATTTGAAGTATTACATATTACTGCTTGAAGTGATCATATTAAAACCAACAGCACTGTATTAAAGAAGTAAATGATACTATTAAGTTAAATGACACACAAAGGTACTTTCATTTATAGCTGAGTTTCACCATGAACAGATTTGTTCACAGTGTTCAGCCTTAACTTCTTTTTCTTCAGCACTCATTTGACTCATTTTTATGGACTCTAGGATCATTAGATAACAAAGACTCTTAAGAGGAACAAGACACTTCAGATCTACTTTAGACAGTGTATGTTATTTAATACAAGAGGCATCACTCTGCCTTTACAGAGACTGTCAGCTACATTCACTATTTTCACTTACCTTTTCCTGGTAAAGGAGCCATCCGTATGTCTGTAAGTCTCGATTTACAGAGGAGGGATGCACTTGTGCTTTACCCTGAGCAGTTTCTACCATGCAAGCCAGCTTCTCTGTAATATCCACGGACTTTGTATACATTATTTTTCCTACATTGTCATACAGCCCTGCAGTCAACACAGCTTTAAGAAGAGCTATTTCATGGAGAGAAAGGGATTGTGTGGCTCCATTTCCATCCCTTCCACATTGCGTTGTAGGTGCTGTAAACCCTGCTGCTCTGACCACCCTGATGAGTTCTTGCTTCACATCCTGAAATTAGTAACGTATTAGTAAAACTGTGAATTTTAAAAGGTACATACTTAACGCCACCAGCTGGCAATGACACTCCATCCCAAATACTCACACTCCCCAGGAGAAAATCTTACTAGAAAAACACTTATTTTCTGCAACCACTTTGGAATACTGACTCTTTCCATGAGAAAAACATTATGTGGAATATAGGGTTAGATATATGGTGCTACATGTACTGCAAATACTAAATCTCTCACCTGTAGTTAAAATATAAAGATGCTTAGGAGAGCTCAGTCACCCAAACTTAAATACGAAAGACCAATTAAAAATTTCTCTCACCAAAAGTAAAAGGCCATTTATGTAAGTTTGTGGCTCATCTTTCAAACTAACCACTAACAGACCTGTTCTTCGATATCAAGAGTTAACACAATCCAAGTATTTTAATTCGTAAGTCTTGATTCTCTGGTAGAAGGCAGGCCTAGCTTCTCCAATGGCAGTGACTACAAAGATGTATACCAACAAACTGTACACATCAAAACTCAAATGCAGACACAGCTACCTCAACTGAGGGTGTGCATTTCATTAGTCCCCAGCATTCCATTTGCTTTTGTCTTATCTAAATAGTAACTGAGATATAACACCTCTTTCAAAGCGTATGCCATTTTCAGAGGGATATTTTAACAAATAACTTTTGAGTGCAGAGCATAATTATTTGGTTTACCTCCAGAGTTAACAGCGAAGTCCTATTAAGGAAATTTCTTCTGCAGTAAGTCATTTCAGCACGATACCCCCCTTCCTGTCGAGCCCTTTTCCACCTAAGGAAAAAGTCCTGTCTTATTACAGCAAAAGAAATCACATCAAGAGTATAACAATATGAAAGTGGTAGTAAGTTAAAAGGCAATACTGTGTTTTGGTCAGCATTCTCCACTCAAAACTAGAAATTGCATTAACGAAGATAAATGCTGCTGGTCTAGGAGCAGTCTTAAGAACATGGCTGCAACAAATTTGATAGATACTAACAATATACAAGGTAATTTTCTCTCAAAAAGTACACGCTTCTGTCTTGACATTTGAAATAAAATTCAGGTGTTGATTTTGAGACTTAGTGATAATATCCTAAAAATAAAAAAATATGTATGTCATTCTACAATATATACATTTGTGCTTTCTCAAATAAAAAATATTCAGGTCAGCATACCACAAACAGAAAAAAAAAATACCTTAAACACTAGAATACACAGACACAGTACATCTTTGTATGTGTGCAAGCATAGTTAAAAGGAGTTAAAAGGGAAGGTAGTAAGTAAGCTATCCTTTTGCATTTGGCAATCTGTTGTTATTCAGAAGTGGAAAAACTTCAGGTACAAGCAATTCAAGAGAAAATACTTATAAAGGATTCTTTACAAAACTACATTACTTAAGTATTATCTCCACCTAGCTGTAAGCAAGGAGAATTATTATTTACCCCAGATAAGCGTTGTAGATTGTGATATGGTCTGAAACTGCCATTGCTAGAGATGATTTTGCAAGATCTGCTTCATCTTTTCGACCAATTGGTGTAGTAAATGGGGATTTTTCTGTCATAACAGCAGCCAGAGTTGCCTGCAATTAGTGAAGTACACATCATTTAGAGTATTTTCTTACAAGCTTACAGGTTTATCATACAGTTTTAAATTTCCTTTTACAGTAATATTTATTGATACTTTATTTTATCTTCTACTAAGCCTCAAGGAAAACCCTAAGAATTTCCTACACAGAATTCAGAACTTACTTATATTAAGCGTTGCTTACATATTGCCTTATATACAACGCTAAAAAATATTAAACCTCAAAACTCACATGAAATGGTTTGTTTAATGACAGAGCAATATCTGATACAATAAAGGTCAGATTAAACAACTGCTTTAAGCTATACCACATTTACAGGAGACACTGAAAAAACACAGGATTTTAACTTCCAGTTTTCAGGAAACAACATACCCATGCTGCCTCCTAATTTGGAGGAAGTTAAACATTAGGTGAAAGCATAAACCGCAACACAGTCTTCATATAGTAAGCTACCACATCAATTACTTTGCACTAATTTTACATCAGCATGTTCTTGGCCCACAAACTGTGGGGTAATCCAGACTACTCTAAGCCACATGTAAAAGGGCTTTTTCATAAATGTCAAGCTCCCTGGGATCGTAACAGACAGAACTGTAGGCTGAGTCTGACTACCCACTTGTGAATATTACCTATGAGTTTAGAATTATAGAATCATTTAGGTTGGAAAAGACCTTTAGGATCATCAAGTCCAACCGTAAATAATACTTAGATTATTCCCCTTCATGATGTCCAGGTGCCCTCACCTTAAAATAAACATTTTAACCTCTTGCATCATCCTTTCAATATACCATGTTGCAAGAAATCAGATTAATTGTAAGGAGCTAACCATTTCTATACTTTTTTTTAAATTTAGATAATTTGTTTAGGTTTTTTTTTTTTTTTTTTTTTTTTTTTAACTCACCACAGGATCCAAGCAGCCAAATATAGCACCGAATATAAGCATTTTGCCAATCTTTACATTGACAGGAAGGGCAGCGAGGTGCTGGCCTAATGGAGTCAGTTTGGGCTCACTGAACAGACAAGCCCCAATCTTCCTCAACAGGTTCATTGCATTACCAATTACTTGCTGCTGTGGTGGGTCTAATGCTCTGGAAAGGAAATCTTCAGGAGAGCCAAGATTGCATTTCTGTGGAGAAAATCAGCATGTATTTCAATATAAAAATTTACTATAATGACCTTCTGTAGTAGCTAAAGAGAAAACTGAAAAGCTGTTCTTGCAATCAAAACCCCACACTCCCTCCCCTCTAAACCAGCCAGACACACAGACACGCCCCACATTAGGTTAACGAGACTTCATTGTTTGGAAGGACTTCGTATGGCATGACCACTGATCATAGAAGCCTGTTACCAATGGTTACAGATGAGCAGTAGGGTCTCAAACCCGATGAGATGCAGCTCAACTTGGCACTAATTCGCCAGGTTGCTGATTTTCCCCATGTACATCCTACTCACAGAATCACAGAATGATATGGGGTTGGAGGGACCTCTGGAGATCAGCTAGTCCAACACCCCTGCCAAAGCAGGTCCACCTAGAGCAAGTTGCACAGGAACGTCTCCAGAGATGGAGACTCCACCACCTCTCTGGGCAGCCTGCTCCAATGCTCTGCTACCCTCAAAGTAAAGAAGTTCCTCCTCATGTTTAAATGAGGATCCTCACTCAGGATGGGGAGAGAGGGAATGGAATTACTTCCTTAAGCAGAAATCAATTTGAAGGCTATTTAACTGAGTTTGAATTCTCACTCTGAGGTAAACTGGAACAGTATAGTATGCCATTCTCACTCAGCAGCATGCTCTGGATTTTCCAGCACACACGTACTGGGTTCTCTCCTGCTCTGGTGGGAGAAGCCCCACTAACTATGCTGCATCAGGGCTGTCCTGGCAAACCTTTTTAGATAACAAGGTCAGTAATTCCAAAACCACGTGATAGTTTGAAGCTGTAATTCCTCCAAATGCACATATAATATTTTCAGCTAACAAGGTCAGCAATTCTAAAACCAAAACCATACCATAATATGAAGGCATAATTCCTCCAAAGGCACACGCAGTATTTCTGGAACAGAATATTCCATGAAACTTTCAAACCTGCAAGATCATAAGAACACAGAATCACAGAAATTCAATTTAATGTTTGAATTAAACTTATAAACTCATGTTCCACACGCTCATTCTTTGCAGATGTTCTTTTGAAGGGCTGGGGTATTGTTTTGTTTTTATACAGCTTAATCGTTCCTGTTTGCGATCACTGAAGTGAATTTCAACAACACTTCTTCCTTTTGCACACAAAAAAAGACAAAGGTATTTATGTGATTAACAGAATATTGCTAACTTAGTTTACAGTACCTGTCCCTTGTGTACATTCGAAAGCAGAATCCATCCCTGACACGGCCAGCTCTTCCTTGCCGCTGCAGAGCACTAGCTTTACTAACAAAGGTCTCCTCCAGGGAACTCATCTGACTACTTTCGTGATACCTTAAAAATTGTAAAGCAAGTGTCAATTCAGATTTCAGAAACAAAATTTTGATGTATACTTAAAATACCAACATATTGATAGTATATATAAATAGTACTTATTTGAAAATATTACAGTATTGAAAACTAAGCATACCTGGGGGAACTGTACATCATAGTACCTTGGATATAAATCACTAATGAAAGTGTAAAAGTTGGAAAATGAAAGAGCTATTGTATTATTTAATCTCCCTGGCAATTCAGAATTATTTTAACACATTTTAAGGGCTTTTCCCATTTAAAATGGACAAAATATAACTTCTAAAAACTGGGAGAGCATAAAAAGGACCCACTTTATTTTTAATCCAGTACTTAATCGTGACTCTCCATATCTATAAACTCCCCTTGTTGTTCTTCACACCATCTGAAAATCCAGAGATTCATCTCAAACTTGTACCTGAACTGCAAGCTGTTCAATGAGCTCAGCATGTTTCCTGTCCAGAAATGCAGTTCAATAAGGATACTACAGAATTCTTGCAGTACTGACTTCCAAATATTTACAGTAATTATGGTATGATGAATGAAAATCAAACTCACCTATTTTCTTTTGTTCTCCCAGTGTCAATTACAAAGACAACATCTGGTATCGTAATACCTGTCTCTGCTATATTGGTTGCCAAAACAATCTGAAAAGAAGTAACATAACACAAATAAAAGAATTATGGGATGTCTGCCTAACAGTTTTCATCCTTTCAATCAATATTACACAATAAATTTTGTTAAAGTTTTTTACCCAGAAATGTTTCCTTAAGTAATCTGACAAAAAATTAAAAGCTACATGATTTAGAAAATGATTTAGTCCTCCCTAATTAATGAGGAATCAAAAGGTAAACAAGAATTTCACATTCACTTTTTGTTTTATAAGCCATCAAAATTACTGGCTAGTACCTGCCAGAATTGGTCAACTTTTAATTAAATAGTTTCAGTAAGTAAGGCAGCAAGTAAAATAATATTTTCCTAGATAAAAGGTATAGTTGCTGGTTAACAGTAGTTAAAATATCATAGAATCATAGAATAGTTTGGGTTGGAAGGGACACTTCCCACTAGACCAGGTTGCTCAAAGCCCCATCCAGCCTGGCCTTGAACACTTCCAGGGATGGGGCATCCACAGCTTCTCTGGGCAACCTGTTCCAGTGCCTCACCACCCTCACAGTAAAGAACTTCTTCCTGATATCTAATCTAAATCTCCCCTAGTATCATTACTCCTCGTCCTATCACTACATGCCCTTGTAAAAAGTCCCTCTCCAGCTTTCTTGTAGGTTCTCTTCAGGTACTGGAAGGCTGCCATAAGGTCTCCTCCAGAGCCTTCTCTTCTCCAGGCTCAACAACCCCAACTTGTTCTCATAGGAGAGGTGCTCCAGCTCTCTGATCATCTTCATGGCCCTCAATATAGGAAAGCAACAATTAAAGAAGCTTTTAGAAATATATTAGGTTTGAAAATTTGTCTGATTACTGTCAAGGTTTTCACAGCATGTTGCTTCTATCTGTTAAGAGAGCACCACAGTAGAAGAATTGCTTCTTTGCAGCAAGAAAGTCCCAGGAACAACTGCTTGTTGTGTAATTCTGTATGATTTGATTTCAAAATAATTCAGAGTTGCACCCACAGAAAGTTTCTTCTTTCAGTGGTGAACCTGGCATTTCAAAATATACCATACCTTTCTAATACCAAGAGGAGGTATTGTAAATGCAGCTGCTTGATCTTGAGTTGAAAGAACAGAATGCAAAGCTATCAGCCTGTGCCTAGAACAAGAAATCACACTAATCAATATACACTTAAGATATTAATCAATGCACACAAATTAAGATATGGTAAAAAAAATGAGATCAGAAAGATGACAACAGTTTGGAGAAAACAGCTGGAGTGGACACTTGAAGGACTAAAACTTTGTATCATTAGGCATGAAAGTTCATTATTTTATTGCAGTGTCAAGAAAGGATACCCCCACTAGTTCATAGGGTTGTTCTCCTACTTGGTAATAATGCAGGAAAAATACTACTGCTGCAGATCTCTAGGTTAATTTATATCAATAGCCTAGCAAAAGAGGGAAGCAAGCGTCCATGAACCCAAGCTCTTCACATTGTCCTTCCAAGACAAGGACCGTCATTGAAACTTTGCACAGAAATATAAGCATATGCAACTTTCAGTCTGAGTAAATAAAGACTTCAGAGATGAGACAGCCACAGAAATTTGTGCTTTCATTCTCTTCTAGACCTTGAAATCTCAGTCCATCTATGAAACTTTAGAATTTCACTGCAACTGTTCTTTTTATGCCGTCATGTTGCTAACTTTAACTACTCACTAAAATTTCAAAACTATCTGTCATTGCAACCCTATGCCATTTCTCTTGCTAGATTACTGTCCCTGGTTCATTTCTCAGGAAACAGTCACTTCCATGTAAACGACAAGCCACAGAAAGTTATATTCCAGATATGACAGCTTCCATACCCTAAGCAGTGGAAAATAAGTAGTCAAGTGCTTTGTGATTAAGTAAGTTGAAAAATATTTTATTGAAAAATAAAATAAAAAAGTTATTACTGTACCATTCGTAAGCACCTGTCATTTTTGCTTGTATCATTCTCAGATAATAAAAGTACATTTGTAGCACAAACAGCTCAGAGGTCTAACTCTCAGTTTCGCTTTTCAAGAATAGCAGACCTTAAAAACCAAACATATTAAGTTGAACTATTAACTTTATAGAAAATACCTGCATTACCTGTCACGCAAGTTAAATCTTCTGTCAGTTGAAATGAGATCATACAGCTGTTGGATATGGGCAAGGCCTGGTAAAAAGATCAGCACAGCACCCTCAATGTTCTTGAACTGGGGACTTCTATCTGGAAAGTTACAGTACATAGTTAAAAATCACATAGGCACATAGTTAAAACAAACTTGCATTTGCAAACTGTTTCACTTGAGAACAGGAACTAGGAAATTTCACCAACGCAAGTGAGCTAACTAGTGATGTCAAGACTAGAGGCTGCAGTGATCATGCACTAGCGCAGTTCACAGTCAGGCAAAGAGTAAAGTCAGGACCCTGAATTTCAGTAAAGCAAACTTCCAGCTCTTCAAGGAGTTCATCAATAGGACCCCCTGGGAAACTGCTCTCAGGGACAAGGCAAACTGATAACAAGGGATGAGGAGAAGGTTAAGGTTCTCAACTTTTTTTCCCACCTCAGTCTTCACTTGTGACCTCTCTTCCCCACACCTCTCAAGTGGATAAGCAACAAGCCAGGAACCAGGAAAGCAAAGTCCCTCTCACTATAAGAGAGGATCAGGTTTGTGAACACCTGAGGAACTTGAACACAGAAGTCTATGGGACCTGATGAGATGCATCGCAGAGTCCTGAAGGAATTGGCTGATGTAGTCACCAAGACACTCCCCATGACAGTCGAAAAGTCATGGCATCAGGTAGAGCCCTCAGTGACTGGAAAAAGGGAAACATTGCCCCCTTTTTTAAAAAGGGTAGGAAGTAAGACCTCGGGAACTACCAACCCATCAGTTGATCAACTACCACTACTCACCTTGGTGCCTGGGAAGATCATGGTACAGATCCTCCTAGAAGTTGTGCCAAGGCATACGGAGGACAGGGAGGCGATTCGAGACAGCCAACACTGCTTCATCAAGAGCAAGTCCTGCCTGACCAACCTCATGGACTTCTATGGCAGAATGACTACATCACTGGACAAGGGACAAGCTATGGATGCCATCTATCTGGACTTCTTTTAACATAGTCCCCCACAACATCCTTCTCTCTAAACTGGAGACATACAGACTTGATGAGTAGATGAGGAATTGGCTGGATGGCCACATCCAGAGGGTAGTAGTGGTCAACAGCTCAATGTCCAGATGGAGATCAGTGACAAGTGGTGTGCCTCAGGGGTCTGTACTAGGACAAGTACTGTTTAATATCTTCATCAATGACATGGCAGGACTGAGTGCAACCTCAGCAAGTTTGCAGAAAACACCAAGCTGCATGGTGCAATTGACACAACTAAAGGATGGGATGCCACCCAGAAGGACCTGCAGCTCAAGAAGCAGGCCTGTGTGAACCTCATGAAGTTCAACAAGGCCAAGCAAAGCACCCCATACCTGGGTCGTGGCAATGCCCAGTACCAATACAGGCTGGGGGATGAAAGGGAATGACAGCAGCCCTGCTGAGAAGTACTTGGGGGTACTGGTGGAAAAGTTGGACGTGAGCCAACAAAGCACATTCAAAGTCCAGAAAGCCAACTGTAAACTGGGCTGCATCAAAAGAAGCATGGCCAGCAGGTCAAGGGAGGTTACTCTGCACCCCTACTCTGCTCTGGTGAAACCCCGCCTGGAGTACTGCATCCAGCTGTGGAGCCCCCAGCACAGGAAAGACACGGACCTGTTGGACCAGGTCCAGAGGAAGGCCACAAAAACGATCAGAGGGCTGGAGCACCTCTCCTAAGAGGACAGGCTGCAAGAGTTGGAGTTATTCAGCCTGGAGAACAGAAGGCTCTGGGGAGACCTTATGGCAGCCTTTCAGTACTTAAAGGGGGCTTTAAGAAAGATGAGGACAAACTTTTAGCAGGGCCTGTTGCAACAGGACAAGGGGGTAAACTAAAAGAGGGTAGATTCAGACTAGACATATGGAAGATTTTTTTACTATTTTATTTTTACTACCAGGGTTTTGAAACACTGGAACAGGCTGTCCAGAGAGGTGGTGGATGCCCCATCCCTGGAAACATTCAAGATGAGGTTGGACAGGGCTCTGAGCAACCTGATCTAGTTGAAGACGTCCCTGCTCACTGCAGGGGGGCTGGACTACGTGCCCTTTAAAGGTTCCTTCCAACCCAAACTAGTCTATGGTTCTATGTAAGAATGAAGTCAAGTACTTCACTGTCACTAGAAAGCACTGGAAAATAAGTCCAAAGCACAACCCCAAGCATACAAATGTCTTAAGTAGACTGTACCTAAGTATGCAAGCAACTCCAAAATAAGTTCAAGGTTGATCTTGTAAGGGTTCATATAGAAGATAGCCTGCTGTGTACGACTGCTATACTTCGCATAGTAAGGAGCCAAATCGATACCAGATCCAGACTGGATTGGGACATACTCCTGAAAAATAAGAGGAAAAAAATCATGGTCTCAGTGGCTTAGAAGGCCGTGGTCAACTTGTCATTCACCCAATTTACATTTCTTAAAGCAGAGATTGAGATAAGAAACACCTAATTGACTAACTTCGCACCAAAATCAGTGTGAGTTACATAAAATCAGAGCCATCTACATAACCTGTGTATAGGTACCTATTACTGTTAAATGACATCCAAGACAAAAAAAGAAAAAAAAAAGATTAAAAAACAAAGTGTGTAGAAGCAGTACTATACAGCCTGTTTTATGAATGAAAACGGTTCCCAAGTCTGTATCTGGCACCCAGTTGGTATCAATTCAAAATGGGATAACAAGGTGGATACTCTTCTTTCAAAACTCCTGTTTTGGGGTATAAGAAACCAGGCTGCCCTTTCTCCTCTCCCTCACTTCACCCTTTTCAGCTTTCATTGCAACCATTAGATCAGAGTGAATAAGGTGGGAACTCCTGAAGTGTTTTGGAACAGAAGGAAAGGACGAGGAAGGGAGAACATAGCAAACACTCATCAGAACATGCAGACATTTAAATTGTTTATAAACATCTTACAGACACATACGTAGCATAAGGCTTCTATGTTAAGTGGCATTATCATAAATTATTTCATTGTTAATCAATGCATTTATCCTATATGCACCACACATCCTTCTGTACTGAAGGCTCAACAGAAATAAACCACAAAGATGGAGGATTACTTGGGACAGCACTTGGGCTTCAACTAAAGGACGCTGTTGTGATGTGTGGGGTAACTACCACTCCAGGGAAACAAACAAACAATCACCAAAGCACATAAGACCATAATTTTCAACATATGCATCAGTGTTTGATCATGTCAAGCTAAATGGTCCTGCAGAGATTTTGAGAGAGCAAGTCAGAGCAGACAGGTAACTACCCAAAGTATGTACAGTCTAGATGAGCAGGCTGAGGTGCCTAAAGCCAGACAGCATTCACATACTCTTCCCTGCATGAACTTCAATCCAAAAGCACATACAGCTGTCTGCAAAGTACCTACAGGATTAACCTCAGCCTGTTAAACCAAAAAGCTCTGCACAATAATTTCACGTAAATCATCTTATTTTGCATGCCAAGTAGCTGGAAAAACTCCCGAGATCTTCCTAAGAGGGATATGACCTTGCCTCTTCTGTTCTTGGGTTCGCTACTTAGGAGAATTCTTTGGGAGGAAAAAAATCCCAAACTTAAATGCTTCTCCTGCTGCTGCTTATAGGTCTAGAGCTGGAAATCTGTACAACAGAACTCAAATGTCAAATACAGCACAATCAAGGCAGCTATAAAGGAGATGGTGAGACAAACATACAGGTGCAGCATTGACAAATATTTGGTTTCCACTGTAGAAGTGCCATTGTGTCTTTTACCAACTGTAAGAATATTTGAAACTATACAGTCCAACCACAGTTAATAAGAGGAACATAACTGATAAAGTAATCAAAAACACAATCAACATTTTCAAGCCAAAACTAGAAATGCCTATTTTACCTGATACTTTGTGGTGCCTCCTCCTTTGCTAGTAACATTTATCGTTACTTCCTCCTCCTCCTCCAAGAACTTCTGACAATATTCTGAATCTTTCTCCAGAACATAGCCAGTTGCTTCAATTACATCTTCAACATGGAAAATCTTTAGTGAAAATTCACAGAAGAAATACAAGGCATGTTAAAAACTAACCAGCATCTTTTTTGTTTTTCAATGCTTACGTACAAAGCTGAACAGGGCACACCCTCATCTTAATGTTGTAATAGATCTTGCAAATTTCAACTTAAAATTTCTAACGCATTTTGAAAACCTAAACACAGAGCTGCTATGAGTTTGTTAATGGGCCTCTCCATATGACCACTAACATTACCTTTACCATAGAATATATAACACGCATGAGAAACATACATAAGAGTGTAATGACAAAATCGCATGGCAGGTGGGGGGAATTCCCTTTTTGAGAGAAAAATCAAAGTGTCACTGATGGACTGCTTTTAATCAATAATTAATCTAATCAGAAAAAAAATAGTACAACCCTGTACTTCAAAGCACTGAAGCTATTTTATATTTTTAAAAAGGAAAAGGGTTTCAAGTCCTTAAAACACATTTAAGATAACTATTCTTGGTAAGAAAGAAGTGATATAGGTGTATTCCCTATAAGACACTAACCAGGCAAACACTGTATACGTGCATACAGACTGTCTTGCATAATCAAAGAAACATTCACCTACCTCAACAGGGTAACTCCTCCCAGAGATTCTTAAAATGGGACAGTGTGAGAAATAGCTGGAAAACTTCTCACTGTCTACAGTAGCACTCATTAAAATCAGATGCAGGTCTGAACGTTTATGCAAGATCTCCTTCAGAATAACTAGCAAGAAATCAGATTGGACACTTCTTTCATGCACCTAGAATTAGAAAAACTTATCTTTAGTAAGGTTTTAGTACAAGTCAAGGCCCAGAATAACTATGGTTCCTGCAGAACAGTAAGAGCTGATTACCTCATCTACAATAACATGAGATATACTTGAAAGAAGACCATCTTCTTGAAGTTTCCGAAGCAGGACACCTGTTGTACAGTACAGTAGTCTTGTGGCTTCTCCTGTTCTTGACTCCATACGAATTTGATATCCGCAAAGGGAATTCTTTAAAAAAAGATATAAAAAATACAGAATAACTTAAAGGAGCACACAAACTAGAGATGTTCAAACCAAAGTGAAATTTAAGCACTGCTAGATTCAGACACTACACAAGTTGCTAATTAAATAGTATGGTGAATAACTAACACACTGGTTTTTTTACATACAAGAACCTTACTTTGTTAAGAAAGGGAACACTGAAATCTGCAACTAAGTTTCTGCAGAATAACAAAGAGCTGGTAGACTCAGTGCTCTTTTCAGGGTTCTTCTCAGTTCCTAAACAAAAATATTTTTGCACAAATAGGCGACCACACAGGACCTTTGTTTTCTTCAGGTAACAAAGTAACTTATGTCGGAAGAGGCCCCTCTCAAAGCAGAGCCTCACTCAAGGTATAGGAGTGTATTGCTCAGAGCCTTATTCCGGCGAGTTTTCTCCATGCCTAACGACAGGGATACGACAGACTCTGGGCAATCTGCTCTAATGTTTGACCATCCCCATTATGAAACATTCTTGCTCTTAATCACCCTCTAAAAATTTCAGAAATCATATGTGGATACTCAGAGGTGACAATTTGGAAAGAAATCACTGACGCAGCAAGATGCCCTTTTCTAGAGAATTATTTGGTTGTGCAACAAATAATGTTTTCACTTTGTACCAACAATCCAGCCCCCTGTATTTGATCAAGACTAGACAAAGGAATTCAGACACATCTTACTTTTCCTCCTGGTCCTGATTCGCAGCCTAGCTCTTCGCAAACCCTGGTTGCCAGACTGACTGCTGAGATTCTTCGGGGTTGTGTGCAAACAATATTGCATTTAGTTGACCCTTCATCCAGCAACAAGTCTTCCAACAAGAAATGCGGCACCTGGGTACTCTTCCCACTGCCTGTTTCACCAGCCACAACAACTACTCGGTGTTTTTTAAGAGTTTCTACAATCGAGTATCTGTGCTTAAACACAGGTAACTCCTGTCTCTCTTTCAGAAGCCTCTGGTATTTGGAGGAACTTTGCAACTTTTTGAACAAAATCCTTGAAGGTTCCAAATTATCTGTGTCTGAGGTCTCAAGGGAGAGACTGCCAAAGTCCTCATCAGAAACTAAGTTTTCCCAGGAATCTTCAGGACCCTCAGATACTTTTGGTTGGTTTTCAGATTGCAGCTGTTGCTGTTGTTTGAGTTTGTTTAATAATCTAGCAATAAAGTTATCACGGGGTTTGTTGGTTTCCATCTTGTTTTCTTCTTCCTTTTTCTTTTCAATATCCCTCCATTCTAGCCAGACATCTCGGTAGGTAGGAGGCAGTAACTGATGAACTGACTTCAGGAGGAAAAAGCAAAAAAAAATAATTACTTTATGTACTACTTAGCAGTATCACTGACATTTTATGTGTAAATGAACTGGAGTGGCAAAAGATACGACAAAATGTTAAATAGGGAGCTACTTCTAAATACAGAAGCTATGAAAACAGTAATATAAATGTCAACAATACACTTTATTTTAAATTGGCTTGCATTCTTTACAACACAAAGAATAATTTTACTATCAAAAAGTTTCCTCCCTCTATGCTCCAACACATATGCATTTTTATAGATAAAAGCAAATGAACATACAAAACAAAGAATTTAATGGGAAACACTGCATTAAGCTGTTTTTAGAATTTAACTATAGAAATTATAACAAGTGCAGGGGCAGATTGCAGGATAAGAATAGTAATATTGATGAAAATCTTACTTGTCCTTTGGTTAAATGATAGAGTGCCAAAGTAGCAGCAAGATGTTGTGCTTGCATACTATCTTCTGTTACAATTGTAGGACACATTGTCATTACATCATCTGACGATTTTGTAATCCTGACCCTTAAAGACAAATTTATAAAGACATTTATCTTCATTTTTGTTACCTATATAAATAGCACATCTGTTAACATTCAAAGCATAGGGTTGAAATTTAAATAGAGAAACTAGGCTAAAGAAACTTAATGTTCTTCAATAATATTTTGTAAACAGAATTAGTCAATAAATTGAATATCAGGAAGTTTTCAGCAGCAGATTCCAACAGTGAATTTGTGATTATTTTTTTTTCCCATTAACAAATGTCTTTATTTTCTTTAAAGCAGAAGTATTTGTACACATATAAACCATTATTAAGGTTAGTTGCTTCCAAAGAAAGACTAAATGTTTGTGTGCTTGCAACTACTTAGCATAGATTGAGATGACAGTTAATGATCTACTGAAATGCAAACATCTGTTTAACAGTTAGGCGAGTCAGACCAGCAGATAAGTTTCTCATATTCTTAGGGGAACAGTATATTAGTAGCTTTTAACTTGGGCAAGACAACAGGTTCTTTTACTTGGTTCCTTCAAGAGGCATTACTCATTTGTATGTGATAATATTCTATTTTATACCTCTATAATATAGACTCATTTTCTAGAATAAATTTAGAAATCACTGATACTGCACTGTTTTGGTTACAAACTTACGGCAGCTTTCATAAAATTTTTTAAATTCCACTTTATCTTAAACAATCTCCAAAGGGTTTTTGGTATTCCTATGCTTAAAGCCTCTGGTTTAATATATTACTTTGAATAAGAATACCAGAAGTTGATTGTCCAAATTTATCTCATATGGTCACTTCAGAACCTTTCATTCAGCAGTATGGAACTAAAAACTAATCCCTCCTTTATATGGGATCATTCACTACAGTCTCATTTTTAGTGGTAGCGTCCACTCTAAGCATCACTTTTGCAGAGCTATTCAGAGTGAAATACCTCTCTGCTGGACTAAAATAGAGTTTGGGTTAAACACACTATATCCCTATAAATCTGGATGAACGTGACAGGACAGAAGTAGCCAGCATTTTAATTTTTACATGAACCAAAAGGAAAATGTAAAGTTTATAGGCAATACATACCTACATTTCCAATATTTTCCAACCGGAACCTTTTCAAAAGCAGGATTTGGGCTCTTGGGAAAATTCTTCCTGCACCAGTCAATCAAAAATTGCTTTGGAGATTTACCAGTCCAGCTTCGAGCACTATAATCAAAGTTTCTTACATCTAGCGGTTCTTTCTTTTTCACTACAAGAGCAGAAAGACACATTTTAAGTCTCGAAATTTGCTTTACATTCTTTTGATAGCCAGGAATGTTTTTACCTTTTCTTCAAATGTATTTTTACTAGAAACAGGTATTTTCTGAAATGTTTTGCAGAAATACTGGTACCGATACAGGACAGAAATCTTTGCTTTTCCCATAAAAGCACATAGCAGGAAATTAATTGCTGTATTTTGTTTGCTATCTTCGATCACCCCACAATATAAGAAGTTTCACTAAAGTTTGGTTACTAGAAAATAATTTAGGTTTGAAGGTTTAAAATGCAAACAGTTGAAAAAGATGAGAGGGTGACAACGGAAACAACTAGCCCCACAATTAAAATAACAAAAAAAAGTTTTAGATGTGCCAGTATGACAAAAATAGCTTTCAACATCATCTGCAAAAACAAATACAGATCCTTTAAAGTCAGCTTGGTAGTCCACCTGCCTTTCACACAATCAGAGCTTGATGACTCAGCACCGCAATGCAATACAACCTAGAAAAACAAGAACTAATACTGGAAATTTGTGGTACGCTTCCAAGCTTGTACCGAACCATTTCCAACACACCTTTGTCTTCCTTTGCAGCACCATCGGGTTTTTCAAGCAAGCTCAAATTCAAAGTGGTTTCTTGAGGCTGAGGTGAGGGAGTTTTTTTCTTTTCATTGTGCTGTTGGTTTGAAATCTTTAATGCCGGATTAAATACTGGATGTTCTTCAAGTATGGCCATTTCTGTCAGAGAGAGAATACAACTTACACCCAAGAGAATACAATTTACATCCATCAAATGCTGAGCATTTATTCTTTAAAAAGAAAAGATTAATTGTATTAATTCATACTGAGCACTCAAAAACAGAAGTAGTGAAACATTACTGACTTTTTAGAATTTGACCCACATGGAAAGGATAGATTCAGGAAAGCCTGCAATTCACATGGTGGCCTAAAAGTTGATGAAGTCAATTTAACCTGACTCAGAGACTTACTTGCCTAACAAATACGCAAATCACAAAATAAAATACAGGTAATTTGCACAGCTCTACCTTGCTGAATTCTTCTTATTTTCTCCTGTGCTACTTTCTGGCCTTGTTTATCTTTGTCTTGCTTGGAGGTGCTTGCTTGTTCTTTTGCTTCTGAAAGCTTGGCAGCCAGATGTACATACCTCTCATTCTATTTCAAACAGAATTATTAATTACAAGTTGAATGTTGTATGCTTGTCACTTTTAATGACCTTCATTAAAAAAAAAACGGGAGGGGTTTTGTCCTTTATACTGAGCTTACACAAAGAAGGAACAATTAGTTTTTACGTAACTAACAGTCAAAACCTCTCAGAATTTGATAGTCACTTTCCTAATCTCACCGAGATGTGTTTCAAGAATTATTACTTTCCAGAACAATGCATTCAGCATTTTGAGCTCAGCACAAAAAACACAGGAAAGGAAAAACAACTTAGGAGATGTTTCAACACATTTCCCCTTCAGTAGCCTGCAAACGTATAAATAAATAACATAAAAAAACCTATTCAATCTCCAATTTTTAACAAATATATCCACCACTTGCAGATGTACCAGACATTATCAGTTTTTGAAAAACTTCCATGAAATGTTATTCGATCTTACTGGGTCAAACTTTTCTTCATCTGCCTCTTTCACAGACTCATTCTTCTCTTCATCACTCTGCTGCTCAGCATATCGCAAAATCCATTCCTTCATACTCACTTCTTTCTCTTTCCCCACATTTGTCTCCTAGAAGAGCAACCAAAATCAAAAGTAATGATAACAGTAAGTGAAAATACCAGTGCTTTTCTCTGTCAGTATTTGGGAACTACTGCTTAAGATTATATACATAATGTAAGTTATATGAAGTAAATAAAGCACGAAGCAAACTTCTCCAAGCAGGTTAAACATTTCACAATATACTTACATAGTTCTTAACACTTGAATGATTATAACTGCTAAAAAAACACTTCAAAAATTTAAATAAATAGTAGAAAAAGCACTTTTGTACAAAATCTTTTAGATTTCTAGGTTTAACATTCAATAACCACAGAAATCAAAACACTGCAAGTACACAGGCAAACTTAAACCCACACAAGTATATAAAGAATGCAATCTGTACACAAATAGAATGAACCCATTCCAGGAGAAAATTAAGCTAGGCTTTACCACAAAAATTAACTATGAAAAGTCCCTCTAGACTTAACACACAAAAAATAATCTTACCTTCAAATAACCATTCCACTGAAGTTAAAATAATGTGGGTGACAATTATTAAGCATACCGTATTTTCAGAAGTTTTTCACATCAGTGTTGGAAGTCTACGCAAATTTTGTATTTTAGAGAACTTCTTCCTCTATTCTTTCCCCCCCCTCCCCTCCCAGGAAATACAAATTAATTTCTCAGATTACCTTAGTTTCAGGGACTTTTTCTTTCTTTTTGCTATCTACTACACGAGGTGGCGGTTCACGTTGTGACACAGGAGAACAAAATTTTGCTCTAGGTTTCTGTTGCTGTTCTTCAAACTGCTGGCTAAAACCTTCAGGCAAGACATCTTCAAAATAAAAAAAGAACATGTCACAGAATACATCAATATAACTAATGAAAATCTTTTAAAAATGTGTTGGGAGCCAACTAGAAGAATATAAAACAAAACCAGCATGCCTGAAATAAAATTAGCCTTTAGTATTTAGATAAGCCAGTGTTTGCTTGTTGGATTTCCATAAAACTAACACTAGGAACGAGAAGTCTAAAAGACTTTATATACTAAAAAAATATCCCAGAACCCATCAGCAGCGCATCTAGGAAAGGAACGCTGTCATGACTACTGGTCTTAGTGAAAAAATATATTTAATTACTACTATGAAGCCTTTCCATTCCAGACCATGTCCTATTACTCTTCTGTTAAAAACTGTAGTCAATCCTCTGTCACCATACTCACCATCAGGAAGGTTTAAACAAAGCCAATCAAGTGCAGAGTGAAGATCACCACCATACAAAAGTGTATTTTTCATTGCTTCTTCAATGTGCTCAGTCTTAAAAGAGAATCTTTGTAAAGCCATGTATACATCCTATAAAGAAAAAAGGCAGAAAATAATAGGATTTAATCTAGCAATCTAATATTGCCTTGTAAACTCTTATTTCCCACATATTGGTTAACTGGCATTAAATGGAGGTAAACAGCATAAATTAATACATCAGAAGACTGAGTAAAAAAAAAAATAATCATTTTTGCATACAGTTTACAATATTTGTTATTGTAAATGTGTATGCATATGTATAAATAAAAATACCTTCCAGCCTCTACACAAAATGTACAGATTTTCTAGTTAGAAGATAAACCTACAATTTTCAAACTATATAGAACAAAAAAGTGTAGGAAACATAAAACATTCAGACTAAGTTCTATTCCTCTATCCTGTCTGAAGACTCTGATTTTACTTAATGAATACATAAAGATGTATCTTTCCTAATAGGTATACTTGTTGATTCCACTGATTAATCATTAATGTAACTACTGGAAAGCAAGCTACACTGGCTTGTACTGCATGCAGAAGTGTACTATGACACATGATACAAATGACAAAAAAGAAACCATTTATTTTAAATAAACAATGGTCAGAGAACAACACTTGAAAACAAACCTGTAGTTTCTTCGCAGTAAGTCTTCTGGAAATTATTCCTTTGTCATCGCTGTGTTTTTTATGGTCATTGATTACATCAATAATCCGTTTCTCCAATTTACCATTTATCATCACCTGCACAGAGAAAATTAGTTGATACAAAGCAAAACATTACAAGTTTTTGTTACATATCAATGCTTCTTATGGCTAAGGAAATAAGAATGCAGAAATCTCTCTGCCATTCAAATCCCAACTCTTACAGCTTTCCATAAGTGTGGTAAGCAGTTCTTACAAAAGGGACACTTTTTTCTTTTGCAAGCTATACGCTTTTACTTGAAATAGAAGAGTTCATTCCTTATTGCAGAGAATGCCCACTTACATCTCCAATGGAATTTAGTATGTCAAAGGAAACAAAAAAAAAAATATTCTACCAGAAAGAACAAGGCCTTTCTCCTCTGCTTACTAGAATTGGTATAAAATAATTTGATCATCAAGACACAATCTGTGACACTTTCCTTCCTCTCTGGCTTAAAAAAAAATAAAATAATTTCAGTAAAATAATAACTTTAGTATTTTTAACACATCTAAAACATGAACCAAGTTTTGGTTGCTACTGAGGTTGTGGTATAAAATCTGTATTCTTCCCCTGATGGGAAGAAGAATACACATGCACAGCAGAAACCCAAACATAACTCTTAGTAGTCCTGCATGCAATGTATCATTTGTTACTTAAAAAAAATATAGACACTCTCCAGCCCTGTTAAGTTTACCCCTAGTTTTAAAGCCCACTCAAAATCCCAAAGATATTAAGCTCAAGATAGTCTAATACATGAATATAGTTTACCTGCATAACATAATACTGAAGAAGCAGTCAGCTAAAAGATAACTATGAAAACTAAAGTTGTTTTATCTAAAGAAGATACTCACCTTAAGAATGGATTTATCTAGATTTGCAGCAGCACTGGAATCTGTTGTTGAACTAAAACTGTAAGTTTTTGGACCTGCAAATTGCAAAAACCCATCAATTACATAAGCAAAACACAGAGAACATTGCTTACACTAGCTAAAGCAGACCAAATGTAACACAGGTTAGCGCAAGAAAATACTACACTAATTTGCCAGAAACAGGCGAGTACACAACAAGAATAATCAACAGTACAGAAAGGCCCTCGAACAAGGAATACTGAAGAAGGGTCTGACTCTCGGTAGACAAAATATAAAATCTCAGGTGGTACAACGAGAAGAAATGGGATTGACTGCTCACTCTCTCTCAGCACTGGAACAAGGAGCGCCAAGTAGGGAAGCCCATGGCAAGTTTGAAACAAGTAGGAGTGTCTTTTTTTTACTATGAAGTGCATAGCTATGTAACTGAACTCTTTGCCATTGAAGTGTGGATATTAGACATTTACCGAAGTCCAAGGGCAGACAGGATAGCTTTGTAGTAAAGAAATAAATTAATTTGGGATGGCATTGAAAAAACATTGCATCTGGCTTAGGAAGACCCTACAACACAACTGGTGGAGGACGTAAGAGCACCTCACACAGTATCACTGCGTGTCCGACCTATTCTAAGTACCTGCTTTTGGCCCCTATCCAGGAGAGGGAACTGGGTTACAAAGGCATCATCTGGGTTACAAAGGTCTCATCTGCTATGGTCATTCTTAACTGCTTTTCATTTACCAGTTGTTAGAAAAATACAAAAGCTATTCATTGTCACTAGAATGTCAACACACAGCTTGCTGTTGGATTCTGTTTTCTTTCAGAACACACACACTGTTTCTGGTACTGCACAGGTATAAAGAAACTGAGCAACCTCACAGCTTTCACCACCGGGCAAGGCTGTACACCACCCCAGAGGGAGCAGCACTGTGCTCTGGGAGGCACAGCTACCTCCCAGCTCCTCAGCTTGCCATTCATCTGTGCTGCGCTGCCTGCGGAGAGGCTCTAGGAGAGCCCATTTTAAGATCAGGACCAGGTGTAAGTAACTGCATTTCAGAAAAAAAGCATGTCAGCTCTGGTCAGGAGCTACAAAGAGCAGTTAGCCCTCACGAGCTAATCACTAGCACTTACCGGTAAGCTGTGCAACTACGCAGTATTTAGACTACACTAACTTACTTTTCACTTACACTGACTTATTTGTCACCACAGCAGACAACCTAGGAGAGAAGCAAAATACTTTCTAAAGAAGACTGAGCACCCTGGTGTTGGGGAAGCGAGAGACAAAATAAATGTTTAGTAGAGCCTCAGTTTGTAAAAGCAGAGGATGTGAACAGGTTCAGGAAGTTTAAGTTAATGGATTACAAGACTTTGTGTTAAGAAGTTGGAATCTCAGATGGCCTGGCCATTGCATAATTTGCAACACAAGCTGGTGTAAGGTATCTGAGGTACTACTTCTAGCACAGCTGGTTTATTTAAAACAGGCATCTGCAGAATACTAGTTTTTCAGGCTGCACTCAAAGCAGTCATCCCTCAGCTCACCCAACACTCCTGAAATTACATTACCACATTACATTGGTTTTGAGCACACGTGAAATGAACACCTACAAGAGAAGTGCATTACTGGAGAAATGCTGCAACAGCACTTGCTCCACAAAAAAGCCACCGATAGTGTCAATGACAGATTTTTCCCTTGCCCACAAGGCTCATCTATTCAGGGACAGCCCAAGAAGCGAGAGAGGCTCAAGCCAGGCCTGACCAGCCCCGTGTCAGGGATTT
>KZ506089.1:89880-108180 GCA_002844005.1 Limosa lapponica baueri | reverse complement strand
CGCGCTGCCCGCCCGCTGCTTCTTGTTGCGGCCACCCATGACACCCCCTGCCCGCAGCGGAACCGGCCTGCCCTCTACATCCGGGCACCCCGCTTGGCACCGCCCACTTGGCCTCCTCCCATTGGCGGGTGCTTCCCGCTTGGCACCGCCCTCCGCTTCTCATTGGTCAGCGCCTGAGGGAGGGCGCGTAACCCTGCCGCCGCCAGCCCTCCTAGGCCTTGAGGGAATCAGCTTCCGGGGCAAGGGCCACCGCTGGCCGCGGGGGGTTGTGGGGAGGTGTTGCGCGGGGGTGGCCGTGAGCTGTGGGGAGGCCGGCGGTACCCCAGTGCTGACCGGCTGGGACTGGGATCGGGGCGTGCGTAGGGGTCCCGGCGCCTCAGGGCGGCGGGGTCTCTGTTTCTCCGCGGGGTGCAGTGCCGGGGTAGGGGCGGCAGGGATCCGGTGGGGTGGCGGCAGGCCTTCCCGCGCTAGGGGTTGTGGGACCAGCGGGGAAGATGGCGGACGCTTTTGGCGACGAGCTCTTCAGCGTGTTTGAGGAGGACCCGGCCACCGCCGCCTCCGGCGCCAAGAAGAGCAAGGCGGGCGGCACCGAGGGCGCCAAGAAGCCGGGGTGAGGGCTCGATGGGGGCTGGGGAAGCAAGACTGGGGGTGCTCTGGCGGCTGAGGCTCGGGCCGCACCACTAGGCCTGCTTTGTGCTAGCTTGTTTGAGCTACTGAACCACCTTGGGACCGGGGAGTCGGTGCAGCCTAAAGGGACACGCTTTCCAGGGGACCCTGGCCTCAAAGCTGTAGCCAGCCCTGGTGCAGCGGGCGGTGGGGAATGCGTGGACCTGGGAGCACGCTTAGCTGGGAAGTGGTTTGCAAACCCACAGTGATTTTTGTGTGTGGACTTCAGTGGGTCGTGCCCTAAGTGCACTGTGATCACTGTTGTCTGTATGACACCTGATTTCTTTTCTGAAAATACATACATGAAAGAGGCAAACTTTCATTTTTTTTCTATTTATGTTGCAGAAAACGGTTGGAGGAAAAATCTTCAGTAGCTGCGACAGGGAAGACCAAAAGGGAGGTTGAGGTCGATAGTACCAAAGATGCTGTTTTGGTAAAGAAGCCAAAATTGGAGGATGTTGTATCAGAAGATGCTAAGTAAGTGCCTGGCTTAATGTGTAAGGAAATCATAGCAAGACATACTCATTAGCGATATGCTAATTGTGAATAGTCAACGTAAGTAGCTTTGCAGTGTTTTCATTTAAAGATGAATTTGCATATAAAGTTCATTTTCCATTATATATATAAATGAGGTCATGCAATCTCTCTATGCGCTTCCACTCCTGGGCCTTCAACTCGGTACACAACAAAGTTAGCTGACCTAGTAGCTTTGCAGTGTTTTCATTTAAAGATGAATTTGCATATAAAGTTCATTTTCCATTATATATATAAATGAGGTCATGCAATCTCTCTATGCGCTTCCACTTCTGGGCCTTCAACTCGGTACACAACAAAGTTAGCTGACCTTGGCTGTTACAGCAATAAGTATAAGAAGCCTTTCTGCCTACCAGCTTGGTATTAACTATAAGCATCAGGCCTTGTCTCCGCTAGAAGCAGGTACTGAAAAATATGCTGTTAATTTCAGAGAGTGAGTTAGTTAGAAGACACTTAACTAAAAAGTGAAATTACTGAACAGAAAATTGGTTCAGTATTACCTCAAACCAGGACATGAGGCATGTAAGATTACAATTGCAGCATATATTTGGAATCTTAAGTACAGACGTGCTTTTAAATTTGAGCACAAATGACAGCTATTTGATGTGGAGAGGGGGGTGTGCTTGGACAGCTGGGGAGATAAAGCAGCTGAAGGAAAGGCAGAAGGCCATTTTTGCATTTCTCTCTGTTTTCTTTCAGAACTTAATGACAGGTATTATGAGGAGTTTTAAAAACAGATTGAAGGGATAGAGTCGGCACATTTTCAGCTTAGTGTGTCTTAAGAGATTTTTGGGAGCTTAAAAGTTTATACTGGTTCAGAAAATGATTAGGAGAGTTCATGGAATAAAAATCCAGAGCTGCCAAATGCAGGTGTGTACCTCCTAGTTCAAGACGTAGAAAATTACTACAGAATTAAAATTATGTGCTTGCTGTGTTCTTATACTTTTCTCTGGGTGATGTGTTATTGACTTCTGTTAGACATAGTTCTGGTCTGGATTGTCATTTGGTTTTATGTGGCTATTTTTCTTAAGTTCAGGGTAAGATATTCTGTGAGAAAGTCACGAGAAGACTTCTCAGAACACTGTAAACAAAGCGTAGGTGTGAAGAAGCAAAAGAGAACCAGAGTCAACATTTTAAGTCAGTTTCCGTTTTAGTGGTCTCAGTAGAAGATGTATTTGCCCACAGTAGATTACTAAGTATGTTAAAACTGTCAGAAAAACCCACTGTGTTATGGAGTGAGACATTACCTTGTTCTTGTGGCCATGAGGGAAGGGACTGGTAAAGAAAAGAGGGGTTGTGTCTTCAGGCAACTGCTTGGGATGCTTCAGGTTGCTGTTGTTTGGTGTCATGATTAATAGCAGGAATACAGGTCTTGAATTTTGCTTTGTTTTATATTGAAAAAAAGTCCCCATTTAATCAGAAAACTTGATGTGAATGAATATGATCCAAGTTGCTGTTGTGTGGTGCAAGTATTAAAGGTGTAACAAATCCTAAAGCCAGTAGCTAAAGTAGATTTATATAGTAGCAGAATTTTAACACGCAGAAGTATTCATAGTCCTGGTAGTAGTCTCTGCCAACTGTCCGTTTCAAGTTTGTGCGCCCTTTTTTGAATGTTGCAGTTAAAGTAGAGGTGCAGTTCGTTATTTTTGCATTTGTAAAGAAAACAGTATTTCTAAATACCTTTTAGCATTGCTAACTCATATGTAATTCAGTCTTGCAGAACTGATGCCTCAGGTGAAGGTGCAAGCTGTGGAGACTGTTGAAGGTTGCACACATGAGGTGAGTGCAGTGAAAAAGCACATGAAAAATACAGGCTTGTTTCATAGAATTGTATGTATTGCTGCCAGTATAATAATATTGTTTATTGTGCTCGTACTACTTACATCATAGAACCATAGAGTCATTTAGGTTGGCAAAGACCTTTAGGGTCATTGAACCCAGTAACACTGCCAAGTCCACCACTAAACCATGTCTCTGAGCACCACATCTACACATCTCTTAAATACCTCCAGGGATGGTGACTCCACCACTTCCCTGGGCAGCCTGTTCCAATGCTTGACAACCCTTTTGGGGAAGAACTTTTTCCTAATATCCATCCTAAACCTCCCGTGGCGCAACTTGAGGCCATTTCCTCTTGTCCTATCACTTGGTAGAAGAGACCGATCCCCACCTCACTTCAGCCTCCTTTCAGGTAATTGTAGAAGGGATAAGGTCTCCCCTCAGCCTCCTTTTCTCCAGACTAAACAACCCCAGTTCCTTCAGCAGCTCCTCATAAGACTTGTACACTAAACCCCCCACCAGCTCTGTTGTTTGTTCTTCTCTGGACTTGCTCCAGCACCTCAGTTTCTTTCTGGTAGTGAGGGCCCCAGAACTGAACACAATGTTTGAGGTGCAGCCTCACCAATGCCGAGTATGGGGGGACGATCACTTCCCTAGTCCTGCTGCCCACGCTATTTCTGATACTAGCCATGATGCTATTTGCCTTCTTGGCCACCTGGGCACACTGCTGGCTCATATTCAGCCAACAGTTGACCAACACCTCCAGGTCCTTTTCTGCTGGGCAGCTCTCCAGCCACTCTTCCCCAAGCCTGTAGCGCTGCATGGGGTTGTTGTGACCCAAGTGCAGGACCCGGTACTTGATCTTATTGAACCTCATCCCATTGGCCTTGGCCTGTTGATCCAGCCTGTCCAGATCCCTCTGCAAAGTCTTCCTACCCTCAAGCAGATATATTACTTCATGTTATATTTAAGGTAGAACAGGCTTGTAAAGAGATGAGATCTGTATTTGGCATTGAGCCTGCACAAAATGCACTTGAAAAATCAACAGGGTAGCTTACCAGAAGCAGTTTGAATGATACTTGCAATAAAATGAGTGATTGTGAAAGCCTCAGTTGTAATGTTGACAGGTTTCTGTATTTGAAAGGTACCGAGCACATTCCGAGTACTGTTGTTGCGGAGGAATACCTGGTGCTTGTTAAAATAGCTCTGTGTTCGTAGTGCGATCTAGGTGGGCATTGAAGTAGTTTGCTATTCTGGTTCAAAAATTAAAGGTTTTCTTGTAAGGCTCATTACTGTTCTGGTAAAAAGGGAAAAAATTGTGTAAAAGCAAAATAATGAAAACTATCCATTTTCAAATTGTGTTAATAGACATAAAAGCAATTTAAAATATGAAAAATCAGAAGTGTTAATGCTGATGTATTTTTTTTTTTAAATTGTCCTTCATCCAAAGATGTCAGAAAGAGTTTCTATGAGAATTAAATATGTAAATTTTAACTTCCTTGTACTTTTATGCTCATTTTCTTTTCTGTGCTGTCATCCAAAGTATGTAGCTCAAATTAATTAGGGTCACACTCAAGGACCCTGCATAGAATCATAGAATTGCCTAGCTTGGAAGGGACCTTTAAGATCATCTAGTCCAACTGTAAAAAAACCAAACAGACAAACCCACACACTAAACCATATCCCCGAGCACCATGTCAGTTTGTCTTTTGAATATCTCCAGGGATGGTGTCTCAGCCCCTTCCCTGGGCAGCCCATTCCAATGCCTGATAACCCTTTCAGTGAAGAAATTTTTCCTAAGATCCAACCTGAACCTCCCCTGGACCCGCTCCAGCACCTCAATGTCTTTTTTGTGGTAAGGGGCCCAAAACTGGACACGGTACTCGAGGTGAGGCCTCACCAGTGCCATGATTAGACCTTTGTAATGAAGGAATGGTATGTACAGTTGATGGTACAGGTTTTAAAGCCCATGAATCTGTACAGTTTTTGTTATCTTGAGATGTCTGGTAGAAGTTTGCCATCACTTAGTAACTGAAGAGAGCTTAAATATTTAGTACAAATGAATGTTAGCTGTTGGCAAGGAACAGGAACTTTACCTGCATAAATACATTATCCTTGGAAAGGGAGTGTTAGCAATGTGAGCTGAGTAATTGCTTCTAATATTCATTGGCCAGAAGCCCTAACTGTGTCTTGTCCCGAAGACCTAATGTTCCAAGGTAGGTGAAGGCGAAGCAGAAATATTTCACACAAGGGAGTATCAGAGAAGTGAGAGAAGGAGCATTGTTGGGGTGGGAGGATAGATTGGTTGAAAAACTTCTGAGAGGAAGGAAGGAAGCCTTGACACACGAGCTCAGAGAAACAGGATAGAAATTCAAATTAGTTTTCATGCACTTTACGTCTCCTGCCACAGCTCTTCATAGCTTGCCATGTCACTGGAGTGGACACCATTCAGAATGGTGAATGGTGCAATTGCAATTCTGCAACTGTTTTATTTAAAATGTATTTTATAGGTTGCGCTTCCAGCAGATGAAGAATTCACAGGTCTGAAACCAAGAACTGGAAAAGCTGCAAAAGTATGTCACAGTTTTTTTGCATATGCTTTAGGCAGTAGATGAGGGTAGAGGGGAAAAATGATGTACTTTGTCAGTAAGGCTTGGAAGAGTATCTTGAAAAGATGGCCTGTTGTAAGTATGATTGGTGTTTCTGTGTTTTAAATTTGGTGGAGCAAAATTATGTGGTTGAATGGGGTGGATAGACTGTTGTGATTTCAATTCTATTCTACAACATCAGGGGGTGGCTTCAGTTGTACACCATAGTTGCTCTTCGTAAATTAGTAAATTAGAGAAAATTTGGTCACTGGGGCAAGGTTTTCATTTGATATGACAACAAAGACATAAGCAAAGATTCTAGATGTGTGGTATTACATAAAATTATTTAAATACAAAGACATTGCAAAATACTGGATTAAGATCAGTTGAAGTTACAAGCATTTACAGGATTACGTTTCTTCTTGTAATTTACACACTAGATCAGTCACAAAATTAATTAAGTGTAAGTAACAGTCTGTGTTAAAAGTATGTAATGCTTTTGCTTTCTTTCTTTTTAGGAATATCCATTTATTCTTGATGCCTTTCAGAGAGAAGCTATTCTTTGCGTAGATAATAACCAGTCTGTCTTAGTGTCAGCTCATACATCAGCTGGTAAAACTGTTTGTGCAGAGTAAGTAATTTTCTGACAGGCTCTAAGAGAATGGTGTCATGTTTATCATGTCATTTTGTTGAACAATAAGTAGCTGTTTAGTCTCAGTTTTTGATACAAAGTTTGGACCATCGGTGTTGGAATTGAATTGACTGCTCTTGAATGTAAAAACTACTTCAGTCTTGTTTAGTGGGTAGTGAAAGGCTTAATTTGCGTATAAGCTTACCTTTTATTTTTAAACAGTCTGGTTTTATTGAGATGTTGTTTTATTCATTGAAAGGAAAGTTTCTGCAATATAGATTTGCATGAATTTAGAAAAAAATTCCTTTGTTGTCTGGCCCCTGGCTATAACTACTAAGGAGTTCACTCTGTATTTTCTTTGCTTTGTCATAAGCACTGGTTTCAATTAATTTTCAACTTGGTGTTTATAGGGCAAGAAATGTTTAAAAGATAGTGTGCATTTTTTGTCAGGGTTTGATCTGACAATGGAGTGGCTTTGCTGACTGGAGGTCAGAAGTGAAATGTACATATTAGAGCATGGGTTCAAATAATAATAGTTTGTCATGAGACAGTGACAGTGTGCTCTAATGTCCATAAAAATCAGTTAACTTGTTGTCAATGATTTGTCGCCCTGCAAAGAGGCATATATAGTTGAGTTAAGATTGCACTGAACTTAATAATGTAGATAAGAAATGCTTCATATCACTCTACTAGTGTTTTGAATTGCATATTTTATTTTATTTTTTTAAGCAGATGCTTAGAGGAAAGTAATATGCTCTGAATGTCTTCTTGACAGCTTCAATATGTTTGATGTTTGAATACAGGTATGCAATTGCCCTGGCTTTGAGGGAGAAACAGCGTGTGATATTTACAAGTCCAATTAAAGCTTTGAGTAATCAGAAGTACCGTGAGATGTATGAAGAATTTCAGGATGTTGGTTTGATGACTGGGGATGTCACCATTAATCCTACAGCTTCTTGTCTGGTAATGACAACCGAGGTAAGACCAGATATTCGTTCTTGATCTTTCTGTGTTTTCTTCTGCCCTCTTTTGGCTGAGAAGGTCTGATACTAAAAGATCGAAGTTACCTTAATAAGCCCAATTAGGGTAGAGAACGTTACTCATTTCATTATGCCTCCCTTTAATGTTTTAACTTTTGGTTACTGGAAAGAGTTAGGTAAATCTCTGTAAATTTATACTTCTGGACTATGAGTCAGGAACTTTCATTCTCACATGGAGAAAGGCAGAACTTTATTTCCTAAATGTTCAAGGGACTGGGTTTCGTTTGGATAGGTGTGAAGTACTGAACGTTAGTCAGACTTACTGAATCCTGTAGGGTCGGTATTTTGTTCTAGGGAAAAAAAATGCGGAGGGGAAAATCATTGAGTGATGGTTGAGGGGTTCGTGCTAGGTGCTAGTACTCCAGGAATACACAGCTTTTCACCTTTGGCACAGTTTTGTCATATTTCTGTTGTACAGATCTGTCCAGCCGTGAATTGGAATTTTCCTCTTTCTGTCTTTACCTCAAAGGAGTAAAGAGTCTTACAGAGAAAACTCTGGTAGGCAAAGATTGGGGTGGAGAGTCAGGATGGCTTGATTTCTGGCAAAATATTTCCTCTTAATCACAAAGAGGTTGTCTGTTAGGATGATGGAAGAAGAAGGCTGGCAGAAGTAGATCTGTAAACCTGTAACAAATATGCTACCATATAGAGGTTGTGAGAAAAATAATGTTTTTTTCTTTCATGTTCCTTCACTGTTCTTGGAGGGAAACTGATTCATCTAATATCATGAGATTTGTTAGATTGGAATCAGCTTGGAAAGCATCTCATAGCCATTCTTTAAATGTTTTCAAGTTTTGTGCAGAATAAGATTTCATATTGCCATGTAAATGTGAACCAAAAATTCTGGCAGTTTCTTACTGACATCTCTGTAACATGTGACTCTTATTTCATGTGATGGATGTCTTTTTTTTTTTATCCCCCTTGTCTAGATTTTGAGAAGTATGCTCTACAGAGGTTCTGAGGTTATGCGAGAGGTCGCATGGGTTATTTTTGATGAAATCCACTACATGAGAGATTCAGGTATCCTATACGCACAATTTTTCGTTTCAAGAAATCTTTTTTTTTTCTTTTGAAAAATTAAATCTTTGTTCTCTCTCTTAAAATGAGTCATCTTTGTACATAAATCATTCACAATTTGTTTTCTCTTGTATGTATATAAGGTGGTTATTGTGTGTCACAGTCTGCATTTTCTTTGCCAAGGCAAAAGCCACTTTGAGGGCATTTGGTATACCCCGTTTGTATAGGGCCGGCTTTTCTTAGTTTTTGTTTTATTTTGTCTTTAAGCCTGCTGTTCTTTGGGTTCAGAGCTGAGAAATAGGCTTTAATCACATAAATTCACATTTCCCATGTGAATTTTCTGTTTTCAGAACGTGGTGTTGTTTGGGAAGAGACAATTATTTTGCTTCCTGACAATGTTCATTATGTGTTCCTTTCTGCAACTATTCCAAATGCCCGTCAGTTTGCTGAATGGATCTGCCATCTTCACAAACAGGTAAGGTTTCTGATGTGCTACCTCCATTCTTGTCTTGTGGCATAACACTATCTCTTTGGTGGATGAGACCCGAACCTTTGAGTGGCTTTTTAGTCATCTTCTTATTGCTTATAAATAATGGTATAGATCACTCCTGGCTTCTCCGGTTGTACTCCCAGCTTTTGCAGCTATACTACATGGTTCTACATAGCAGTGTTAAAGCTGCTTGCTTAATGTTTATTTTCCACACTTACCTAGATTTCAGCAAACACTCTGAATTATGAAACGTGGTGAACATACTATGATTTTCAGAGGGCTGATAGACAAGAGGTTATTTGGAGAATTTTTTGAAGAGCTCTGTAAAAGGCCATGTGGAAGTCAAAAGTAAATGGTAAATCCATAGGAAATACTATATATGCATGCAAACAAAGTGAGAAAAGAGGAATGTAAGAAATCTATCCTGTCCTGTAACCATTAGGTTTATTTTATTCTGTTTAAGATTGCAGGAAAGAATTAGAATTAGGGAAGTTAATATCCACAAGAGGTTGGTCCAGTTTTAAAAATGCCCCAGAGATTGGTTCTTGTGTTGTTTATGATGGAAGGAGTGTAGTATAAGAGATGTCTATTTAAGCTCGGCACAACACCTTGACTTGGTTTTGCAGAACACTAGACACTGATTGTTTTTTTTTTTAAAGCAGGTTTACATAATGAATGTTCTGAGGGAAGCATTTTGTCTACTTTTTCTTAACAAGCTTTCCCCGAGCAATAAAACCTTAAGTGTTTTTAAAAGTCTACCAGGTGGCTTTTTTAGGTGGTGTAAGAAATGCTACAAGCTTTTTGACAAAATAGAAATTAACAGTTTTTCCTTTGGTTTTAAAGGTATTAGGATTTTCAGTCTATGTAATATTACAGAAAGAAATGTTGCTTGTTCTTACTTTTTGTGTTCATGAGAAAGAGGTTTTTGTAGCTGACTTATGTTCTCCTACAACTTATGTTCTTCTACAGGATTTGCAAACTGTGGTTTTCTTAAGTAACATTGTTAGTACAAAATCCGTATTCAGGAAAGAAAATGTATTGTCTTAGTTTCTGTAAGTCTTACTTTCTGGCTTTTAGAAAGATGTATCTTAATAGTAAAGTATTGGATTTTCCACCAGGCAACTGTTTTTACAATGCAATTAGAAACATTAAATATTTATGTGTATGCTGTTCTTTCTTTATAGCCTTGCCATGTGATTTACACCGACTATCGACCCACACCGCTGCAGCATTATATATTCCCAGCAGGAGGAGATGGACTCCATCTGGTTGTTGATGAAAATGTAACGAATATTCAATTTGTTTGAAAGATCTTTTTCCTTGCATTTCAGTCATGAGCTTGACCTCTTGCAAAATTTGGATTGGCTATACAAAGGATGTTTGTGTTAAAAACAAGTGAAAATGGGTAACAGTGATCTCTGAATTGCTGTTAGATTTTTGTAGTCTTACAGAAGAGATTGGTTTTATTACCATATGTCACGTAGTGAGCTGAGTAATACTTTGCTAAGGTGTCCTAAGTGCTCTCATCCTTGCTCTGTTTTCTAAAGTGCATGTTGCTTTCTGTAAATCTGCAAAGTAGCTCATGTTTCTTGTACTGTTGCTCACTCAAAAGACAACGTAGCAGCATTTAAACTTCAGTTGAGGGGGCAAAATATTTTTGTGTCTTTAGATGATTTTGAAGCAACGACTTGTTTAAAATTCATTGGCTTGCAGAGCAGTAGCTAATACCATCAACAGTAGTACTGCACTTGAAGCTAGGTCTTCATTAGGCAGTGTAGTTTCATATAGACATTTCTAAAAGTCAGTTTTGGTATTGTGACATTGAGAAGGTCTAGCGTGGTTGATGGTGTGGTGGGTAGAACAATCAGCAGTAACTTCAGATACCTGAGTAATTCTGAGCTGTGCCACTGACCTAGTAAACTCACTTACTACCATATGCATTGTGTTTTTCTTCTGCCTGTAAATATGGGGTAATGGTATTGGCTGTGCAAAGCACTGAGTATCTTTAACTGGACTATGTAAGAAGTAATTGGTTACAAATGTTGTGTTTTATATTTAGGGAGATTTCAGAGAAGATAATTTTAATACAGCAATGCAAGTCCTTAGAGATGCGGGAGACTTAGCAAAAGGGGACCAAAAAGGCAGGAAAGGAGGAACGAAAGGTGAGTTTGAATCCCATTCTAAAGTAACTTTCTATAATACAACAAAGTTGTATGCAAGTTATGCTTCTGTCTCAATTATTCCGTAAGAACCTTTTTTTTGCTAAAATTACTTTTAAATTAATGTAATCTCTCTGCAGGTCCTTCAAATGTTTTTAAGATTGTGAAGATGATCATGGAAAGGAATTTCCAACCTGTGATTATTTTCAGCTTCAGTAAGAAAGACTGCGAAGCCTATGCACTTCAGATGACAAAGTTAGATTTCAATACAGGTACAGATAAATAAAATATAGTTTTATTCACAGTGTAGTTTGACGTGAAGTGTTACTCTGGTTAGATATTTCTATTCCCTTGGGGGCTTTTTGTGTAAAAACAAATGTAAAATACATATTGATTTTTCCTTTACTATGCCAGTACATCAGGCTGTTTTCAGTAGGAAGCTGTAGGTGCACAAAGAGTACTTGGTCATCACAATGTTGAATTGTGTCTCTATTTTAAACTTTATTTCTTTTTCCAAAATCCTGTTCACTGTAATAATAGCTCAAGAGTTCCTAGAAAATTCTATCTGTAATGGGAGAAGACTGATCATAACAAATGTGTTTCCCAGAATTTTCATGTTATGTCTATTAGAAAAATGAGTTTTCTCTCAAAGTCAAAACAACTGTGTACAAACCACTAGACCTTTGTTTCTCAATGATTCAATCCAGTTTTCTTTCTTTCCTTCCTCCCCCTTCTCCTCAAATTAAAACACAAATGGTAAACAAAGAAGATTTTTTCATTTTGGATTAAGACCAAGCTTGGAAAATCAGTTTTAAGTTCATTGCTGCTGGGAAATGTTAGGAGTTGTGACAAAAATAAGGAATTCATGTTTATGAACTGTCCAGGGACTTGCTTACTTAATTACTCCAGTCTTCGCACCTTCTGGTTCAGTGTTGCAAAATAATGCAACCATTTCTGCCAGGAAATGTGAAGATATGCACAACTGCAGAGATGCATTTTTGTATGTTTTCTTCAGTCATATCTTTGCATATATATTTTTTATGTTTGTACTACTTAAGTAGAAATGGTGTTAACTTTGAGAATTAATCAAGAAGAGAAAGAGCCTCTGTGTCCATGCAGGCAGCAACTAGTAGGTCTAGAAGAGAAACAGGGAGGTTTATGAAATATACAGAAAGTACACAAAACTGAGAAATCCCAAGCTGGGAAGTAGCTGAAGTTTGGATTATTCTGCCAGGTTTGTTCTGTTTTTCTTTTCCCTGAGCATCTACTTCTGGTTACTGTTAGGCTCCTTCAGGCTCGCATTCAAGTCTTGATTGTCTGACCCTCTGTGGGTGGTTTTGTATAGACTTCACTGTCTTCCATGCTATTTTTATTGTAAACTTTTGTAAATACTAGAATGTGGTAACACTTTATTTACATACGGTATTAGCCTTTTAGATTTTGTAATAACTTAAAAATTGCCTTCTTAGATGAAGAAAAAAAGATGGTCGAAGAAGTGTTCAATAATGCAATTGATTGTCTGTCAGATGAAGACAAAAAGCTTCCTCAGGTGGGTGGAGATTGAATAGGGGTAGCTGCTGCTCTCCTGTTTTCTGCAGCTTAAGAGGCTGAAGTCTTTTGTAGTTGGTACAGAAATCATACACTGAATATTCTCATTCATCTCCCTGGCTTTTAATATCTCTTCCATTGCTCCTTGGCCAATAAACTCAGTGTTTAGGATCCTTCCAGTTTTGATTCCAGTAAATTGCATATGCCAAAAGTAACAATGGAGTTCCCACCCTGTGGGTTTTGGTTTTTTTTCTAATTATGTTTTAAAGTAAACATAAGAGCTTATAAAGAGATATCGGGATTAAAACTGTCTGGAAGTAGTTCATATGAGAGTACAGTATGCACTTTATCAGATATTGACTGCTGAGCCTTTCAAAAAATTGAATTGATGCATTTGCATTCTAATTTATTGTATAATAACTGAGCACAATGATTGTCTTTACAGTGGAAAAATACAGGCTTCTAAATGGACAGAATACTGTAAGATTCAGGACTTCTGTAACAGACACTAAAACTACTTTCTTTCTACCTCCTTCTTTCCTTTATTTATTTTTGTCCATCATTTTCTTACTGTAGTGATCTTTATTGTAAGCATGGCAATTTCTCTTTGAAAAAAAAAAAAAAAATTTAATTTTTGGCCATGCCTGCTTGCTTCAGATATGACAGTTTTGTTTGTGAACTTGAGAAAAATGGAAAATAAGAATCCAATGTATAAGGTATAATGGGCTAGGTTTTTTTGATAAGCTTATAACTGACATTATATCAAACTAACCTGTTTTGGTCTCTGTAGACAATGATACTTCAGAAGCGTATTCTCAGAATTAGGTTTGGGGTGGTAACCAAGTGTGAATAGATTGCTAGTGAGAAACTTTGTTTTTGAAGAGAAAAACAGACGAAGCTAAGTTTATGTGGGTGATTGTATGAAATATAATATTTTTAGAATTTAAGAGATTAATTCGGTCACAGCCTGAATATGAGAGTTTATATGGCCCTCATAGGTGCTAACTTCACTGTTTTACAACGTGTATCAATGAGTAACATCACTGCACCTAAAATTGAAACAAAACAGCTCACGCATAGAAGGATCACTATTTCAAAAAAATATTTCAAATTAGGCAGATTTGGGTTTTTCTTATATAGAGGCAAATTGAAATACTAACTGCATGTATACATTAGGGCATAGCTTCACATCTGGCCTAACCCAATTTAAGACTAGTCGACTGAAAAGATTGGCCTCTGGCTTTACCCTTCGTATCATTGGTAGTTCTAACTGGAAAATAATACTGAAGAGGCGTTTATTGTATTTAAAATCAGGAAATAGTGAATTACATGGACGCTAGGGGCAGTGTTGAGATTTTCCATACTGGTTTTATTTTGTAGTAACTAATAGTAAAATTCATTTATTGTTCTTTATGTTTCTTCCCAGGTTGAGCATGTACTTCCTCTTCTGAAGCGAGGAATTGGTATCCATCATGGCGGTCTGCTTCCTATCTTAAAAGAAACCATCGAAATTCTTTTCTCTGAGGGCCTAATAAAGGTATATATTTCATGTCCACATTTAGGTTTTTCTGTGTTGTGAAGACATAGAAAATCCTGGTAATCCTGGAAAACCGAGAAGTATGTCTTTGCTCCGAATGTACACTAGTATTATAGTCGAGATCTGCTCCTTGACTGAAAAGGTGAAAGGCACATTGCACTGAAAAATGTTTTGAATATGGTTCTAAGCATATGGTTTAGTGCTTACCAAAAACTTTCTCTGAACATTGTGTGGACCGGGAAGTAGGCAGTTTTAAAAAGAGCTATACACATATGAAGGGAAAGGCTCTGTTCTGTGGCTCTACATACTGGGTTCTACAAATGCACACAGCACCTCTGGAAGCCTGTGCCTGTTCCACTGGCTTAATTGGTGTGATTGGTGCAGCTCCCTTCCCTAGAGGAATGCAAATATTTGCATAAATGCCTCCATCTTTTATCTGAAAAAAAAAAAAATAAATTTGTGAAGCTGGTTTGGTTTTTTTTTTTGCTTTCTATAAGCAAAAGTTTGTAGTCTTTAATACTTTGCCTTAGATGTCTTATGTTAGCGCACGGTTACAGCTCTAGTTTTAAGTGTTCCAGATTTTATTCTGAAGTATTTAAACTTGCAATGTCTAACTTTTTCTTCAACTGTTTTATGATACATTTGCCTCGTATAAAAGACTGTAGACATTTACCAAGCTGTTTGTTGGTTGCCCTAAGGGACATCCATTCAGAAAAATCTAACCTTACATAAACGTTGCAGAGTTTTTTTGGGTAGCTGCTATTTTCTTCTTGCAAACTTTGAATGTGGAAATGAACTATTCTTTTTCATTAATATAATTTGCACTTTCTTGTGTTTTCTTTTGGAGTCTTTCACATGGTCCCATCTAACTAGTTTTCATGTTTTCCCAGAGGAAATAAGGGAAGGGAGAAAGGAAATAAGTGCATTCAGTATTTAAAAATGGGACCAAAACCATTCTATCTTGATTGTACATCAGTAAAATCTGGAGAGGTTTTGTGTAGCAATCTCTGACTCTTTGCACGTTTGCTTAAGAGCCTTTGTTTTTGCTTGCTTAACTTTAGTCTGTTTATTTAGGCCTTATTTGCAACAGAGACTTTTGCAATGGGAATTAATATGCCAGCCAGGACTGTGCTGTTTACAAGTGCCAGCAAATTTGATGGAAAAGATTTCCGATGGGTAAGTGAAAACCAGGTTCTGTAGAATAACTGAATTGCATTATTTAAACCTGATTAGGATTAAATTTACTCTTGACATACCCATTTCAATGTAGTAGAAAATATTTTTGTCTTTCAAAAATCTTTCTTTGTTCACGAATCCGTTTATAATTAGTGTGCAGATTCTGGAAGACAAGATTCCTCAGTTGTTGCATGAGATTATTTATTTTAATAGATACAGAAAAGAGTCATCAAACACAGGTTAGCAGTAGACATTAGATTAGGCTAAGACTTCTGCCCAGCTTGTCCAAAACTGTGAGACCCAAGTATTTTCTTCTGTGTCAGGGGAATATGGAGAATAAGTGGGCTTAGTATCTTACCATAAGGATCACTAAATTTAGATTTTGACAGACCCAAGAAAAGAGATCATTTATCTCAGGAGAGTACTGATTTTTGTGTTATAGCAGAGTATTTTGGGTAGCCCACAGAAAGGCGGAAATGTGTGGAGGGAGAGATGCGTTCTTTAACAGCTGGAAAACAAATAATTTAAAAGTTTTAAGCATTTAAACCAGGTAGGTGATTCACATGTAAATAGTAATAAGAGTGTACACGTTATCACATCAAAACTTTATAAGTGTCATGGTTCATCTTTTGGAGATGAGAAAATTGCAGTAAACAGGACAAGTGAGTTGACATGCACATTATGAAATAAACATCTCTTCAGTCTCAGTTTCGGCTGTTCATTTTCACAATTTGTTCAGTCTGATTACATGTCCTTAAGATATACGTGAGAATTAGCTACCTTTGAGGTATCAGATATGTGGAACTCTTGATTTTAAAATGAGTTAGCACATGTTCCTTAAATAGTTTTTGACATCTGACTTAAAAACTCGGGCAGTTGTTGGGAACCCAAGTTCCACAGAAGACAAAAAAAGCCCTGTTTTATAACTTACTGAGACATAGGGAACCAGTTATAGCTGCCTCTTGTCCATGTTCCAGTTTTTTATAAATGTCCTGGTTTGATGTAACAATAACCTCTTCAGTTTCACAGTTAGTCAGCACAGAAATACTTCTCTTGCTAGCTATCAGTATTTAATGTTACATATGAATCATTTGAATGAAATGCTACATTATTTTAAGATGGTGAAGATGCATTATCAGTATGTTGACGATGTATTGTATTTTAATAATCTCCACCATGTCCAGCAACCTTCCATCATATAAGACATTAGACAATGTTTTTTGTGCTTATTAAAATGATCCACTGTGTTACGGAAGTCACTGTATCTGAGGCAGCATTAGTTAACTTATGCTGCTGACAAACTCTTCGTACTCATGGATTTGTATCTTAGTAGCTTAGTGTTCAGTTATGAGTAGTGAATTCAATCTGTGAAAAGTTCATGTCTTGGATAACTCTCCTTTGCTATTTTTTATACATCATGGTCATTTACTATATAACTGCAAATAGCACTTGCTATTTTTCAACAAAAAGTAATGTTTGCTCTTTTTTTTTTTTTTTTTTTTCATTTTATCCTAGATATCCTCAGGTGAATACATTCAAATGTCAGGTCGTGCAGGACGCCGAGGTATGGATGACAGAGGAATAGTAATTCTTATGGTGGATGAAAAAATGAGTCCAACAATTGGCAAGCAGCTTTTGAAGGTAGGAGAAAAGTTAACTTTTTTTCTTATCCTCCCCACTAAGGTGATTCTCATTTGAATAATGTAACATGTAAAATTATACTCTTAGAACAAAAAGTATGTAGGTCATGCAGGTAGGAGATGACAGAAAGGAGTGCGGGCTTTCAATGAATTCTCATTAAAGTGGGAGTTTTTATTGTGGAACAAAATTAGAAGACAAGTATCATCTTTCTCTTGTATAGAAGGGATCTCAGTCGGGAGAGGTAGAATTATATCCTGTTTTCATGATGATATCACTACTACTGCAGTATTCTATTTATTTCTTGCTGACCACAATCAGTTCAAGGATATTGCTGAACTGGAAAAGGTTTGCTGAGCTTTCTCAAGAATTATTAAAGGCTTGATTCTGTGGTGAAATCAAACTTTGCTAATGGACTTTTTAGTGTAACAGCCAACCTGGACAAAGTCATCCGAAAAATGAGGTGCATAAGATACATAAGAATAATCAGATGGCTGCAGTGAGCTGAAATTAACTATGGAGAAATTTATAGTGCTTGTAGGAAACCTTGAGGTTTGGAAATGAAGAGGTTGAAAAAACCACTGTTGTGGTTGAGATGGGCATTAGATAATAGGGCCTCTCCAAACTGTAATGGAAGTTGTTACGGATTATTACAGTAATACCCTCTTGCTTTAAAATTTGAATGTGAGACATTGCACTCTTTAAACTTCTAGTTAAATTCCATGGCAAAAATCACCATAATGGAGGATAATATTCTGTAATGTGTGTTGCCTGTCTTAGGCTGCCTATGTTAGTTGTGCACACACGTTAAAATTGAAAACTGGGGGAATTACTGTGGAGGCTATTCAGAAGCTTGTAGCCTTGGTAAAAATAATAGGTCATTTGTGTTCAAATGGAACTTACAGTATTGTTAAAGTTTGTGTAAACTGTGGGAATCATCTTAAGTCAGCATCAGGGTATGTTAATAAAAAGCATACGTTTGTTGCCAAAAAAAAAACACCCAGGTGCCAGTATTTCTCTATTTTATTCAGAGAAACTAAGAACAAGGGGAAAAATATGTACATGGCTGCTGTCAGTTATGCAGATGTGGATTCTTTGTTGTGTATCTTTCTCTGTCAGTGCTACCTGTTAATTCATAATAAATGTTTACATTAGATCACAGTAATACACAGGTAGCGTTCAACTTCTTAAAGTCAGAATTTTCATGAATGCTACATTATGGCTAACTAACCAGAAATTAGTAAAATAAGAAATTTTCAAAAATACTGGAACTCATTCATGTATAGTAGCGTTAGGTTTTGAATTTAGTTTTTTTAGTCTTGATTGGATTTGTGTTTTCTCAGTGGAGGGGACATATATTTGTTTACATGCACATTTAATGCATGTGTACCTCTCTGAGATGTATGAAGACTTAAGTATTTTAACTGTGTTTTTATGAGTTTTTAAGACTATATAAAAAAAAAAGGTGTAATTTTGTGGCATACTTATTTAAATAAA
>KZ506089.1:67129-88884 GCA_002844005.1 Limosa lapponica baueri | reverse complement strand
AGGGATGGGGCTTCCACAACTTCTCTGGGCAACCAGTTCCAGTGTCTCACCACCCTCACAGTAAAGAATTTCTTTCTAGTATCTGATCATTTACTCCCCTCTTTCAGTTTAAAACCATTACCCCTCATCCTATAGCTACACTCCCTGACAAAGAGTCCCTCTCTAGCTCTCCTTTAGGCTCCCTTCAGATACTTGAAGGCAGCTATAAGGTCTCCCTGGAGCCTTCTCTTCAGGCTCAACAGCCCTAGCTCTCCCATTCTGTCTTCGTAGGAGAGGTGCTCCAGCCCTCTGATCATTAAGTGTCTGAATTAGGTTTTGCTTACTGACTGACAGTGTTTGTCTGTAGTAAGATCACGGTCGGGTCTTGTGGTAGTATTCTGCTGCCACATCAGGTACATGGCTTTGCTTCAGGATAAGCTAAAGATTTATAGAGAAAACTTCAGAAGAAATAAATTAGCCATTTTGAGAATGATAGGACATTTTTATCATAGCTCTTCAACCCTAATGCGTGTCTGATCCAAACCATTTCCTGAACACTAGAGCAAAATATCTAGGAGTAATGTTACCAGCTGCCTGACGCTGGGATCAGTGAAGTGGGAGCTTTGAGCATGTTTCAGTACCGGCGGTGTTGCTGCAGCTGTGCTGTTTGGCTGTGGCACTGTTCATTGCGACATTGTGTACAGTACTTGGAACTTAAATTCAAAGTTCAAATCTTAGATGGAGTTCTTAGGAAAGATATTTGTAAATATGTCTTAAACTTAGTTATATACGTTTATCTTCTGCAGCATAACTAGGTTTTTTCATTTATCCTCAGCATTGAATATTTAGTCAACTGATGGCTTGCGCAGATCTGTAAAACTAAATGCTTTACAATGCTGTTGGATAGCTTTTGAAGACAGTAAATGGTAGTTTGTGTAATACTAAGAAATATTTGATGGTTTGTTTTTTTTTTTTTCCTTAAGATCTTTAGCTGCATTGTATTAGTTTAGGTATGAAGTGGAAAGCTTCTCCTTGACGCTAGATGGCCTTTGAAACCAGAACAGCATCTCTCTGGTTTGGCCTTTGAAACCAGAGCAACATCTCTCATCTAATTTCACCGTGTTACAAGTGTGTATCCTAACAGTTGAGTTACTGAACAGGAGTAATCTGTTATGTCTCTAAAAGACAAAAAGCTTAAGATAACTATATTACATAAACGAATGGTTGTATAATGAAAGATAATGTGCCAATATATGTAGGATTTTGAGCATATTGTTTGCATCTACTTATTCCTTCACAGGAGAAGTTTGATGGACTTGAAAAATGGAAAGAAAACATTCATCTAGCCAGATAAAATACACAGTATTATGTTTTCCTTGTCATTGCATGGAACATAAAGTGCCCCGGTGCCAAGCTGTAGGAGATATTCCACTAGCTAGCTACATCTGGCTCCTTGGCAGGACCTTCCTTTATAGAGTTGGCAGTACTGTGCTTATGTGGCCTGCATGCTGGTATTAGAAATCCTTCTGGTCTTTTTGTATTTTATTTTGACTTAGGTTGTTTTATTGTACTAGGCAATTTAACAGGTTAGCAGTTCAGACAGTTTAAAACTTTACTTTCTGCCTGTTTGCACAGCTCTCTTATGACCACTGTGCAGTTGTTGGAAAGTTTCTTAATTTTGAAAGAGCAAGTCATCATTCCCTTTTAATTGAGACATCATGATTATATGTTTTGTGTTTTAATCATCTGCTGTGTGTCACATATGGCTGTTCCTTTCAGGCTCCCAAGTACAAAGAAATTGTGTTAGCGTGAAAAGCAGGATTTATGTAAAAATAAATACATTTATGCTGATTGGGAATACATGAAATATTATAAATGGTGAGGAGGTGATGAGAAGCTTCAGTGGCTACAAGAGAAAGTTTCTGGAACAGGAGAATCTGATAAAATTGCTGGAAGTTAGTACTTTTGCGTAAGTGAAGCTACCTCTTTGCAAAAGAGATTAATAACAAGCCTTGGGCACTGGTGCAATTTTTTCTGGATTTCTAACATAGAAAGTGTAACAAGCAACTAAAACTCTTGCCCTGGGTCGTGAGAAACGCCATAGTTATGTAATACTATAAAATACTGGTAAATCAGCATTTGGGAAAAAACATAGCTAATGTTTAGGAAATAAATACCATTTTATGCAGAAAAATTCACTTAATCTTTGACTGTGAGGTTGCCTCTTCCTTCTTTTGGCTTGTCTGGTATTGACCGATAGATCGTGGTCTGTTCCTGTATTGGAATTTCTGTGTTTTAAAGTAAATGTGTGTGCGCTCTTCGGTTGGGTTGAAAAATAGGTAATTTTTGAAGCTTTACTAACATAAAAGTATAGATCTTACTGTTTGAGTGGTTGGTTTTTTGGGTGCTTTGTTGTTATTGTTAGGTAGATTTAGGACAATCCAAAACTGTTGCTAGTCTTAGTTGCTCTTTAAAGGACCCATATACATTAACATCATAGTTTGAAATTTAGTGTGTTTTTGTTCAGATTGTCTTCTTTGACTAATATATAGAAAACCCTTTCAGTGAATTGGAAATTTTTATCTTTTTTTTCAGGTGGTAGGATTTATTCTGTTGAGTTCTTATTTTGCTCTTACAAACTGTACTGAATTTGTACTGTATGATCAGGCAAGAAGCATGGGAATAGAGCATCAACAGACACCCTTCTTGCAAATAAAATGCTTAGCACTTGTCTGAAGTGAAGAAGCAGAGAGTGTTAGCTAATACCACAGAAGGCATGAACAGGGAGCTGCTGGCAGTCTGTCAGGAAGCTGAAGGGACGATCAGGTGCAGGTTAGGGCATCGCAGTTGTTTAGCGCAGTGTTTGGCAAAATTGCAGCACAAGCTTCTTTGGCAAGAGGATATCCTGAAACAATGTCTATGAGTAATGTTTTCTTGCACAAAACGTGGTGGCCTGTATTGAAATTGGTATGGAATGATACAGCTTACTACTTCACTAAAGGCTCCGCAGAATTGTTACTACTGCTGAGTTTTAAAAGTACCCTTTTAAAACTGTACTGTGTGCAGATTTTCCATTTACTTTTCCCCAGATGCTCTAATGATGTTTCTAGAGAAGTAAACTGGTATTTCAGTTGATTTCTCGTAACTTGTGAGTGAGTAGTAAATAACAGCTTTCCATTTAATTTTGTTGTTTTGGACTATGCACAAGGCAGCAGGTGAAGCCTTCTAGTGAGACTGTCTTCCGTCAGCATTTAGTCCTTCTTCAAACACCCGCTTAATGTGTCAGCTTAGTTACACTATTGTGCTTTGGTTTGACTTAAAGCTTACTCAGATGGAAAAAAAAAAAAAATAAACGCCTCAGGATTTGAGAAATTTACCAAAGCCTAGTTTGGGAGAGAAATAGACTTCAGCTGGAGGTTGGCTCAAACACTTGTTGGAAAAGACATTGCAAAATCTAAAGAAATAGACTGTCACTAGTGATTTGAGGACAGTATAATGTTCAATCTAAAGTTGTGACACAGATGAGAATCTCAATAAAGCAAACATTTTTGATACTTTATCAAAATTTAGGTAAAAATAATTTTAATGGGAAATGTTTATTATAAACTGCCAAACTTTTCTTGTTCTTATGAAGCGTGCACTGCAGAAATTTTCCAGGCTTCAATTTGGGAAGGTACTTAACTTCTAACCTTAATTTCAAATCTCCTTAATATCAACAGGATTTTAGCATGAAATCATGGAGACAATTAAGCTGTTTTAAGGGAAACAGATATTCAAATGCCATTGGGAACAGGGTCACAGTTTTGTAGACATTATGCAAGCCAGCAGATAGAAGAGAACAAGCAAATAGTTCTTCCTGATGTTTGCAACCAAAATGTGGGAAGATGGGGTTCATCAGATGATGTGTGAAACGGTTAGTCACTCTTGAACTTCACTTCAGGCTTTTCCAGAGCCAGTAGGACTAAGTAAACTGATATTAATTGTGGTTGCTGCTTGCTAATACCACAAGTTACTTGAAGTTTTATTAGGTCAGTCTGTGGAAAGCAGTTTCCCCCAACTGACAGATTTTTGGGAAATTTTCTTTTACTCTGATAAACTCATCACTACAAATGTAAATGTGTTTTGACTGATTAAGCTAGATTTTCTTTTCTCTGACTTGTTGAAACAAAGAAGATAAATGTGAGATGAATAGAAGGTAAAGTTCCTTTTTTTAAAATTTATTTTTCTGTTAACTTTTTGTAGAAGTATATAGTCTGTGCTAGGGCAGACGTGTCCTTTAAGTTAAAACATACTGCTTATTTACTGAAATGGTAAATTGTCGTATCACTGACCTGATACTAGTAGTAGCAAATCTGAAATCAGAGTGTTGTGACCGTGGTAGTTGCATGCAGGAGAAATGGAGATACATTTCTTTCCTTTTAAGTCCCTTATTACAACTGGGGCATTTGTGGAACCCAAGCCTGGGATATTTTCATCGGCAAAGCCTGCTAACGCAGTCTTTTGCCACCCACAGTGTCTTCTGTTTGTGTTGGTGCAAAAGTTTTTGGGGCAGAGTAGGAAGCCAAATTGGTAATAAAACTGTGCTTAAAATAGCTGCTTACCATTGTCGGTTAAAAATAACCCTGCAGAAGGAGTTTTTATTGTTTTTAAGGTCATGCTAATCCTATAACTATACAGTCTCTTGGTATTTCTGAGAGAGATCTGATTATTCATGTGGTAGCTGTGTCATTGATATGTGGAAAAAATATGTGCTGTTAATTAATATTTCACTAAAGGTATTTCTCTGTCTTACAGATGTATCAAGCAGTCACTTGCATTTTTATTTAATGAGGTTTTTCATAGAAATTTGTAATGGCGACTGTCACAGACAGCTAAGTGTGCTTATTTCCTCCTTACGAGGAAAAAAGTGAGAGATCTTTTAAATATCGTCTATGTGTTCTGTTCTTTGCCCTTTGTGTAAAGAAGTTCTTTGTTTCCTTTTTGGAAACTCATTTATTCAGCTTATTTCTGGAAACACTGATAAGCAAATGAAACTGTCAGTGGACCAAATGGCATAAAATATGACCTGTAGTGTGTCTTATTTGTGTCATTATGAAAGATGCTTTATTGTTGCTTTGCAAGTTGTCTCTTTCAACTTCGTTAGCTTGTAATGTCCCTGTGAGTTAGTTTCAGACGGTGTTTGCCATCTTGTGTTCCCTGTGAAACCTTTGTACACGTTTTCTGAGAGAGGCTGGAGGGCAAGACAGTTATGTGCAATATTTGTTCCTCTCTCTGCATGGGAACAGTTTTGAAAACGTAAATATTTTTCTCCCACTATAAGAGAGAGCAGAGAGAGTAACTCTTCCCAAATGTACATCTTGCTCAACACTACATGCCATAATGCAGCAATGACAGCTCTCACATCTCTGGTTAGACAAGGCTTCCAAGTCTTAACAGTAAAAAAAAAAATATGTGAAAAAAACCTCTTGTGAATATCAATTCCAGAGACTAATCTTCCTCTCCAATTTTTCTATCTTTCTAGTTTATATGGGCGAGAAATGGTAGGACTAGTAAACGCTGAAGGCCCTGCTGGATGATTTGATTGTATTAAGAAGAGACTCTATTCTGAAATTGTTGGCAGTTAAACAGGGCACAGTGTATAGCGGCTATAGTTTTAAGATAGGTCTTGACTAAATTATTTCTGTAGTGAATTATTTATGGTCATGTTCTTGATTTTTAACCTTATCAGCTAAAACCAATGATTCTTTTGCAACCAAATCTTGGAAAGCTTGAAAGGGTACTACTGGTAAGTTGGCTTAATATTTCTCAAGAAGTGAAGTGGTTGCAAGTGCACAAAGTAGGTCATTAATTTCTGAGAATTTTAGTTGATATATCCAGGATGTTCTCATGTATCTAGGCAGTTCTCATCCAGAGGGATAAAAAACTTGCAAAATTGTTAAGGTTTTTTTTAAAATATTCAGAAATAAATCTGTTGCTATTGTCAATTGAAGATTGGGGGGGGGCTGCTGGGGAGGAGGAGGATTACTTCTGGAAAGACAGAGAGAGAACATGCATCGTGGTTCAGAAATGAAAATAAAGTTGTGGGCACAACTGTGTTTGAAAGTGACTTCTTGATGGCTGTTCAGGGCAGTCTTTCTCATCAACTTCTGTTGAAGCTCTGATCAGTTAGGCTCTTCTACATGAGTGGCTGGTGGCTCTTCCTTTCTCTAATATGGAGCTTTTTTTCTGGAAACAAAGGAGAGGCTTCCTTAGAGGCTGAGAGAATTTGAAGCAGATGATTGCGTACCCTAGCTTGTCAGAGAAGGTTGATGAATTGTGACAGGAGGATCTATGCTAGAGGGTCAGCTAAATGTCATGCACATGCTTCGCAATATTTTCAAGAAAGTAAGAAAGAAAAGTAATTTCTCTGGGAGCTGGTGGCACAGGGATTGTGACAGAGAAAGGGATTGTAGGAGAGGGAAACCATCATGGAGAATATGTAAGTTAAACTGAGTTGTCTCGTATTATATCTTAGCAGCAAGCAAAATACAGGATAGTTGAACACTTTATACTGTGTAGGCCCTTCGAGAGCAAGTTAGGAAGGGAAGGCCCACCTTTTCCATTTTCCTGTCAGTAACATATCCTATGTTCCCTCCCCTCCACCATATGTATCTGACAGGTGTCTTTAGGTAGCCACTCATGGCCTCTTCAATATCATGCCAATCTTTATGGTTTGCTAGAAAAGGCTGATGTCTACTCATGTTTTGTGAAGCACGGGCGTCCAGGTGATTGCTGCCTGTTAGATGCGAGTCTTGTTGATAGCCTGGGGTAGTCAGTGGAGACCAATGCACGCTGCAGAATTCTCTGGTTGTGCTGCAGGTGTAATACAGTAAAGGGACTGTAGTTATTTAATTTGGAGAAGTAACATTTTCAGTTTTCAGAAAAAATAAGCTGCTCAGAACTTTTGATTTTGAATGTAGTATTGCTTAGAGAACAACACTGAGAAAACAGGAGTTTCTGAAACTTGGAGAAAGATGTGCTTATGAGATGAAGGAACAGGAAGAGTTGACAATTTTTGCCAATATTGATTTGTATTTTAACTGCTTTGTCTTAATAGAATGATCTTATTTTCAAACTGTAAAATACTGATCATGTGTTTAAAATAAAAGTTGCCACATCAGCAACTGGCTCAAATGCTGCCTTTAAAAAAAGTGTGCTTTATATGTATCTTTGAAATAGCTGAGTTTTTCAGTTTGTTCTTAAATCACTCCTTCACAGTTGAACTGTGTTGATTTTTAAAAAACCTTTAAAGTGAATCTGCAGGAGTTGTTTGGTCTTTCTTGCCATGTTCTGTGCATATACAACTATAATATGAAGTTCATTGTTTTCTCACTTTATAATAGCATTTAAGCGAGAGTGTGACACTTACATTCTTTCAACTAGCTTATATGCGAGCACACAGCTAAGTTATGCCTTAAAGCTATGTAACATTGTAAGGAATGGAAAGAGGGATTCATAGCGTGATTGGAGTGGTCACAGCAGCGTTTTGCCGTATCCCTGCCGGACTGTAGATACACCAGTGGCTGTAGCCAGCTGGTGGGTGTATTCCAGCTGCTTTAGTTGATGCCTGGCTACAGCAGTGGGTGTTGCTGTAGGAAGGAATCTGACCCACCGTTAACTGACACTGGCATAATGGCTCTGCCATTCTTTAGTAAATGCCATTCTTTAAATGGCATTCTCTGTTGTAGAGAAGCAAGCTTTTTAGGGAGTGATGATTCTTCTTTCCTAGAATAAGTGTTATAATTAGAAAAATAGACAAGAGCTTGGGTACATAATCCTTTTATCAGGTGTAAGAAAAAGCTGTGTTATATGTTGGTTAGCATCAACAACAGAATTTCTCTCATCTGGTATCAGACCAGAGACATCTGTAGAAACTTGAGCTTTCTTCTGCACGCTGCAGCTCAGCTGTTGATGTCGTACTTATGCACACATTTCTGTTAGTAGAAAACCATTTGTGGTCATTTCAGAACTGACACTGTTATTTTAAATAAAAATTTCGTGATGTAGTTTAAGGTGTTTCTGTTCTGTGGTGCATCACTTGAGGTGAAAACCTACATGTGTAATTATGATCTACTCAGATGTAAGCTGCAATGACTGGATGAGTCTCTGGCCATGGAAAGCAAAACATTAGGCTATATGATTTATCTTAAATTTGTTTTACATGTGTTCATGGTACTTTCGTAGTATAAACATTTGCTGAAGTCTTCTCTGTAACAGCTGGACTTTTTTCTGAGGTGAAATAAGTGAATAGGATTCTGGCTTTTGTAAGGTAATCTTATAATGGTGCTGGTGTCTTCTCACAGGTAATTAGCGATAGAACAAGAAGGAATGGCTTCAAGCTGCAACAGGGTAGGTTTAGACTGGACATTAGGAAGAAATTCTTCACAGAAAGAGTGGTCAGACACTGGAATAGGCTGCCCAGGGAGGTGGTTGAGTCACCATCCCTGAATGTGTTTAAGAGACGTTTAGATGTGGTGTTGGGGGATATGGTGTAGGGGAGAACTTTGTAGAGTGGGGTTGATGGTTGGACTCGATGATCCCAAGGGTCTCTTTCAACCTGAATGATTCTATGATTCTATCTCATAAGGCTCTATATCTCACATAGAGCAAGTGGGATTATAATATTCTTAAATCTCCTACATGTGAAGGAGTCTTAGATTCAAACTGTCTCTTATTAAATCTGATAACAGTGCACCAATGGATGTAGTATCAAAATTCCTGGCTGTGCATTTAAAATTGAAAGAAAAATGTGTATATTGTGGTAATGTCACTTTAAAGCCAGGAGACTTCACTTGATCTAGGAGAACACTTCATCTGAATTTCAGCATTTCCTTATATAAGCTAATCATCAGTTGTTTTTTTAATGGCCATTTATTTTTTTTTATTATGTGAGGTAATATCTCTGCCTGACACATTACTATATAGCAAAAGGCAAGGAAATGAGTTACAAGAGGATACGGTATAATTGCTTTTAGGTAAGGCAGATTTTGAGCTTAAAAGAAGGTGCAGAGGAGCATATTTCACAGTGTCAGCCCTCTCCGAGCTTCTAAAATGTCTGATAGAATACATTGAGCTTTCAGCAGCCATAAAGTTGCATGAAAAATGTATCTTGAAACATCCTCATTTTCTTGTTATCTGTTTTAGTTGTTACTAATTCAAAATGTTTTATCACAACTGAATTTACTCATAGGTGGCGTTGAAACGACAACACTAGCTTAGTAAATCTCTTTTATTTCATGTGTAGGTCACTATTGAGCAGTAAATACTAAACCATTGCAAACTGTTGCACTTCATCTTATAATATACTTTCAGATTAAATTTCACTTGCCATTTTATTCCTTATTATGACACTCTGGATTGCTGGTGTCTTCAGTGATCTAGTAGTATTTTTAGCAGACCTTGCTATTTTTCTCTGTATGCCTTTTCTAGATTTCTTACCAGTGCACACCTCTTCGAGTCTCCACAGAGAAATTTTGTTTTAAAAAAATATCAAATTACACTGGTTTTCTGTTTAGTAATTCACAAGAGTTTGGGTTTTTTAAATCCCTTAAAGACTTAATTATATTAGTTTGGTGGGGGTAGGAAGTGTGTTGTCATAAGCTTTTCAGGAATCAAGGAGGTGCAGTAATCCACATACTTCTTAACACCTTCAAAGGGCTGTGACAGATTTGTGAGATCTAACTTGGTTTTGTAAGAATTCTATTTATGCTGCTGTTTTACTGTATTCTATCCAGCTGTCTGCTGCTTCTGGTTTCCACTCCTTTTGTTGCACAGAAGTTGTAGTTTTCTGCTTCATAGCTCCTGGATTTCTGTCGGATCCTTTCTGAATAACTGTCAGGCACCTGTTCCTTTGATACCAATGCTATTTTAGATGAAAGTTTACGCACTGCAGTTGGGCAAATTCATAATTCAGAAGTTTTGGGTCTCTGTCACCTGGTTGCAGTGACTTGGTATTTGGTTTATCAGGATGGATTTTTGTGCTGACACTTAAGTTAGAGACAGTTTCTCAAGTTTGCCTTTTGTTCAGAGAGGCTGTAGCGTTGAGGTCTTTTAGATCTTCCTTGGACACTGCTTAACTCTTTCGTGTGTTCTTTGAATACCTGCTTGTTTTAATGAATATCAGTTAAATATATTTTTATTTACTGGGCATTGCCCCACCCCAGGTGCAGGATGCTTCACTTGCCCTTGTTGAACCTCATGAGGTTCACACAAGACTCACTTGTTGAGCTTGTCTAGGTCCCTCTGGGTGGCATCCCATTCCTTGGGTATGTCAATCGCACCACTCAGCTTGGTGTTGTCTGCAAACTTGCTGAGGGTGCACTCAGTCCCACTGTCTATGTCATTAATGAAGACAGTAAACAGTACTGGTCCCTGTGCAGACCCCTGAGTGACACCATTTGTTCAGAACTCCGTCTGGACATTGAGCTGTTGACCACTACTACCCTCTGGATGCAACTATCCAACCAATTCCTCATCCACCAAACAGTCCACCCATCAAATCCACTTGTCTCCAATTTAGAGAGAAGGATGTTGTGGGTGACCATGTCAAAGGTCTTACAGAGGTCCAGATAGATGGCATCCATAACTCTTCCCTTGTCCACTGATGTAGTCGCTTCAGCATAGGAGGCCACCACTAGGTTGGTCAGGCAGGACTTGCCCTTGGTGAAGCCATGCTGGCTGTCTCGAATCCCCTCACTGTCCCCCATGTGCCTTGGCATAGCTTCTAGGAGGATCTGTTCCATGATCTTCCCAGGCACTGAGGTGAGGCTGACAGGTCAGTAGTTCCCAGGGGCCTCCTTTCTACCCTTTTTAAAAATGGGAGCAATGTTTCCCTTTTTCCAGTCAAAATAATGTAAACCAAGTAATCAACTGTAGGAAATACTTAAGTTTGTCATCTGAACTTTTCATTTAGACCTAATTTATAATACTGTAGTATAACTATAGATACGATGAGACATATAAATACTGTTACATGTTCAGCGTAATAAAATTACTTAGGATTTGGTGAGATTCGTAATCTAAATTCAAGACAAATTGTACTACCCATCAAAGCAGCTCCTCATATAAAACACTGCGTTGTGATTTATTTTATATATTCTTACATGCTGCAATCACTGTTTTTTTAACTGGGCAGTGTTCTTGTATCTTTTTCAGGGTTCAGCTGATCCTTTGAACAGTGCATTCCACCTGACGTACAACATGGTATTGAACTTGCTTCGAGTAGAGGAAATTAACCCTGAATACATGTTAGAAAAATCCTTCTATCAGTTCCAACATTACAGAACTATTCCAGAAATAGTAGAAAGTAAGTATATTACTGTATGTTGTACTCACAAGAGTCAGCATAAAAGATGCTGCCCTGTGAGCTTGGGTGGTTATACTTCATTACGCTTGTAAGAGTTTATACCTGTGCAGCTCTTGTCTTCCCCACCAGCAGTTGTCACTTCACCATTTGCTGTTGTTACAGTTTATAGTATTTTTATAGTTATAGAGTAATTTTTTCTTGTTCTTGGGACCTATATTGATATACACTGTCAATCTATCAAGAGAGCTTTCCTCTCCGAGTCAGACAGGAATGGTTGTCACGTTGCTAAACTGTAGGACAGGAAGAAGGAAAAACAATTTAAAAATTCTTGCGGCTTGTTAGAGGTGCAGAGAAGAAAAGTCTTACTCCATTTTGTTATGCAAAACTTCGCTAAAAGAAACGTAGTTTTAACATCTCATTACAAACTCTGAAAAGAACTCAGGCACACTGCATTCTGAGTTATATAGGAAAAAATGTTTAATAAAGTACAAAGCAAAATTCAGAGAGAACTGAGACATTATTTGCACTCCACTGAGTAAATTTTAAGCCATAATCTTTAAATAGTGTGTTTTCATGAGCCAAAGTCAGTTTCCAAAGATCTCAGCCAGTGTTTGAGAGTGAGGCCTCTTTCAAAACTTAACCCAGAAGAATCTTAAGAACACGAGGGGTAACCACTTCGTTTGTTGCTGATGAATAAGCAGTTCATCTGTTCATTTGTTAATAGAATATTAAGAGTGATAGTGTATGCATGTGTGTAGCTTTGATAGATGTGCAGAGAGGGGGTTTTGATTCCCTTTGCAGAGTTTCTGTTAGTTTGCAGGTACTGTATTTAAGACAGTAGTAGTCAAATGTAGTATGTATTTCCTGAGAGCTTCCCTGTGCCAGTTGGCATGCCTAGATCTTCATTCTGGCATTCCAACAGTGCTGTTTAAATAGAGAAATGGAGCTGGAGAACATTTTTCATATTTCTCAGACATTTTTTCTTAGGCACCATACTAAGTGTTAGAATTTTGTAATTGCTTCAGCTGCAATTAGAAACACAAAGGAAAGAAATGTTTGTTTAGATCAAGGAGGAAATTATGCCACGAGTATGGATTGCTGGCTTTTTTCTTTAAAAAGTTGACAGCTAAAAATACCTGACCTGTCTCTCAAGTCCCAGTGAACTGGGATTTCTGAGACATGCATTTTCATTCAAGTAGCACACAGGAGTAAGCTGGTAGAGAGGAAAAAGAGATCTTTATAATGTGTCTTGTGTTTATGTTTACTAGTGGTATTAGCATGTGAGAGAAAAAAGTGTGTTGCTTGTAATAAAAAGTGATTTGCCTAAATATAGTGTAAAAATGTTGGAGGAAGAAAATACTGATTTCCAACTGGTGAAATCAGAGCCTAAAACAGGCTAGGAAGAATATTTTCTAACAAATTCCATCTTGTCATAAGACATCTTGTTAGAAGATGTCTTTGAGCAATCTGATTTTCATAGGAGGAGATAAAAGAGCACTGGTAGGCAGTGAATACCCTCCTACAAATCACTGCAAGTTTTTGTGGGACTTCTGTGCAACCCTAAATCAGTGGTTCCTGGACAGTTGGAGGTCTAGCCTTCTCCATTTTCTTAAGCTTGTTTATGAAAAGAAATAATAGCATTAATATTTGATTTCCTATAAATAAAATTTGATGGGCACATTTATAGATTTCTAGCTTTCCAGAGACTGGATTATTGTAAATAGATTTTTCTGTTTACAATACCAACGCCAAAAATTGTGACAAAATACTGGTTATGTGGATCTGAAAGTGAAACATTGATTTCTAAATCGGTGAAGTTATTTATTTCCATGAGATTGTACTTTTTATTACAGGAGTGAATACTTTGGAAGGACAGTACAACAAAATAGCAATTCCCAATGAAGATAATGTGGTCATATACTACAAAATCCGACAGCAGCTTGCAAAACTGGGTAAAGAGATTGAAGAATATGTGCACAAACCAAAGTATTGCTTGCCCTTTCTACAGCCAGGAAGACTGGTAAAGGTAATTTAATTATTCTATTGTTTTGTTTTTATTTCAAATCTCTACCTTTTAATGAAAATTGCAGGGTTCATTTCTGTCTGACAGTTTACCATCTTGAAAAATTCCATGTGTCGCGCTAAGCCACGATTTGTACTTTTCTTATGTTTCTTTGTTACACATTCAACAGTGAATTCAAAGAAATATTGTTTTCATGATGAACAGTAGTCGATGACTGCTGTTGTAAATATCAGAAATACAAAACGATATGCTTGCTAAGATGTGATTATACGTGGGTTATAACGTCTTGTAATATTTTCAGGTGAAGAATGAAGGTGATGACTTTGGATGGGGAGTGGTTGTTAACTTCTCTAAGAAATCGAATGTTAAGGTAAAACATACATTCTTGCCATTAAAAAAAGTATATACCTTACTGCTTTTTCTGAAAATTAGATAAAACTCTTATTTTCTTTGTAGTTTTCCACAGCAAAAAAAATTTTCTTTCACCCCAAATTTACAAAAAGCTCAGCCTTCTTAAAGTGAAAGTATTAAAAAAAACCCCAAAACTCTGGAAGGTGGGACAAGCCCTAAGTCCTGTGTTCATTTCTTAACTTTTGGCATATTTATGAGGAAATGCTTGCTTATGTCTGGGATAAGTAGTTCAAAAGTGCACTTGGCACTACAATCATTGCAAACTATTTAGTTTGTTTCTGAGACGTCCCCAACAATGCTACAGTAAGCTGTTCGTGGGAAAGATACGATGTTATCTACTGTCAGAAAATCTGCAGAAGCTGTAAGTGAGGGTGAAGAGCGTAGGGAGACAGACATGTGGCTCTGTGTAGATTATCTTGAACTGGGAAATTGGGTCTTGAGTCCAAACCTAGCGCATGAGACACAGGATTGCTTGTCCTCTGAGACGTTGCTGTAGAGTTGGGGGCTGGGAAGTTAAATACAAAGAGAGCAAAACAATAGAAATGGATTTGGGAAAATGTGAAAGAAAATACAGAAGGTAGTGATGCAACAGAAGACAGATTTGGTTTCCCTTCCAAAAATCCATTTTTATAATTGATCTCCGCATAACCCCAGATACGATGTTTTGATCTCACTTTCACAAGTGTTTTGACAGGCTACTCTGTGGGCTAAATGAAAACTTATGTTTCAGCTGTATTTTTCTGTGGCAGTGTTTTTGCTGTTATTTTGGCAGGAGAGCATTGCCGTTAATTACTAGGTCTAAATGAGAAGTTGTCTTTTTCAAGTTTTGGTGGTGCCTGTACATTGTGGCACCTTTTGGTGCTTCTCAAATAATATATTCATTAAAGAGGAAACGGGAGAAATGTGTGCATACAGAACTTGTTAGAAGAGATTTTTGTTTTGGTTTTGCATCATCCTTTTGAAAATCACATTTCTTTTTCAAGTTTGAAAACTGAACTGTCACTGCTATTGCTTAAACTTTTGCTTCTAGACTGCTTTTTTCATCCAGCCACATGAGCAGTAAAACAGATTTCCCCCTCACCCCGGCCTTTTATGTAAAATTGCCAACTTCTGTGTCACTGGAGGCATTTCTTCTATCTGTGCCGTATTTTATCCACATATATATTTGCCTTCCCTATCTGGCCTGCCTCACTGTTGTATAAAGCTTTAGGTTTGAACGTTAGCTTTGAAATTATGGTCTGTTCTGCAGGAGATGGCTCTGGCTCCAGCAGCACTTTTTTCATCAAGTCATTCTAGCAGCTGGGTTGAATTTTTCCTTCTGAGTTCTGTGGAAAGAATGACAATAGGTGCTGAAAATCATGGAACAGACTTAAAGCTATGTAACTTTCAAAAATGAGTATGGAAAGACTAGTTCCTATGAGCAGAAGTAAAACAAATGACTTAAAGAATCTGTTATTTACCAGTTTTAATGTGTCTGTTCAATGCGTTTTTGTACTGGGTTATCAATGCATTTCTCCATTACTGTTTAATGTAGTAGTACACTTAGTATTGGAAACACATCACCATGTCTTGAAACCTTCATCCACTTCTCAGCTGTAAGAGTTCTTTGGATTTGCTTTTAGAAACTATGTTGTGTTCAGTCTATGTTATTAGTTTTTCTTTAGTTGTAAATTTTTCTTCACTGAATCACAGTTTCTAATGAACTCCTTTTTCTAGTGAGGAATATATGTAATTAAGATTTACATTTAGGGTTACAGTATGTCTGTATTTCACTGAGTAATTCTCTTTGTTGCAATGTGAAAGCAAAAGCATGAGTCATTGCCAGTTATGTTCATTGTTAATTATATTTAGATATTTTTTCCAGCATAATTTCACAATGTAGTATTCCACAAAATTGTGAATGCAAATAGTACTGAATCCTGAATTACAGTAGACAGAAGAATTTATTCCAAGTAGTGGTTCTTGCAGTATAGTAGGCAGCAAAGTAACTATTTGCTTTGGAATTCATTAAAAAAAAACCCAAGTATTTTTGAGTAAGAAATTTTATTTCCACTGGATTGTGCCAGCAGTACACTAGTTTTATTGTTGTGCTGTTTATAGTCCATATTGTCATCTGATTCCTGATTCTAGACGTCAAATTTTTGATGGTTAAGAGTTACTGATATTAGAATTTGAGATGCTACCATTTGGTCTTCCTTATTTAGATGATTATGATCCTTGTATATGAAAATTAAATTTACATATTTATTTGTTCATGTTTATTTATAACATTTACTACCTAAGCATAGTTTTTAGTGCTGTGTTATGGTCATTGAATTTTCTGTGAGTCTGATGTTACTGATGGGGGAATCTGCATTTGTTGTCTGTACCATATTTCTTGATTTGCAGATATGATCAGCCATCTTACCTAGTTTTGTTTCCAGGCACGTGAAGTAATAGATGTTTCAGGGCAAATCTAAAATCCTTGGGATACACCTAATCATGCATTATTCTGCTGCAGAATTTTATCCTTGAAGCGTAATGAATTGATGCAGCATGAATCAAAGGATCATTCAAACTTGATATGACAGAGATGTCTGTGACTAATGAATTTTTACAGGGAGTTCTAATCTCCTTTTACTTTTGCATATAAAAACATGGCTATTCCTGTTCAAGGGTTTAGTACATAAAATGTTGTATAAAAGCCATTGAAGGAAGCCGTAGACATTCAAAAAACACTTCTAGATTAAGTCATGTCTGGTCAGCATTGTCTAAAAGCCATTGGTATACACTAACTCATAGGGAGTAGTATTGACAGCAAAACTTAATGACATTTATACTCCTGCTTTATAAATAAATTTACAATACTGTTACTGATATAAATACTTTTTTCCTCTCATTATTTTCTAGACATCTCCAATTCTAATATTTTTCTGTAGTATATATGTGCAGCTATGATTTTAGTCTCTTCTTCATTCAAGTCAGCATTATATCTTGTGTGGCTTTGGCTGGATACTCATTTGGAATGTGTGGATATTATTTTAAAATTCTAGTTCAGAGAACAGCACTGGTATGGGTCTTGTACATTGCTCTGCGTGTTTTCTGCAAATGTAGGATAGAACTCAGAGGAACAGTTTCTTCCTCAGCAAGTAATTGCATTTCTTGAAGAAATTACATGTCTCGTAGTACAGGATAACCCTGTTTTTCTGTTTAGTTTACTATGGCAGTTTCTCGTAGTACTTCTGAGAATCTCTTAGAAATGCTAGTTGGCTCCACCCTGCTTTGCATGCAGTGGAAGAAAATAGTATATTGTAGATTCGTAATGAAAAATACTGCCCAGTAAAACTGAACGGAGTTAACACAGGATTTTGAAGATTTTTGAATATAATACTGAGCTCATACTCTGTGAAGAGCAGTAGCTCATTTCATACCTCTAATATTGAATGAAATCATACTTTTTCCTTCCATTCTTGCTGGTATTTTAAAATAACTGTTATTGACCTGTTTTTTCTGTGCCCGTAACAGCCAAATTCTGGTGAATTGGACCCATTATATGTCGTTGAAGTGCTACTGCACTGCAGCAAGGAGAGTTTGAAAAATTCTGCTACGGAGGCTGCGAAGCCAGCCAGACCTGATGAGAAAGGAGAGATGCAGGTTTGTTACACGTGTATTCTCAACAGTTTCTTATAAAATGTTCTCAAAGGTTCTATTTCCAAAGCATTTGCAAACTGTGGTAAAAGAGGGATGGATACATTAAGAAGAGAAAGGAGCTGTGCACCTAACTCTGCTTTCTTAAACAGTTTCTGACTTCACTGAAGAGGAAACTTTGAAGTGTGATAGAAATACTTGAGTGACTTTGTTACCATATAAGAAGTGCTTTGAAACTGTTACTGTTGTGTTATGTATTTCAAATCAGTAGATGAAAGACAATAGCAGTAATGTAAATAAAGTTATGAAAATTACCCACATATGTGGTAAAATCTCTAGATAAACAAGTGTCTATGAGCTGGTTTTTTTTCCTTGGATACTCATGCAGGATTTTGTGGATAATGTGCGTTTGTTCTACTAGATTTGACAATTTAGTTTTATAATCCTTGAGTAATGAATTTTAGCAATGATGTTTGGCAGATACTTTTCTTAGCATTCTTCTGTCACTGCAAACAGAATGCTGTTTTTATTTCTTTCTCTTTTTCAGACCCCTTCAGTTTTGCAAGGCTATCTTATTCTAAAATTAAACTGAAATTCTTAGTGAAAACATTTGCATTATTTAAAATTTTCAATTTGAAACCCTATTATCAAGACAAACAATTATAATTTTCAGATCTGAGGCAGTTTTTTAATTCGTCCACGGTTGTTTTGTTTTGTTTTGTTTTCCGCAAAGTCCATTTAAAGCTTATGATACAATATTGATTCTTCATGGTTTCTTCATGGTTTTGATACTTATTAATATGTATTTGCTGATTTGGTGTTCTCTATTGTTAGCATTCCTTGTTAAGTATGTGACAATAATTTGTCTGGTTTGGATCTTAAGAGGTATTCCTGTAGGTAAGAGGCAAGGTAATAGAAAAGCTTGTAGCCTCTCTCTGGGTTTAACTGAATACAGAATTTTCCCATTTGGAAAATATTACTTTTTATCTTTATTAATACTTTATCTCATTACCCACATTTTCCTGCTCCCTAATATTGTTTACCTACTGCTGTGTCCTTGTGTACTCAGTTTTCCTTTTCCTTTGGAAAGTTTTGCTATGGAACAGTAATAAGAAATATATTTTTTTAATGATTTATCAGTTAATGGCCTCTCTTTTTGATAGGTTGTTCCTGTTTTGGTTCATCTTCTCTCTGCTATCAGCAGTGTTCGACTTTACATACCAAAAGACCTGAGGCCTATAGACAACAGGCAAAGTGTGTTAAAATCCATACAAGTAAGTTCCACTGGGCTGTGTAAGCTCTCTGCTCTGGTTGGTGAGGTACTCTTGAACCCAAGACAACTTGTTCTAAAGAAATTTGTCTAAAACTTGTGTCACATCTTCAGCCTTTTTCTTAAAAGGGGTTGGAAGCCACGATGTATGTCAATTGTTTCTCCTTGTCAACAGTAGTTTTAAACTGATTTTGAAAATTGGTGAAACACCGCATAACAAACTTACATTACTGCCTTCTGTGTCCCTATAGTTATGCCATCTGATTTGTAAAAGTATAGTTTATTTTACTGTTACTAATCTTACCAAAAAAAATTTTTTTCCCTTTTAGGAAGTACAGAAACGATTTCCTGATGGAGTGCCGTTACTAGACCCTATTGATGACATGGGCATCAAAGATCAAGGACTGAAAAAAGTAATCCAAAAAGTAGAGGCATTTGAGCACAGGATGTATTCACATCCTCTTCACAATGATCCCAACTTGGAAACAGTATACAAACTTTGTGAAAAAAAAGCACAGGTAAAAATGCAAAACCAAATGCTGCGTCTATATTTAGCTGAAGAGAGTTGACAGAAAGAGTTCCCTTCTTATTGCTTTTCTTTTCTTTATTGCTTCTTTCTTTTCTTAAACCATTCTTTTAAAATTAATAAGCCCAGACAATCCTTTTAAAATTAATAAGACCAAGTCATGCTTTTTAAATACAGTAAAATTATTGAATCTCAGTAACAAACTGCCTGAGTCGGTGGTATGCCTGTGTTTGATACAGATGGGTAGTACATCTGAAACAGAAACTCGTGAGAAAAGTCATCAGGGATTAGAAGGTTAGAGAGGTGCCACGAGAGTCTTTTTCACTGAATGGGCATAGCACAATACAGTGTAGGTACAGTCTTCACAGATAATTGAAACTGATCATTGTTAATATGCTTGTGCAGAGCTAAGTTGAATTGATGGGGCTTATTAGTTTGGGGAGTGTATCATGCAGATCGTTGCGCTGCTCCTTCCTGAGCTGACTCCCAGCCTGGAAGCAATGCACTTAGTTGTATAGAGTCGTACCCCCTGCGAGACTGAAGCTGGTTGCGCACAAAAACAGCTCTCCTGTCCCTGTGCTGCTCCAGAAAACAAGTTCTCCAGGAGCCACTTCACACAAGTGAGGTAGTTCTGGTACGGGCAGCACAAAGTTGCACGTGGTAAGACCTGATGGACTGAGCATACTCCTGTGAGGTTATCACTGTACACCCTGCTGCCAGCATGTTGACTGATAAACTAGAAGACGCTGCAGATGATCTAATAGCAGGAAATAGCACCTTTGGGTTACATTTGATCAAACAGTTGTTTAGCTGAGACTTGGTAGAGGTCTCAGAAGATGACTGCTCATTTGCTAACCAAAGTTTTCGTCTGTGGTTTTTTGGTGTGGGCTTGATGGGTTTTTTTTCCTGCTCTGGGTAATAGCTTAACTTCCCAAACTTGCCAGAATTTCCTGTGGGTAAGTGGAGCTGCTTTTAATGTTTGTTTTTTTAAAATTTGTTTTAAACCTTCATTTTAGTAGAATTAGATGAGTCAGTGTCAACTAGTATGTCCATACACTGTTGTTCTGAGGCCTGTATGAAATTAAACGATATCTTTAAAATGGTTGCATCTGTTAAACCAGCAACATGTAACTTCTCTCCTTCTGACCCCCCAGATTGCTATGGATATTAAAGCAGCAAAGCGAGAACTGAAAAAAGCCAGAACTGTCTTACAAATGGATGAACTCAAATGCCGCAAGCGTGTTCTGAGAAGACTGGGGTTTGCCACATCTTCAGATGTTATTGAGATGAAAGGACGGGTCGCTTGTGAAATCAGCAGGTAATTGGTTTCTGTGTGAAGTGATTATTGTCGTGAATACACACTTCACTGTCCTCCTCACTGATGTTAGTAAGTCATGTTTATATATTTAAAGTTCTGAGACTGTTAGGAGGAAGATTCTTCAGAGACTACATGATCTGTGTCATAAAGGGAATATACTGATTGAAGCAGTAAAGACAGCAACTTAAGGACAAAATACAATAGATTTTAAAACTTTAATGTGGACATGAAAATGCCAAAGCAATGGTTATTTTCTTATACAGCTTAAGCAGTAGTGTGTGTTCTTATTTAATATTGTACATTACGTGAGAGGATGGTCTTAGTTTTTATGGTTTCACTTCCCTGGACTCTCAGTACAGAGTCTCTCACAAACAAAGGTGTAAGCGTGATTGTCAGCAATTACCAGGTTGCTGACAAGTTTGGAATACAGTTTAATTGCTTCTGTAGGGCTGTAGGAACAAATCTATGGAAGTGATGCACTTCACTGTAGTACATTTAGCAGGTACATATATATTGGAAGATATTGTAAAGATTCCATGGAAACTCATGAAGCAGAGTTTAATACTTCAGATTTTGGTAGAATTGTGTATTTTTAAAAGTTATAGTGACTGTTTTACTCCTTGCCTTACAGATAGTTTGAAAGATGCTACATGTATTTGTTCAGTATTTAATAATGTTTTTCCCCTGCAAAATTTGATAGCAAGTGGGGAAGCTGAATCAGAATTTAATCAACTTCTTGACTTCAGGAACTCTTTGCTGATCAGTTACACTTTTCTTTGTTAAAAAAATCTACTTCTTTTCCCCCATCCTATGCATTTGTCTGAAACTCCACAAATAAAGGTGTAGTCTTACGAATAATTTGATGTTTTACTCGAATATTAAGTTTGGATTTTGTATCCATATCATGCATTTCCTTTTATAATTCATGATTAAGTCTTCATTCTTAAGAATCAAAGAAAGTTTGTTCCTCTTTTCAGTGTCTTGGAAATACCCAGTTGAATCTTTTGTGAGCAGCAGCAGTACCAATTTTAGTCCTTTTCTTAAGTTGCCTAGCTCTCTGATTCTTTTCAGTCTTTTGATGTCCTGTCTTATAAAAACTGATTAAAGCAACTGTTAATGCTACCTTTTATGAAAATGTAATTATTTTTTGTTACTATTTTTCATTTTATGGAAATGAGAACTTTTTTAAAAGGTTATAATTTTTTCTTTTTTGTCTCCTTATTTTTTATAAGGAGAGCTCTTTGTAGTTCACTAAGA
>KZ506089.1:0-23049 GCA_002844005.1 Limosa lapponica baueri | reverse complement strand
AAAAAAAAAGAAAGAAAAAGACCTCAGATCTTTTTTCACTTTCTTCCTCCATTAACCTCCATCCATTAAGTCCTCAAAACAAAGCCTGACTCACGGGCTAATTATGAATGAGATACACATTTGCTATCAATTTTGTTCTTCACACCATAAAGTTACTGCTTAAAAGAATGTTTCAGTCTGAAAACAGACACAGAAAAACAAATAACAAACTAATGGCTCATAAGGTGAAAATTTACTTGAAGTAACCTCTGATGGACACACATCTTTGTTCCACAACTGAGCAGTTACAGGCCTATCATAGTGCCCATGTATTCCAGCCAAGCCCATCGCAAAGAATGAAGTATCTTCTGTACTGTTACAGTTGTAACATCAATAGCATGCAAAACCTGCCCTCTGAAAGTGACAGAAGAAAACCACTGTAGTTGTGATGAGGGCTTGTTTCCAGTTCCACACCAGCAGGACTACAACTGACCTAGCTCTGGAAGCTGTCCAAGCACACCAACAAAGCAAAAGTACAGCAGGATGGGCTACGAGCCAAGCCAGAGCCTCACCAAAACACTGAACCATTCAGACACCAGCCTTGGAGCTGGAGTCTGCAGTACAGTGCAAAAACATAGCAAAAAAGAAAAAAAAAAAAAAGAAAGAAAATCCCTCTCCATTTCTCCTAATAGTAAGAATAGCAGGGTTTTTTAAAAGGCTGCATCCCAGACCTCAATTTCTGCCCTCCCCTTGCATTGGTGTTGTGCCAGCATGTCATCATCAGTTGTTTAGTATTTAGCTAACTTGTGCAGGGGAGGAGGCAGAAGCAGTGTGCAGTCACCGTGAGGGTGACTTGTTAACATAATGCCATGGTGGTTCCAATACCATTTCTACTATAAAATATGTATGGAATGAAAACTTCACTCTTTGCCCTGTACACATACTAACACCAAGATTCAAAACTATGTAACAGATCTCCAGAACTGAAGAATGAGGAATACACAAATAAGAGTCTCTTGACCATTTACAGATTTACTTCTTTAGAGTAGGTAGTTTAATCTTAATCATCATGGTAAAGCAGTTGCTCAAAAAATTCAGTTGCTCACAAAGTCCAGCCTAGAAAAACCTTATCACAGCTTCAGCACACTGCCACAAATACTTGCGATAGTTAGGTGGTGCCACTGGCATCACATCACCAGCTCTGCATCATCCCTCTTAAAGACCTGCTCTATGAATAATGGTGTCATGGTGGCTTGCTCCTCATTTCCTCCTACCCACACCTAAATGTTTCAGCTTCTTATGGGAGATAAAATTCTCAGAGTGCTGGTGTTATTCAGATGGAGGCGGGGAGACTTTTTTTTTTTAAATGTAATTGCCTGCTGCTAAATCAGAAATGGAAAGCAATGGTATGTGGATCATCGGAATGAAGTCCCTCATGCAGTGAGGACACGTGCTTTTCTATGTAAAGAGAAGCTGCTTGAAATGCATGCTCACTCTTCAGCAATACTGAGATTATGATGCAATTAGTCTGTAATTGCTTATATCAAGATCATGCAAACAAAATACCAAACAACTCAGTTTGTTTTTGTTTTGCTTTTTAAACAAGAACCAGCTAAAATAAGTTAGAAAAATGCCTTCTCTCTCAACTTCTTTCCCCCTCTTTTACTCTATATGAAACTAGTCCCATTTTGCTAATTAAGAAAGAATTTTCTTAATTTCATCTGTTTCTTGACATCATAACCAGCAAAATTTAGATAAAACTGCATGAGTCTTAAAATTCTATGTATATACCTGGTTTGAAGTAACAATTAATTGGAGGAGCTATGCACTGAAATACAGTACACCTAAAAAAGCTTATATAGTAGACTCCATGAAGTGTTTCTTCACTTTCCCACAACTGTACAACAGATTTAAGTAGTAATTCCACCAGTGATATTGCTGTTCTCAGCACATTTCAGTGCTGAATGGAGATGTGTTCCATGAAAGCTTGAGATATATTTTAATTTCTAAAAACCACATTAGAGTAAAATTGATCAGATTGACTTAACCTTGTTAAACTGAAAACTAAAGTCACCAAACCACAACGTTTGTAATTTATCTTTTTCTCAATCCAAGGCAGTTATCCATTACTGGATTTTGATGTCTTTAATTGTTTAAAGTACACTCCAGTGTCAATACCTACTCCCTCAGAACATGCTCCATACAGCAGGTTTAATTTACTTTTTTTAAACACATACAGATTGCTTTCACTATTAGCTGGTGGGAGGGCAGCAAAAAGTAGAAGTCAAGACAGAGGGGCAGCAACTCCTGTTTCTGGTAACTGAAGCCATCCAGAAAAACTTCTCACAATACTTAGGGGTTTGTTCTGTTTTACATGAATCAGCAAAGTCTAGTTTCACAGGATTTTAAGGTTTTTTTTTAAAAACAAACTGAATTTCTAAAGTCAAATTGAAGTTATTTCAAATATATAGTTTAAGTACTTCTGTGAGTCTCTCTCCCTTGGAGACAATGCAGAGACAGGGAAAAACCCAGTTTTGCTTTTTCATTAGTGTAAGTTGGATAAACAAGCAGAAGAACTGGCATAAGTGATGAAAGACACAAATGCTTTTACTCTACTAAGTACAACAGTAGGGTTTTCCCTAGATTTCCGAGAGACATGTTACTTTTTCACCCTGAGAGATACCATAATTTTAGAAGAAAGGATTAAGTTTTTGCATTACAGTAGGTATTTCCTAAGTATGAAACCGGCTGGCACAGGACTGGATATGAATGAAGATAACAAATTATATTTGTCTTCATAATGGTACAACTATCACTAGTGTCAAGGTCTTTAACTTCCCAGATACAATTGAAGAACAAATTTTAATAGAACTATAGGAGGTGGTGTACTTCCTTACTAGAAGATACCCACATAAAAGCCTAAAGTAGTTTCTCAAGGAAAGTAACAAAGATTCCACAGCAGATCACTGGCAAAAAAATCCCATTCACTTAGCATAGTCATGTGTTGCCACAGTAAGTTAAAAGAATGGCTCTGCTTTTCCTACAAATATCCATTTTGCTCCACAACAAGTAACAATTTCTAAGGGCAAAGTTTGGCACATTAAAAAGGAGAACTAGCAAATATTAGTTGGGCTCAGTTTTACATTCATGTAGAAGAAATTAGGGAAGTTGTTTTTTGGTTTTTTAAGTATTCTTTTTAAGTAAACAGTGGAGATGGCAGAGGGTCATTAAAGGCTTTCTACTGAATACTTCCCATATGACAATATCAAAAAAGTATCCCTGATGTATACTTTATTTTCCAAGTCAATTGTAACACAGTGAAGAAATTGCCTAAAGGGAACATGACAACAGGTATGTTAAGAGGAATTATAAGGCTGGGAAGAGTTTACCAGAAGGGTAATCTCAAGGATAAAGCCCAACAAGCTAGTGTTACGCAGTGCAGCATTAATGAATAACTAGTAGATGTACTGCTGACAGAGCTGGCAATTCCTTGTTTGATATAGTGGAAGATCAAGGTCAGCCAGCTCTGCCTGCAAAACAACTCCTAAAGACTGAAGCAAGAGAACAGATGGAGATTTGTGCAGTAATGAGTTTAGAGTCAAGCACTTGGAGGTTAAACAACTCTGATGAGTTAGCAGCTTGACAGTTCAAAATATGAGGGGAAAATAATGTCTGCTTATTATGGTTGTTATACATCAGCATACCAGGTGGGCCATTAGACAAGTCTTTTGAAAGGCATTAAGAATTTTAGCCACCCAACAAGAATTTCTTCCGAAACAGCACTCAGTCAGAACTTGCAAACATGTTTGGTTTTAATTCAACCGTCTTAAATACAGACAGAAGGACTGCAAAGGCACATTCCTCTAACTCAAAAACTAAAAAAAGTTGGGGTTTTCAGTTTAGCAGAACGTAAGGGTTGTAAATCAGCTAATTGCATAGCCAGCAGAGATCAAAAAGAGCAATACTGATCCAACAACCACCAAGAATAAAATAGCCACAAGTACAGTTGGCAATTAAAGATATTCATAGGGAGATATATAGGCTTCTTAAACAGCCTTTTAGACAGAGTACAAGAGGTAGAACCACAAGTAGCTCAACTGATAAGACTAAATATTTTAAACAACTATAGTATGCTTGTCTACAGTCTGACTTGTACAGTCTACTGGATTACATTTCCTCACAAGCTGAAGTGATTTCTGACTATGTTGGGTTTTTTCCATAAATATCCTGTACAACAAAAGTCTACTTCTTTCAAAGTTTCTAATCTTGACTAGGCTTCTTCACTGTTACTGGGCATGAAGTTGATCTCTTTACAGAACTAAAAGCTGATCATTACCACCCCAGTGAAGAGAAAGAACATCACATTATATGCCACCCTCAAGTTGGCCTTTCCACTCTCCTCAGGAAGGACATCACTTGACATTTATCCACGCTGTATTTCACCAGCCATGTCATTGCCATCTTTTGTGTTTACTGTTTTGAGTGCTCTACTTTCCTACCTCACTGCGCACACTCTCCTCCAGGGCATTTATGACAATACTGAACAGGGCAGGCTCCTGGAGAGCTCTAATTGGTACCCTCCTCCCTTGTGAAAGCAAGGGGAGCGCTTACTTTTACTGTTCAGTTCCCACATTTCAAGGAATTATTTATACATTTAAAGATTCTTTACTTAATCCCATGACTACATAGTTTCTTAAGATTTTGGTGAAGTAATCATTTGAATGTACCTATCTAAATAATGAGTTGAGTTTTTTTTAAATGCTGCCTTTAGCCTGGGGACTCTATCCTCTGGGTGTATTAAAGGGATTAGGAAGAGAACAGATGCGATTGACACCAGGAAATAGTAGTTATGTTTCAGACAAAATAGCTTTAAATATCTGTGCTTAAGCAGTGGGTAGCAATAGTCTTCCTCCAGAGTTTAGAAACATTTAAAAGATTTTGCTGTCTCTTCTCCCAGCTATGACCACTTCCATGCTATTATCTAATGCCAAATTCATCAGTGTAGTTTTAAACCAGAAGCAACACCTAGACTTCTTATTAAAGAAAAAGTTTAAGTAGCATTTTGAGGTTTAAGTCTTCTTACACAAGAAATTAAGATAAAAAGCACAAACTAACATTTCTGCTGAATATGCGGTAGAGATTTCATTATTAATTGCATCAGCAAAAACATCCATAGTATTCATTTGTACAACACCAGAAATCCTGCCTGAAAAAACATGCATTTTGTGAAAGCCTGGCTAAAACTTTTGAGCTGAGTATTGCTCTGTATAATTTCCTCACATTCTGTGGGGTTGATTATAGAATCATAGAATGGTTTGGGTTGGAAGGGACCTTTAAAGATCATCAAGTTCCAACCCCCCTGCCATGGGCAGGGACACCTCCCACTAGACCAGGTGGCTCAAAGCCCCATCCAGCCTGGTCTTGAACACCTCCAGGGATGGGGCATCCACAACTTCTCTGGGCAACCTGTTCCAGTGTCTCACCACCCTCACAGTAAAGAATTTCTCCCCAATATCTAATACAAATCTCCCGTCTTTCAGTTTAAAGCCATTACCCTTCATCCTATTGTTCCACTCCCCGATAAAGAGTCCCTCCCCATCTCTCCTGTAGGCCCCCTTTAGGTACTGAAAGGCCATTAGGAGACCTTCTCTTCTCCAGGCTGAACAACCCCAACTCCCTCAGCCATCTCTTTGCAGATTAAGACTTTGGCTTCTCCTCAGTACTACAGTACCACTACTTTCCATTTCTTAAGGAGCTTTAGAGTTCAGAAGGGCACCTAGCAAGAAATACGCTTATACTATCACTCCACAGATCACCAAGATCAACTGCTGCATTTTGTAATTCGGCTTTCTCAAGAAGATATAGCTAAAACACATCTCTCTGCACGTGCATTTTACTGCTCAAGGCAGAACAGAAAGAGGTACAATGGGGTGAGCCAGAGGAAGGGAAACAGAAGAGCAGCACAAAAAAAGTTTCCCTGTTGCTCATCTCTAGTTTCTGGTACAGTCCCTTCCCTTTTTCACCACCCCCTTGAGTCTCTCATCTAAGTCATGGATGTCAACAGCAAGTTACAGGTAACTAGGTATGAGACTTCAGACAAACAAAAATCCATACCACAGACCTTTTATTGCTTAAATGGCAAGACTTTTAAATACTTAAGTTGCAACTCCCTCTTCCTATTCCATCTTACCTTTTCATATACTTTACTAAATAATACTTCAAAAACAACTTCAAACCACTGTGACCGCATGGCTCTCTCATAGTAATGTCCAACCTTCACTCATCATTTTAAAAGTCCTTATCTGGACCTCCTTCCACATAAAGGCTGCCAGCTATTTTACTCAGTTTCATATCCTATGTGTTCTTCATCATTGCATTAAAAAATGTACCTGAAGGACTGAGAATAGTATGATAATCAAGTCCACAGACTTAACAAGCAATTTGTTTATTTAAAATGAACTGCATCTGGTAAGTGTGATTTGTGCAAGTACCAAACTGGAAGTGGTGTTCCTCAGATTTTTGCTCAGCTGATTTCAAACTGTGCCACCAGAACACCCTTGCCATAGGCAGGGCAGAAGAGGGGCCAAAGCTGGATGCAGCAACTGCCATTTCTCATCCTCTGTCCCCCACAGTACTAATCTAACCAAGGAATTACTCATTAATTCAACCACAGTGCATCACCCTGCACACTTCACATAGCATAAACATGGGTTGTTATGATTATATTATGTTGGCTTTAAACAGAGTTTGAACAAACACAAATGAGCAGTTTATTCCTCCGAATAAGCTTGGATTCAGAGATAATACTCATCTGTACAGGACAAACAGTTAGTATCAAGTAGAACTCATGCCAGATTATGAAGTTCAACAGCATTGCCAAAAAAGGTTTCCAGTACCATGAATATACCAAAAAACTATGAAGATAAAACGTTACTCTCCATTTAAAAAGTTTAATTGACAAGAAGCTAGGTCTTGTTCAGAGCATAATTAAATTAATATGTAACTTGAAACCTGAAAGTTAAAGGATGCAAAAGTCCACTCTAGTGTCAAACAGCAAGTTTCATTTCAATTAGTTGGAAAACTTTCAACAGTGCGCCATAAAGCTGTGACACTGCTGCAAAAAAAAAAAGTGCATGTCACTATCTAACAGTCTTCAACAGGTTTCATTACAGGCCCCTGCTTTATCAGTCTCTACCACAGCAGTAGCTACATTTGTCCCTCAAGAAACATACAGATTAGCCCAGTACGTGCTTATGTTGTTAATCAACTAGGTGCTTTCAATAAAAGTTTCCCTGCAAAACACAGCATAAAAGAAGATTAGTTTATTTGGCTAGGGAAGAAATCAGGAGATTGCATCCAAAGTATGACCGTGCTAATCTGTAGGAAGGAAGTTACAGTCAGAACATTGATAAGAAATGGTAGGAGACATTTCTTAAAACATTAATCCTCATGCCCAGTAGGTTAAAGCTGGCACGGGGACAAAGCTACTGAAGTCCCCTTTGGGAAGGCATCATGATAGTGAAGACATTAGCCTTTGCCAAACCTGACTAAGAATTTTTTGGTTTTGTTTTTTGAAGTAGAAGACAATGTGACCTGATGACCTAAATACCTTTCGGATGTATTCAAGGTGGAGAAATTAAGTCCTACAGGCCCATAACATTCTTCTCTCCCAAAGAAGTCCCAAATAGCAGAGCTCATATTAGAGAAATGACTCATTCAGAACTCTGTTTACTACTAATGCTTCCCCTGTAAGGAACATCAGGTTTTGCATTACCTGTTCTAGTAGTAACAGTTGTGGCTAACTGTTTCCCAGAAACTCAGAGCGGCATTTTGGCGAAGTTAGAAGACCTGAAATCTTGTCCTCTCGCAAATCAGTCCATCATAGAGGAACTCAGCAGTGGGTTGCGTCCCTTCAGCCAAGCAGTTTTGTCAGGGAACTACAGAAACCCTGCTCAGAACCTAGGCATGGGGAGCCAATGAAAACTCAGCAACTCTTGAGTTGCTTCTGCTCCTTTGGCAAGAAGGATACTTCAGAAAGGCCTTCTTTGTTCTGTGTTTCTCCTTCCCCCACCTACCCTTAGATCTAAGGGAAGGTGTATGAGTGTCACTGAAGGCAGCAGTTGGAAGAAACAAGATGACTAGAGGAAGAGAAAATTGATTTGGAGGTGAAGTCACAAGAAAAAACTGAATAGGACACATGCAAATAGACAAGGTTGGACCTTGCTGCAAGGGAAAGACACTGTCATTAATTTGTCATTCATACTTGGAAGAGCTGATCTCATGCAGACAGCTAGAGACCAAAAATGCCAGACCAAGTACATTATCTTAAAGATTAATTTCAAAATAGTCTTAGAGTTGCAATCTAGCAACACCACCCCCTACTAGTCATCGCTTTTAGACTACTCAGAATTACTTTCTACAAATCTATTAAAAAGACTTGTGAAGGTAGAATTATCAGATATACCTTCTGGGGTTCTTGGATGTGTGCTGCTCCAGACACTGCCCTAGACATCTAACACATTATCCAGAGCAATACCAAGGTTTGTTTGACCTCAAGTCTCCAGAAATTCTAAAATAAAAATTGTGCTTCCCATCCAGTCACAGAAAACAATTTCAAAAATTGGAAAGTCTACTATGAAGTGGCACTTGGAAAAGAATAAACACAAGTTTCTTTCTCAGACATTTACTGATCAAAGGTGGCAATGGGAACAGAAAGAGTTCAGAGCTATAAATGGAATTGTGGATTCTGAGAGCATTCTTTTTTTACTTTTTTTTTTTGAAGAAGATCCCTGTGTGTTTCTAACACATCTTATAAATCTTCATGAAATGTTCCTAAGACAAATCAATGTTCAAGCAGTCTAGTTTTTTTATGCACAAAGAGATTTCTTAACAATGAAATAACTATGCCTTACTTATTAGTGCAGGTTTGGTTGTTCGTTTTTTTCCTTTGAAGTTGTTTTATATTCCACTATGGGCCTACCCCAACAACTGAGCCAGACAAGACCTTTTATTATTATACAGCAAGATGTTCAGGCCATTTCTTACCGCACTCTGAAGACAAGCAAGCTGTTAGTGCAACAAGAGGCATATGTACAATAATATTTTGAGCATTTCTGCTTAAATTTCATGAGGCTTTAGGGATTGAGGACTAATTAATGGGATCAGCAAGACCAGTACATTGCTGAATGCTAAGGGGAAGGGCCAGAACCAATCTGCTACTCAATTAACCTTTTTTTTTTTATGTTACAGAAACGATTCCTTTTGCTTCCCTTAGCTTCCTACCACAGATACTTACTTCTGTTTTGTGATGTGACAAAGCTGAGGTATAAGTCCTATTTAGGCATAAGTATCCTACTTGAGGGAGTCTTTGATTAGGGAAGGAAAGTTTGCACAAAAGTGCGATTTATTAATTATATGTCAGGATATAATTTTTGACTAGATGTGGGATAATCAGCATTACAGTCCAATAAGCTTTTAACTGGGTAATAACCCAGATCTCCTACTCCCTAGCTCTACAGCTCACACTAGCTTTACGTTTTCAGTATCCATAAGTTATTTTTCACCTTTTGCATGAGGCTAAAGAAATCCCTAAATCTAAAACTGAGACTAAGAAAGCCAGTTAGGTTAACACGTTAACTACAAAGAGCAGTAATATACACACTGTAGTGATTACTTTCTCACTAGATTCCAGAAAACCTGTGTTGCTTTAAGGTTTGTAAAATGTTTAGACTGAAGAAAACTGATCTGGATAGCCTGTATTCTTGTTACAGAGCTCCAAGTGCTTTAGAATTTTAATTTTTTTTTAAATAACTCTCAGCATGGAGACCAGAAGTGATTGATCCAATTATATATTCCAATCCCCTGCACAAAGATAGGCAATAAAAATTCACTGTGTCAATCCTACAAAAGTATCACAGAAGAAAAATACCATAATAGACTGGATTTGCTGACAAGTCTATTTCGAAGTAATAATTTTAGGTATCTTGGCAGTTAAAGTTACAATAGCTGTCCACACCACTCTTCAGCTTAAGTAATTTAGCTGTAAATCAGATATTTCTCTACTGCTTTACAAACCAGAAAAAAAATGCACTCTCAATTGACCTTCTATTACAGGAACAAGTTTTTCAAATCTTAAAATGGAAGATTAAAAAAAAATCAAGCAGTTCAACAGATTACCTAACTGCAACTGAAATGACTCTTTAGAAGTCAAAATTACAGAGAGCTGCAATTGCTAGTTCACCTGTACACACATCAATTAAAGTACACAAGAACCCTACTGGAAAAGAAATTTTCTTGAAGTTCTGCTGAAGATATATGTCATTACACATCAAAATAACAAACTTCAGACTATTTTCCTCAAAACTGAAACTATACTAATGATAACTGTTGTGTCTACCCTTCAGCTACAGCATAGTACTAATGCAAGCTTTAATAAATAAGCATTTAAGGAAAAACTGGAGTGATGCATGTAGAGATTCCACATATTTCTGTTCACTTGTTTTAAATGACTGCTTCCATCCTTAAACCAGTTTAGTATATACTTCTTCCTGATTAATGCATTTATCAGAAGACCAAATATTATGACCATCTCTAATACAGTTTGGTCAACCACTGCAGGCAGAAACAAGAGATGTAGTTTTACGTTCAAGACTAGTCTGAATAGTTAAATTTGGTTCTTTAAACCAGTTCAAACCTTACTAAAATTTGATACAATCAGGCTTAAAATATTGTTAGAAAAACATACTGAAGAGTTAAATTGTTCTTTGTAAAAATCATGTGGTCTTGAAAACACTGAGCCTCTTTTCTACAGGCAACTAGATTTTCAGCCTCTGTATCCTGTTTTGAAGGGTTTGAAGAGTCATCACATTTTTTCAAACTTAAGAAAACCCATTGAGTCCAAATTAGACTCATTTCTGTAGAAAGTATATGGAAGCAACATGGTCGCTAGTTATAGGTTTTTGCACTCCACTACAGTTTTAACTTTAATTTAACACTTGTGATGTTATCAGACTAACCCATTCTGAACGGGGGATGTATTTATTCCACAGCATTTTGGAAGCCTGCAGTATTTTTCCCCCAATGATAAAAGCCTAGACTAACTAATATAATTTAAATCCTTATCTCCATTTTTTTCTGCTCCTAAAACAAACGAGATTAACAATCCTAGCAGTTAGAGATTAGTTCCAGATTTTCTGTGCAAACAGAAACTAGCAATGGCACCTTTCACATGCATATAACTATACATACATGGGATTTTGCCTATATAGACTGTCCTAAACTCACAATCAGAGCTGAATTCTTGGAAGGCATACATTTTACTCCCATCACCAAACCTCCCTATATATTAGCTACTTACAGATAAAATGGGCAGGGTGAACCCCACTGTGTAGAGGACAGTGGATGTGATGGTACTGTCATGGAACGGATACTTGATGCTGTCATCATTACAGAAAAAGCCTCTCTGATACGGTTTTATTTTGGCCAAGTTTAGAACACCAAGGGGTAAGCCAGCTGTTGGTGGAAGGAAAACAAAAAACAAAAACAAGAAATACATGTGGTTAAATCAAAAAAAAAAAAAAAGATTCTTTTTTAAACATGCATGGAGGAAGCTACCAAACATGCAAAACTCAATTCCTAGGTATCATGCAATGTACACACTTACCAAATCCTGTTTATAGAAATTTTTCTCTTCTAGAAGTCTACTTCAGAAGGACTCTGAGATTGCCCACCAGATACAGAAGTTAAGAAAGTTCAAAGTCCTTTCATCAGTAAGGCGAGTCGCCACATACTGAACCAAGATTATGCTTAAAAAAAAAAGCATTTGCCACTCACATGACTGAATAGTTATTGAAGGCAGGCTGCCTTTTGAGCCCCCTCCTTCACCATCACCCCATGACCTTGGCTTGTATCTGAATTACCAGCCCTGTTCTATACACTATAGTCTAGTTAGTGTTTACAGAGAACAAGACAAAAATGCATACAGATTTTGTCATAGTTAGGGAGTTAAAGATTTCATGCAAGTAGTTTTCATGCAGGTAAGGGGAACACGATAGCTGCAGACACATCAACAGGAAATACAAACACTCTGAATGGACTGCCTCTCAAGGTAATGAGTTTTATTGTTTAAGAGTTGCATTTACACAGCTTTTGTACACTTTTGAAGATTTCTGCATGAAAATAAGTAAGTTATTAACATGGAAACTGAGACTCAGGTTCAAATGATAGCTCTTTGAAGTTGTGTGTGATGTATTACTTATTCACTCTCTTAGAAGTTCACTTCCACTATACTGGCAGTCATGCCAAAGAAGACATCAAGGCTTCTGACAATTACATTTAGATCCTTAACTTATTTCTGAAAAGAAAATTCAGCTAAGGAATATACATTTGCAGGAACAATTCCCTGAGGAAACCCAAGTCTGTCATTTTACTCTACTTTCTCACCATCCCCCTTCCTTTGGTCCCCTGAGCAAGTAATAGAACAGCAGTGATTAAATTAGGTATTGCTATAAGAATTGCAAAATCTCCAAACAAAAAAGAAAGCAGGTCTTGGTTTAAAACAAAGTAAAAAAAGGTAAACTACACTTCATATTTTCCCCAACATCCCTGTAATGTGATTCTGCGTATAGACACTCCAAATGTGAATTAGATGGTAAGTGCAATTACTGAAGTAGAAAAGACTATTCATGGTATAAACAAACTGCTGTTCTGAGAACTAAAGACATTTTGAAGAAGTTCATGTGATAAGAGATTGCTTTGATTTCTGGTGACACTTGTTAAGACAACTATCAGGTAAGTCAGTTAAAGGGGTTTTAAATAAGCTTATTCCTATGTACTTCATTAGAAGAAAAGACATCAGGAGTGAAGCAGTATGAACAGAGTGATAAATCCCGGCCCTTTCTTTGGGCTGCTAACTCGCAGTGGAAAAGCTCATGATGTGCATAATGAAACTGTGGATGTGCTTGGTAATACCTTAGCTCCTAACTCCTTTTAAGAAAATTGCTATGGTCACAGAAAGCAGCTTGGGCAGGAATTTAAAACCTCCTGTGGAGAAGAGAAGAATTTTTTCCACAAAACATCTGAAATCCTGAGGACTGTCCACACTTAACAACTGGGGATGCTGATGCAGCAAAGCACTTCAGCAACTGCTTACCATCCCATACAGCAAAACTGAACAAAAATGCAAATACTGCTACGCTTGTTCAACTTTAAGCAGTTTTTCATGAAGTAGGATGACATACCTTCAAATCAACTGCATCTCAAAAGTCTCCCTTTCCTCTGCTCTAGTGATTGAGAGGAGAGCTACAGCTCGACAGAATGCAGATGGCAGAAGTAACAGAAACAGAATCACAGCCCTTCAAATACAAAGGGGGCCACACTGAAGAGCTCAGAAAGTTCACTTGGATCAAAGGACATTGCTGTATGTTCGCATGTCTGGAGCCAATTTTCAGCTCCACTCAAGGCCATGGCAAGATTCCACTAGTCAAAGCCCATGTTTCCTGTCTTTATCTCTGCTACTGCGTACCCAGCGTCAGGATGATGGAGTGGCAAAGCCATTACCTATTCGATACAATCGTATGTTCTAAACAGGTCAGCAGATTTTCGCAAATATCACATCCTCGTGGTCAATTTAAGCAGCAGCTTGTGTTTTGCAGAAACTTCCTACCTAACAGACAAAAAAAAAAATCTTTTTTCCAATAAAAGCTGCTACAACTCAACACCAAGAATTTTTCTTCTTCATTTAATTACTTTTTTTCAGCCTTCCAGCTCAACCTTTTTTAGCCAGTTTTGCTCAGTTTTTACAACAACATTCATAAGGACAGGCTATTTTATTTTTACCAGCTGCTGAAATAAAGTTCTCTAAGTGCTCCAGTTTAGAAACTAGAAGACACTCCAACAATTCACTTGCAAACACAGAATTTTCAGCTCAAAAATTCCAAATTTTTTGCCACCAAAGCACACAAGCTTACAGTCATGCTTTTTTCTCAAGAAGATTTCTTTAGGAACGGTAAGAGAGCATTTACATGAGTGTACATGAAAAAGAGAAATTACCCTAAATTTGACAAGCAGTGTTTTAAGCCCACCAGCAAAACAGCCAGTTTGAATATGAAGGGGTTGGGTTTGTTTGTTGTGTAATTGCAGCAGGAGAGAATTACTCGCTCTGTAACCTAATTAAGACAGAAGCTTGAGGGCTTTTTTTTTTTAAATTAGGGAGAATTCCTGACAGTAAGTGTTATTCACTCAGTTTTCATTAAACAAAGAGGAAAAGAACTCAAGATTTAATTTAAGCTTTCTTTTCTTTCCTTTAAATTGTCTTCTTTATGTGAAATTTGTTGTGAGAACTTTTACATAATCAGCAGTTATCCAAATTTTTCTACCACCTATACATTTAAATATTTCTTTGTAATTTTTTTTCATTTCTACATCTGTTTCTTTGAAAGAAAATGATGCACCTTTTTGTTAAATCAGGCTGATTTGACTACATTATGCAGTAAAGTACTTTAAAAGGGACAGATGAGGACAGGTTCAAAGTGACTGCAAAATTCTTTTGTATAGTCCATAGTGTAAGATGCATAACTAACTTCCAATTTCTTGTATTCTTTTACTAAGTTCCCATTTCCATTTTTTGCATTGCTGTTAGAATTTCTACTGCAATCTAAATGATGCACTGCTTTGTGAATTGTATTTAGTTGAACATTAACCTATGCCAAACATTTTCTGTTGCCCATTTTACATGGAAAGAAGACACCACTTAGTACATATAAGCAAACGGTCCTGAAGTTTTCACCCTAAGAGGGAAAAAAAAAAACACTACTAATTTACATAATAGGCCAGTATTGCCATCACAGGTGCCAAGCATCTCCATGACCTTTAAGCAGGCTGACTGTACACTGAACTTCTGAGGAATGCATGTATGTTCAGTTTCATTAGCTTCTACAAACTGGAGGAAAGGGTGACTGTGATTTAGTGAAAGATTATAAGGCTAAAATACAATCTTGTAGATCAACTCTCATACCTTGTCCTCGTCACAATTTACATCCTCTTCCTTTTCATCTAGCCAGTACCAGCAGTAAGCTCTGAGGGTGCTCTTCTGATCTAGGCAACTTTACACCTTAAGGGATCATAGTAGCTCAGTTGTTATTCATATCCTCTAAAGCATGACCTTCACCTGTAAAAAAAGACTTTTCCTTGATGTTCCCCATGCTTCAAACTCAGATTTGAAGTTTCTCCGTTTCCTGTTAAAATTTGTCTAATTGATCTTGTCAAGGACTAGCGACCAACAGGTTCTGGGCTGTTTTGCTAGGTAGTAGCAAGAAACAGACAACACTCCTCTGATCTGGTTTCTCTCCCTTTTAATTATACAGAGAAAATAACCTGACCACTCAAGTGCTCTGGAACTGGCCCATCCAAGACTGTAAAAGACTGGGAGATGCTTCTGTAATGTTCATGCAAACAGAAAGCCTAACCCTGAAAGCTACAGCAGTAGTGACAAAGTTGAACAGGAAGAGAGACTGCAGAGCTTTGAAGCCTTTACCTATGGAAAGAAAGGTGAAAAAGCCTTATACACGTAGGCAAAAATGAAAGTGCACAGGATGGAGAGGGACAAGAGAGAGGCAAGACCAATGTCTGAATTACTGAGTGGGGGTTGCAAGGAAGAAACAACCGTAAGATTTTGGCTATAAGAACAGGGTAACACATATTTGTACAGAGTAAAGCTAAGCTAGCTGAAGTAGTTACATGGGGCTACCCTGAATTCATAAGGAGTTTCCAACTGTAATTTGGAGGTTCAAGCAGTCTATAGTGTAGTTTCCATTGAAAACCTATTGATATTACTGTGAATTATCTGTAGCCTCCAGGGAACTCATATTTAATTACATCTGTCTGGACAACATGGCATGATACAAAAGCCTTTAAGGAAGGAAGGGAAGTCCAGGGTGGGAACTAGAGAGAGGAAGTCACTGTGAGAGTGGCTCTCCACCCACAGAAAGGGAATGTCAAGAAAAAACACCCAAGGGAAGGGGGAGCTGAAGCCTTCCTTTGGAGGAAAAAAAAAAACCTTTAGTGAAAAAATGTTGATTTTAAGATTAAAACAAAGAAGTCATACAAGTTCCAAAGTTTATCCTATAAATTGAACTGATGGATACCAAACTGTGATGATATGTTTTTACAGTGTGTATAACACTGCACTATTATTCTGTTTTGTGGCATTTATCACACCTGTAACTTTAGAGTTAGGTGCTTAAGTTTAGAGGCATAAGTAGTTGAATTGTGACACTCAAGTGTCCATTTGGCTTTGCCAGCAAGCTGCATAGGATATTTTTCCCTGAACAGGGGAAAAAAGTAGCATTTACAGCTGAATTAGCCTATTTTACATACAGCAGTTGCCATAAATATTTAAGAACAGCAGAGAATATTCTTTACCAGACTCAGGGTCTGAAAATACTGTCAGTGTTCTACTTAAAATTTAGAAACATTTTCTTAATTAAGTCTATGGACACAGTTTTAAATTGACTTAAAGTGTAAGACGTATCTAAATTTTTATATCTGGAAGGAAAGAGACTCTTAGGTTTCTAACCATTTCAGTTATACTGTACCACCTAGTTCAGAACCAAGTGTGGTGCTCACAAAACCTGGCTGTGCTTTCAAGAGCAGCTCAAGACAACCAGGACTGTCCTGCCCTTCTCCCACCTATGCCCATCCACCCACTGCTATCTCCTTCCTTACCATGGCACTAGATTTCCACACCAGCCTGTCCAAAAAAGAAAAACCCATGTCCACACAACACAGCTTTTTCAGGAGCACTTGCTCATCTGGCAGGACTGTTAGAGCTGCTGTAAAGGACAGAATAGGAACATGTAGCCAAAGGTGTTGAAGAAGGGAGAACAAAGACACACTGGCCATTATCTCAGATCAGCTTAAACACCTTGCAAAATTGTTTCCTGGTCAGGGTTGATTTCTCCTCACTGGTTTTAAATAGTTCAAAGTAATGCACTGTATTTTTTGTAAACATCCCTTTAATTAGCCCAATTGGCCTCCTGGGTTCCTTATCTGTGGAAGCAACCAAATCTTCACTTGAGGCACAGTGTCATCTTAAAAACTTCTGCTGAATTGGTGTTTCAATTTCTCCAAGACACACAAGAATCCTACCTGGTTCTCAATCAGGAAGTTCTTCTCCTTTGAACTAATGAATATCTAGAAACTGGGAGAAAGGCGGACACACTTAAGGGATAGTATGGCACATGAGAATATTCCAGATTGATATTGTACTACCCTAACATGAGACCAAGAAGAAATTTTATATTTCTCTACACTTATCCAGAAAAATAGGATCAATATATTCTGCACTTGATGCGCTGACAGAAAGTCAGCTTCAGCTTTTGTAAAGAAATCCACAATTTAAATTACAGGGTGTCAAACAGGAATTCCAGCTGTATTGGAGAAATAAGCTCCATAAAACTCAGCAAACAACAGTCTCAAAACAGATCAGTTATTCAGCTTAAAGACTGCTCATCTAAGAAAAAGGTACTTTTCATAGCCTACATTCTTATTAGAGATAATGGTGTTAAATAAGCCCACAGACAAATAAATGCCATCATTCTGAGCTAAACCTATATAGCTGGTAATTACTACTGAGGGCAAGTGAAAATTTAAGTTCTCCCACTCCTACACATGTATTTTTGCTTTTATTTTCAGCCAGGACAACCTTATTTGCTTTACTCCTCATTTTACATGTACAGTCTGAGGTAAAGAAGTATGCAAAAGACTTAAAGAAACTGAGATACATCAACCTCATGCTGCTCAAGATTTTGCAAGCATTTGTAGAAGACTGTTCTTTGCAGAAAAGCAGATGTAGTGATTTTTTTTTTCCAAGGGAAAAAAAGCAGTCAAGGGAAAGAATCAACACTTTAGACAAGCGGTTCTGGGAATACAGGAAACTATTAAGAGGAAGAAGAGATTAAAAAATAACAAAGCATTTGGACTTTTGACACCTAGAGGTGTGAGGTATGAACAAGAGAAAAATCAATACACTATTTTCAGTAGCTGAGATGAGCGGGTCATCCACAACTCACCTCCTAGCCACTTTAAAAGGACTTTATTTTACTTTTCTACCCCAAGGAATGCAAAATATTTCTACTACCAGCAAACTGATTGTTCTGGTAACATCAGAAGCTGTGGCTAGGCTTCAGTAAACAGGATATATGTATTTAAAAGCCTGAACTACATTCTAATCTCTGCTGCTGTTCTACTTGCAACTATGCACTTACTTACAGTTTTATTTGTTTTATGATCTGTGATTTGGCTAGCAGAGAAGCCAGATCAGCAACCTGGGCCAGCAGATGACAGTTTCACTAAATGACTCCCTCACCATGCTTTACACTTTCGGTTGAGCGGAGGCAAGGGTGGTGGAGACAAGAAGTGAAAGAAACCTTCCTCTGAGCTGGACCAGCCTCAACACAGAAGAGTGCAGTTTCTAGTCCAGTCATTTACTAACAGAACTACATCATATTCTGTTTTTTCCACTTTCAACAGTTTAGCACCAAATGGGAGCACTAGTTTTGTTATCTACATTACCAATCCATTAGATTAAAGGTTAAACAACACTTGTTTAAAAATACTCACATAGACAAGTGTGCTCTCCCTTATATCTACCTTTCAATCAAAGAACTGGACTTTGAGAAGCACTAAGTAACTGTTAGTCTAAAAACCATGCAGTTGTTTCTCCTGTGAGCATTTACAGAAGTACAAAATAAGAAATGCAGAGAGACAAGACAGTAACATATCCTAGCCTTGCTCTACTACTTGCACAGAGAAAAACATGCAGCTCAAGCGAGCCAGTTGCTCGGCAAAGCAAACTTTGCAAGCAAAGGCTATGGCCTGGGCTCTGCTCTGTTCAGGGGAGAGAGAAGGTGGAAGTTAGACCAGCCGATAGACAACCACCTGGAACTCATTAGCAGCTCACCCAGTGGAGCAGAGGCCAGTTGCCCTCATTACGGACAGAAAGATTTAAGACCCTCAGACTAATAGCTAAAAGCAAAAGGCACTAGAGGTGGGGTGGGAAGGATGGAGAGGTCAGCAGCTCCTTGTGTTGCAGTGCTGCTCATGGGGTGCGGAAGAATCCAACTGGCTGTGGCCAGAGCAAGCCAGAGTGACTTCTCCTGCTATAACCCCTTCTGTGTAGGGGAAGTTAAATATTTAATAACTGCTTCCATTACGTGCTCAGCATTAGGTTCACTATTGGAGGCTTTGACTGTATCGTCTAGAGAATTAGAAACCCCACAGATACAAATCCATGCACACAGCCCTAAAGACCAAGATGTTCCACAATCTACTTAAAGCACTGGGCTTACCAGAGAGGGAAAACAATACAGCAAAAGAAACTGAACTATCAAGGTCAGCTCTTGCCAATGCAGGGAGGGATTTTTTTTCACTACAGGTAACATCAACTCTGAATGCCATTTAAGACCACTACTCTTTTAAACTCCAGAAGTTATAACTATTTTTCCATTTTAATCTTTGTTTTGTGGGAATGCACAGGAAGAGGCTTTCAGAATTTCACGTATAGTTAATAATCTGAAAAAAAAAAATCTGAAAAACCTAATCTGAAATACCATTCAGTCTCTAGAAATATAATAGGCTATTAGTTTTTAGGAGTGTAAATGCTCTTTTTCCACTGAGTCGAACAAGCACAATAATGTTTTATTTAAAGAGTCTTTAACAAAGTCAGACCTTACAATGGCAGTGCTACAGAGGGACTCAATATCCATAAGATTGTCTACCTTGGCATCCACCAGAATGTCACTTTATGCTGAAACATGGTGGCATGCAACAGTGGGTAAAGAGTATTTTTAGTTACCAGAACCACACTTTTTTCACGGTACACTGAAGTTTTTAGTGTCTAACTACATTTTTGAGAAGATAACCTCTGTATTAAGCTAGATCTAAATATAATTTTAAAAGGAAAAATTAGAATGCCCTATATTTTAGAGGTATCAGAGCAATTGTTTTGTGCTGATTCAGAAGACTTCCCAAGAAGTTTGTTTAACCAGAATTTGTACAAAATATACAACATTGTTCTTTATATTTGAATATAATGAATAGTGCCATAGCATAGAAAGTCTTACAGTAGTCATATAATACAGCAGGTGTTGCTTTCCAGTTTCAGTAGAAATTATCTGCATTAAGTTTATGATCTTACTTTCTGTATATTAATGATCAGAGATTTTTCAAGAGGAGATAGAAAGAATGACAAGAGACTGAGTCTGCAAGCAGAAATAGTGACCTTACTTCCATTCCCAGGATGTCCATAAGCATTAGACCTAGCCACCATACTGGCTTGGAGTATTTTAACCGCATATAGTACTGCGGTATGGGTTCACCTAATGAAACAAAGTTGAAGCCATAATTTCCGTGAGTCAGCAAAAAGCTACAGAACTTGCTCAAGAAACACCAAGAAAATAAGACACCGATTAAGATAATGATTTTTTTGAATTTTATGGGGAACAGTTCCTGACTGGAGCTATTTGCAGGGCTTAATTTCATTGCCTACATTCTATGTCTCAGCAATAAGAGCCCTTGACCCCTGAAGCACCATATATGCTCCCCATTAGGTTGCTGCACATGAGAAGGTTCCCTGGTTACAATTAAAAGGTTATTCTCTCAAATGTCTCTACCACTAGCTTCCAAACCAGCCTCTTCCCCTTAAGGTTCATTGCCCTTCAAGTACTTTAATATAAGGCAGATAAACTTAGATAGGTGTTCCTTATCACCCAGTACTCCAGTTGCAGAGAATATTGCGCCTACTGTTACATTTCAGTGAGTCATCCAAGACTCAGTTGGAACAGGCTTACAGTAATCTGCAGATCTGCAATAATAACAGGACAAAGATAAAGGGACAAAAATAAACTAAGATTAATTTCAGGGAAAAATTCTACCCTATTCTAAATGAGGCAGAAGCTACCCAAGATGCTGAAATTCGATATATAATCCCTTCTACACTTAAGGCAAGCAAAACTCCTGCTCAGTACAGCTTCTGCCTTCCCTAGGAGAGAGATCATGCAATAAAAGCCTATGACCCTTCTGCTATATGAAGGATGGCTAGTTAACATCTCAAAGCTACCTTATGAGATCAAGCAAACCCACATGGCCCCTCTGAAAGTGGCATGATTAGCAATGGCAGCCAAAGGGAAGAATGCACTAAAATCTAGGCTAAGTCTAGCAAGATCCATTGCTTCAGCAGCAGCATCACAGAAATAAGGCTCTATTGATATTGCTCCTATATAACTTTGGTTCAATTTAGTAGAATCAGCGTTTATAGCCACTCGAAGATGGGCACCCTGACCTGACATACTTGCCTTCCTTAATTTAAAATACAAAAAAGCTTTATTTTCCTGATGCCAGGAAACAGGAGATGCCAAAATTGTGCTGAAGTACAATACTGAAGTGCCTTAACACACACACTGAGTTAGACCGCATCTTGGTTAGAGGTTTTTAAAGACCAATCAGCAAAGACTATAACAGACCAAGACCTGCCTATTCATGCTTCTTGTACTGGTTGTTTCAAATCCTGTAATTCTCTCTGTTACCATACTGAGTGTTTGATAAGTGCACCAGACAGTTTCAACATTATTTTTCTGTATCATATTCTGCTAAAGAATCTTACTTGAGTCTATTTTTGGTTTCTATTATGAACAAGCAGTCTTGATTTTAAAGATGGACCTGACTGTGCTAGAAGAATTCACGTACCAGAGAATCCAGCAAGAGTAGTTTGAAAGGCACAATTCAAGTCTACTGATAGACACATTTTAGTTCTGTGCCTCTGAGATCAGTCTGGGAAAGGAAAATTCCTACCAGAAAGTGGGTCAACTCATTAGCAGTTGTTTGTTAAGCAACAAGAGATAAGCAGAAGATCCTTAATATAAGTGGCACAGGTTTCTTCCAGCTTTTAAACTGCAGAACGATGCCCATCTAGCTGGAAAATTGCTTTTGAGTTTACTCAAAGGTGGGACTGAGAGGCCTATTGCCACAGCTGAACTGACTAGTAGTTCCTGATGTAGTGGCAACTATATTGTTTCAACAAAACAGTCTAAGAAATTCTCTTAAAGAAATCTTGCTTCTTCAGGATAGCCTTGTTTTATGACAAAAATCAGAACTAGTCACCCATTATCTCACTTCAGTGTTTGTTTCAATTGTCTTCAGTCAACAGATTTTTCAACTGTCTTCAGTCAACTATTTTACCTAATTAAACCCCAAGGAGGAAAAGTTTCCTCTACAGGATAGGGAAGAGAACCAGTCCATGCCACCACCACCCTGAGCAGATACAGTGGTAAACAAGCCCATACCCATGAATCTACCATATTTTTTTTTAAAGCCATACTTATGTGGGTGGTATATCTTGCCAATGAGGATCTATTTAATTCTGTTCAGCAATTTCGTTTTTTCATGCCCATCATCCAAGATAAAGTTTGTTTTAATTCTCCTGGAACAATTCTAGAAAGAGCATTATCAGTTGTCAGGATTAAATGCAAAGTCACTTGGAAGGCTGTAAAGCTTAAGTTATCTTTCATCATCAGGTACGTTCCAGAGTTAGGTCACCTCTTTGTGCCACCTGCTTCTGTGGGTCCATCACAGTCACAGATAGGACTATGACAGCTTTATCCTGTCATCAGCATCTGGTCAGTGCAATGGTGCTCCTACATAAAACTATGCAGTAGCAGGCAACCATTTGTCAACTCTTTACTTCCCCTCCCAATATGAGTTCAAGATTTGGCTCTTGGGAAGGTGTTGGAAGGTGAAGCCTGAGCCTGGCTGTGGTACCACAGGGACCCAGCGACACCCATTGTGTGCTATGTGAGCAGATAAACGACCTGCTCAGGCAGGTGGTGGAACTGAGAGAAGAGGTGGAAAGGTTAAGAAGCATTAGAGAATGCGAAAGTGAAACAGACTGGTGGAGCCGTACCCTGAGGCAAAGGCAGCAAGAAGAGGCTCTAATAAAAGTAGATGATCGCCTCCCGCCCTGTCACCAGGCAGAGAGAGGGGACTTAATAGAAAGGGGGGGAATGGAAGCTGGTCCTT
>KZ506088.1:356002-374669 GCA_002844005.1 Limosa lapponica baueri | reverse complement strand
GCTTGTCAGACTGTCAAGTTGCATATGTCATGCTGATGTTACATTTACTTTGTTTTAGTGATGGAGTGGACTGATGCAAGTCAACAGAAAGAATGTAGTCAGCTAACTTGCATCTACAACACTATTCTCACCATAACATCAATAAAAAACAGCAACAACTAATTACAGTGATAGTTCTAGTAACTGCAGTTAATCATCTGACCTATGATGTTTTACAGGTTACCAATGCAAAGCACATTTACCCTTTTGCACTGGATGCCATAGGCTGGATTCTTCAGACCATTACCTCTGAGTAAGAATAGCATGACAATAAATCAGGCTCTATACTAGTAGAGCTGAATTCAAGAGGAAGCTGAAAATAACATTGGTGACTTCATGTACTTTGGCAGGCACAGTGTCTTCTAATACCAATAATATGCATTTAAGTCAATTGACTTAAAGAGGTGTTTGGGAATTATTCCCTGATTTAAGCTTTTATGCTAGGCATCCATGCAAAATTGAAAACTGATGCCACTCATTCTCTTGGTGCTTTTGTAGGCTATGTACAGTTAATTGCATGCTTAAATGCCATTAAAGAAACACTGCCTTATTTGCTCCACTGTTAAAACTTACTGAGCAGGAAGGTTTGTGCATATTATCACATCCAAGGAAGCAGTTCTCCCTTCCCTAAAGGACACAGAAATATAGGAAAACTGGTAAGCAACCAATTAAACATACCTGATAATAACAAATTTGCTTTTAAGTATCTATAAGTAGCTTTGGTTTCTCTGTCCCCATTAATAGTTTATTTTCTGGTCAGGAGTATTATTGATTGTTCTATACTGAAGCTATTTTTTCCTGATTAGCTTTCCAAACTTTTTCTTGCCTCTATTTTCTTCAGATACAAAAGCTGAGCAAGATTATGTGAGACTTGTTGCTTAGCAACAGTCCTATTCCTAAAATGATAATGGCTGAGCACTCTATGTCATCTTCTTGTGAAAGAAGTCAGATATTCCTTCCTTTCCTCCACAATATTTCAGGACTTCTCTCTCCCCCATTGAAAAGGGAAAAAAAAAAAGTAAAATTACAATTATTCACAATTTCACAATTTATATTATGCTGTTACATGCAACTTACATGCTATTTAAATTTGAGTCACCTGTATTTGCCTCTGTAAAAATAGGTGCTTATATTTTATCTCCCTACAGAGCCGGAAAAAGTACCAAGGAGTGTTGACCATCAGCAAAAATGAATGGAGGGATGGCAGAAGGGAGGAGAGAAGTGGGAAGTTTTGGGGGAGAGGAAATCCCATCCTTTAGTACTCTCAGAAATATTCTTACCCTTCAAAGAAGATTTTTGGCAATTCTAGGAATAATAAGTGCCTGGTACCTTGAGTTGTACAGAATTACACAGTACAGAGGCTTACAGGAAAATGAACTTTCTATTTGAGAACTGTTAAATTTGTTTGCACATGTTCATTGACTTCACCAATGGTGGGGACAGAGCAGCATACACTGGTATTGCTATGAATATATGATCAAGCAACTCCTATAGGAAAAAGAAGAAAAAAAAAAAAAGAAAAAGAAAAAGAAGAAAAAAGAAGGGAAACAGTGTCTAAAAATGGCAAAATGTTTCTCATTATTAGGGAGCAAATTGGTTTAAACCAGTAGTCCAGAGGTAAGTGAAGCATCCTGATTTCCAAAGAGACCTCTTCTGCATACAGATGTCAAAGCGGTCCTTGTTGTCTCATCTGCCCTGCGGTGAGTTAGTCAATGTGCCGTTACTTATGAACATCTCCCAGCTCCAACTCATCAAGGACAGGTGACATTGGAGGACTATAAAGATGTTGTTTACCACTGTAGGAAGAAAATTTGTGTAGCAAAAGCTCGAGTTCAGGCTAGCCATCACTGTGAAGGACAACAAAAGGGGCTTTTTTTAAAATAAGTTAACAGGAAAAGGAGCATCAGAAATAACATTTGGTCTGTTACTTGATGAGGTTGGTAACCTCACAAATAAAAGACGTAGATAAAATGGAGACATTTAATGCCTTCTTTGCCTCTGTCTTTGACACTGATGATGAACCCTGGGACCCCCCAGAATCCTGTGTTGGAGGACCCTGACTGGGAGGATGATAAACTCTCAGTTGACCCTGAACTTGTTCAAGACTTGCTCCTCCTGCTGGATGCATATAAATCTATGGAGCTTGATGGGATTCATCCCAGGGAACTGAAAGAGCTGGCCGATGTCATTACGGGACTTCTCTCCATTATTTTTCAATGGTCTGGGAGTCTGGAGAGGTCCCAGTTGACTGGAAGATGGCAAATGATGTTCCAGTTTTCAAGAAGGTTAAGAAGGAAGACCCTTGTAATTACAGGCCTGACAGTCCCACTTCAGTGCCTGGTAAAATTATGGAGAAGGATATTCTGGGAGTTATTGAAAAACGCTTGGGAGATGACACAGTCGTTGGTCATAGCCAGCACAGGTTTATGTGGGGAAAGTTCTGCTTAACTAACTGAGTTTTGGTTTATGAAAAGATCACCCATCTAGTTGACCAGGTGAAGCCATTAGATGTGGTGGTTTTGGATTTCAGCAAAGCTTTTTATACTGTCTCTCACAGTATCCTTCTGGGTAGACTGTCAGCACACAGCTAGACAAGTCCATAATAAGTTGGATGAGCAATTCACTAACAGGTGGACACCCACCAGTGCGGTTCCCCAAGGCTCAATTTTAGGGTCAACACTCTTGAACGTTTTTATAAATTATCTGGACACAGGAGTTGAATGCACATTAAGTTTGCTGATGATATTAAACTAGGAGGAGCTGTGGACTCCCCTGGGGGTAGGGGGGCCTTACAGAGAGATCTGGGTAGACTGGAGAGCGGGACAATCAACAACTGTGTGAAATTTAACAAGAGCAAGTGTTTGATTCTCTGTCTGGGACAGGATAATCCTGATTATCTGCACAAGTTGAGGGATGAGAGGCTGGACAACAGCCCCGCAGAAAGAGATCTGGGTGTCTGGATTTATGGCAAGTTGAATATGAGTCAACAGTGTGCCCTGGCAGCCAAAAGGGCTAGCTGTGTCCTGGGGTGCATCAAGCACAGCAGAGTTAGCCAGTCAAGAGAGGTGATTGTCTCATTCAGCACTGCACTGGTGTGGCCCCACCTCGAGTCCTGTGTGCAGTTTTGGATGGCTCATTATAAGGAGGACATCAGACTATGAGTGTGTGTTCAGAGTGGTGAAAGGCCTTGAGGGCAAAACTTAAAAGGAGTGGCTGAAATCATTTGGTTTATTCACTTGGGAGAAGAAAAGACCCCATCACAGTCTACAACTTCCTCAAGGCAGGCAGCAGAGGGAGAGGTGCTGATTTCTTATCTCTGGTGACCAGCGACAGAACATGAGGAAACTGAATGAAGCTGCATCAGGGGAAGTTCATATTGGACATTAGGAAAAGGTTCTTCACTGAGAGGGTGGTCGGTCACTGGAACAGGATCCCCAGGGAAGTGGTCATAGCACCAAGCCTTTCAGAATTTGGAGTGTCTGGATGATGCTTTTAGTCATATGGTTTAGTTTTAGGTAGTCCTGAGAAGAGCAGGGATTTGGATTCAGTCATCCTTATGAATCTCTTCCAACTTGAGATATTCTATGATGCTGTGATTTGTCTGCCCTGAGGAGTGGGCGAGGGACCATGTACCAAGGAATGAGCACTACATGTTATGGTACGGATGACATCTGTGCTTCTCCTCTGCTGGTAATCCATGTCCAAGGATGGGCAAATTTTTGTGAGGTCTGTTCTGGGTAGTCTGCATCTGGCAGTAGTAAAGAACAGACTGTGAGGATGTTGTTAGGATCAACTTGAAGGCTTGTACTGGATTTTAATCTTCAATACCTTTTCATCCTATGGCTGTTAGACTGAGACTTGGGTCTCTATCCCCAGGACCTTGGTGGTCCATAACATATTCAGTTTGTTTTGCACCTAACAGAGGGTACACACTATTACAGGAGTTGCCTTTGTCCTATGTGGTGAGAATAGCATTGGCAGTTCACTTTTGCCTCCTTCTATAAAGACACCTCAAAAAATAGGTGGTTATAAAATCGCATGCCTCAGAGGTTTACTAAAAAAATAATAATAATAAATCAAATAAACAAAAATCAAGCATTCAAATGCTTTCTTAGCCTGAAAACTCAAGGTCAGATTCTCTCAACATTAAGTTATGATACCTGTCTAGTCATCACTCTTACTACTCTTTAACATAAGTCTGAATATATCTTTTGAACTTCCAGTTTTCATAATTGATTCTTAAAAGTATTGCTCCGCAATATCCCCATTATTCCACATTTCTTGGCTCAGGTGCATCATGTTATTAACTATGTTATTAACTCAGTAACTTTTTTAGTCTTTGTCAAACTTTCTTCACTGAAAAACGGTTTTCTCAATGCTTATGCCATAAAAGTAAGCTCTACCAAGGAAGGGTAGGCCCAAGGAGGGAGCGATTTCTTTGTATTGTGGGACTTTTTAGTGACTGTGACACCCTCTACCTCTGCAATGTGGTTTAGCAGTATTTTGTTATATTGATGTCAAACATTTTTAGTGATTTTATCCATTTACATTATGTCTCTCAATCATGGCAAGGACTGGCTATCCTTTCCTTCCCCTAAGGTTATTTGCTGAGGAGATTCCAGACAATGAAAACATCTTAACAAACCCAGATGCAAAAATTACAGCAGAGAAGCTGTGCAACATAAATCATGTAGAGCTTATTCTTGGAGGGTGCCCAAAACATGGCGTCAAACCCAACTAAAAATAACTTTTTTTTTTTTCTGAAAGAGGTCTACAGATAATCAAGTTTTTAAACCTTTTGTTTTTTTCTTTTCCCTCTGTGTATATTTAGAATAAATCTGTTTGAACTATTGAATCCATATGGTCCTTCTTACTTCTCAAAGTATTTCCAGCATCCTTCAGTTACTCCACTGCTAGAGGTGAATTACTGTGACCCCTCTCCCATCCTTTCATTGAGGGACAGCATGTCAGCTGGGGTCCACAACAGGAAAGTAAAAAAGTGTGCTGGTTTTGGCTGAGTTAATTTTCTTCATAGTAGCTAGTATGGGGCTAAGTTTTGGATTTGTTTTGAAAACGTTGATAATGCAGGGATGGTTTTGTTGTTGCTGAGCAGCACTTACACAGAGTCAAGGCATTTTCTACTTCTCACACCACTCCACCAGCGAGTAGGCTGGGGCTGCACAAGAAGATGGGAGGGGACACAGCTGGGACAGCTGACCCCGACTGAGTAAAGGGATATTCCATACCATATGACATCATACCCAGCAATATAAAGATGGGTGAAGAAGAAGGAAAGGGGGATGTTTGGAGTTACAGCTTTTGTCTTCCCAAGTAAGCATTACACGTGAAGGACCCCTGCTTTCCTGGAGATGGCTGAACATCTACCTGCTGATGGGAAGTAGTGAATTAATTCTTTGTTTTGCTTTTCTTGCGGGTGTGACTTTTGTTTTACCTATTAAATTGTTTTATCTCAACCCATGAGTTTTCTTACTTTTACCCTTTCAGTTCTCTCCCCCATCCTGCCGGGGTGAATGAGTGAGCAGCTGTGTGATGCTCAGTTGCTGGCTGGGGTTAAACCACAACAGAAATGCAGAATAAGGATCATTCTGTGGAAAACAGAAGAAGCTTTTCTGCAGACAAACCTCCACCAGAAATTTATGGTTTTAATGTAAGGAAAAATTGGCTCCAAAACCAGTAGAATCCAGGGCTTGTGAAACCTTTTTCAAGTAGTGGTTTGTTTACATATTATTGTGGGGATGGAGAAGGAGCTCTCTTCATGAAGGACTTGCTTTACTGGGTCAAGGAGCATGAAATTACTAGTATAATACAGATGTGGCATTTGTGATCATGCTGAGGCTTGGATTTGAGCTCAGAAGACACAGGTGATTTTCTTGACTGTTATTCCACCTCAGATCCTTGATCTCTTCTAATCACTGAGATGCCAAGATAAGATGAGGTGGCTGGAGGCAACATCTGCCCACCAACCTCACAGAGATTCTGTACAAGGTCCAAGGTTGTAGTAATCAAGCTAGGCACACCTGACACAAACAAGTTATGCAGCAAGGGGAAGGAGTTCAGCGTTCACTTAATCTCTTCACTTGGCCTGCAATTTTCCAGGCAGTACATTTAACCCAAGAGACCAGAGGTTATGCAACTTCAGCCATGATACAGACAGGTACCTTCAAGCCAGCTAAGGTGGGAGCAATACAAGTACCAAATTTCCACAGAGTCTTGGATGCTTGCTAGATATCTTGAGGCCCTGATACGTCCTTGTTTAAAAGCAAGAGGGTCCTGGTGACATAAGTACAATTTGCTATCATGGTAGTATGGTGCTGGGTGATCCACTCTTTTCCATGCATAAACTTTTCAACTCCACTCTTTTCCTGACATAAACATTTATTAATCACCTGTTATTTTTTGGCTCTCTTCTGTACTTCTGATAGAAAAGCTGTCCTCTCTGCATCCATAGGTTTGCCTTTACACATCACCTTGTTTGGCTTCCTCATTGTTAAAACAATGGATATAACTGAATGTGTGGTACAGATCTTAGAGTCTAATGTAACCCCAAAATCATCTATTAGTAAACCTACAAGGAAAAGAGCCTTTAAAATTATCTTCCACTACCTTTCTGGAAGACTGAACCATGTGTTTGCTCTCCTCATTTATTATCAAGTCAGCCAAAGTCAACAGCTGTTTTCTAGAAGGCATTGGCTGCAGTAGCACACACAAAAAGAGGACTTTAAAAAGAATGAGGTGATGCTGCCTGTTTGATGTATTAAACAAAGGATGTCACTGTAATATTAAAGTCTCTGTATGTACCAGGAAATTTGTATTCTGATGGAATTTATAATGTGCAAAATAAACTTAGAAGAAGTAATTTTTACAAGTACATTTTAGCTACTCAAATGAGCAGCTGTAAAATGCGTAGCATTTTGTATTTCAAAGGCAGAGAGAAGAAAAACTTCCCTCTTTACTTGTTCATCTCTGCATCTTATTGTGCTCTGTATGCCTTTTTCTCCTTACAGTTACCATGGCCTTTCCTGAAGAGCTTTTGCAGCAAATGTTTTCATTTTGACTATCTATGCTCGTAACCTCTACTTACTAAGGTCTCCCATTGCCCAAGTTACTGTGGCCTGCTCTACCTAGCTAGGTATTAAATGAGGCTGTAAGTTCACACTGTGTCTGACAGTATTAGTTGTTTAAGGTGTCACTGCTTCTCTTCTTCCACTGACCTCTTCCTCACAGTCACCTGTCTTTCAACATTTCTGCCACAACAGCTGTAACAGTCACTCATTCAGCTGTACCAATTATTTGTATATCTCCTTGCACTCCAAGAAAAAAAAAAAAAAAAGAAATAGGGGTGCTTCTGGTGGGGGAGGGAGCAATTTTTATGGTTTGGTTTGTTCCATCTTCAGATAGATATTTGGCTTGACTTAGTTCCATCCGCAGCTGCACAAATAGTGCAACTAGCGTTTCATGCTGCAATCATAGGTGTGTACACAAACATTGTGTTGTACACGCATTGTTCCCCAGGTCTGTGGTTTCTATGCGTGATGTAAACAGGTTTCAGAAGTTACAGCCTCTCCCTCCCTGTTATTTCCTGAGTCAGTACATACCGAATTGAATATTGAATAAACTTATACCACTGCCAAAACTCTTGTGCGAGCACAAAGCATGAGTTATTGCAGTGTTCAAATGAGCTATCAGGGAGAAGCAGTGACAGTTTATGCCATGACTGCTGTCAAAAGATTGTTTGTAAAACAGCACTTAAATATTAATCTTTCTATTTTTGAAGTGATTATAAGGCTCGTAGAAATGGTAAAGTATCTAGTTCAGATGGAAGAAATCCTCATATAATCTAAATAATTATAAATAATGAGAAGACTTGTGCATCACCTGCACTTGCAGCAGGTTTTGAACCAAAGCTCTTCTCTACCAAAGTCATAAACTTCTGTTATGAAATTTTTGCTATGAAACTTTTGCTATCAGCCTGTACCAATAGTGTATTTTTCGTAATCATTTGCATGAGTCCTGGTAGATAATGTTTGTTGCTCTTCCCTTTTCCACCAGCCCTGTAGTGCTGTTGTAGAAGGCCAAATTTCTCAGACATGATTTGCCTTTAGCGAAGATGTGTTCACTGTCGTGATCACTTCTTTATTTTCCATGTGCCTTAGCAGAATTTCCAGGAGGATCTGCTCCATGATTTTGCCAGGCGCAGAGGTGAGACTGACTGGCCTGCAGTTCCCACATCTTCCTTTTTTTCCCTTTTTAAAAATGTGGTTATGTTTCCACTTTTCCAATCAGGGGGAACTTCATCTGCAAATATGATAGATAGTGGCTTAGCAATCTCATCTGCTAGTTCCCTCAGTACCTACAGATGTATTTTGTCAGGTCCCATGGATTTGTGCATCTTTGTGTTCCTTAGATGGTCCCAAACCTGGTATTCCCCTATACTGGGCAGTTCTTCATTCTTCCAGTCCCTGCCTTTGCATTCTGTGACTTGGGCAGTATGTCTAAAGCCCTTGCCAGTGAAGACCGAGGCAAAAAAGTTGTTGACTGCCTCAGCTTCCTCCATATCCCAGTAACCAGGTCTCCTGTTTCCTTCCAGACAAGGCCCACGTATTTCCTAACCTTCCTTTTATCACTGTCATACCTGTAGAAGCTTTTCTTGTTGCCCTTGACATCCCTGGCCAGATATAACTCTGTCTGGGCTTAAGCTTGCCTAACCTGATCCCTGGCTGCTCAGACAATTTTTCTGTATTCCTCCCAGGATACTTGTCCTTGCTTCCACCCTCTGTGGGCTTCCTTTTTTGCTTTTCAGTATGTCCAGGAGCTCCGTGTTTATCCACACAGGCCTCCTGGCGTTTTTGCCTGACTTCCGCTTTGTTGGCATACATCACTTTGAGCTTGGAGGGGGTGATCCTTAAGTATCAAGCAGCTTTCCTGGGCCCAACCTCCCTCTAGGGCTTTATCCCATGGTACTCGGCCAAGGACATCCCCGAAGAGGATTGTTTGCTCTCCTGAAGTCCGGGGTAGTGATCTTGCTGCTCTAAGTGTCTTGAACTCCATCATTTCATGGTCAGTGCAGCCAATGCTGGCCTTGAGCTTCACATTCTCCACCAGCCCCTCTTCTTGGTGAGAAAAAGATCCAGCATAACACCTCTCCTCATTGGATCAATCAATGCTGTTAATTTTGTAATTGCGTGCTCTCTGCCGCCATTTCATTTCTTCTCTTTATCCACTTTTACCTAGGAAATTGAGCTGAACAAGATATTCTTCATTCGTATAAAGACATTCTTCACATGTTCATCATATACTTGAGAATTTCTGTACAGCTTCAGTAATTTCATTCCTGTACATTTCAAAGTCAGTCATTTTGCTCTTGCTTTAACTTCTGGGTATGTCAGTTTTATTGCATGTGGAATAAATTCTACAGTCATTAAATCTTAACACATTTATGCAGCTTCCTTTAGAGTTCAGGAAGTATCTTGTTAATGTTCCCTTGCTTTGTCAAAATATTATTGAGTTTAATAAATTGTCCAGCTATTTTAAAAATATTATTGAATTATTAATTTTTCTTCCTTTACTTTTGTTTTTACTAGAAGTCCTGCTTTATCTCTTTCTTCATAATGTTTTTGTTTTGTTTTGTTTTGTTTTTTTTCCTATAACTTGTATAATGATAATTTTAGTTTCATGCTTTCAAGGTTACTTGATTTGGTGTCCTGCTGAGAGTATTTTTGCATGGTTCGTTCATCAGGATATCTCCCATATACATTATTTTCTTTTAATCTTCTCTGTCAGTTCTTATTCTGTTAATATTTCTCTCTCTCTTACCATTCAAAATGCTATTACTTTCCCCATTACTGTGGTCCTGCTGGTATCTCATAAAACCATGGATCATACTTATTGTAGAAATGCAAATAGTTGCCCATCTATGCCCATTAAAACTGATAATAAATACCCAGTCTTCTACAAGAAACACACCCAATGGTCTGGATGTATGTTTCGTTTTCTTTAACTCACTATTTAATGTCCTAACTGTGTCATACTCCTCCATGTAAAAAATTGCTCACACATGTGGGAATATAATTCTAAACCTGTACAGTGCTGAGGTCTGTTGTCCAGTCAGAACCAATACTCCTACTCTATCTTAGAGTGATCTGCATGGGATCATAAGGCAGTGTAGGTTCACTCATTATTCTTTCTGTGGAGCAGCGTAAGAAATATGTAGTTTGAAAACATAATAAAAAAACTATGGAGCACCTTTTGTTCCATTTTCTAAGAAAAAGTTTTGATGCATGTTACAATTTGAAAATATTGAGTGTGGACAAAATAGAGAGGGAGAGAATTAGGAACAATTTTATCCTTGTCTCCAAGGTGAACATCTGTCAGGAAATTCCAAATCCACAAGTCTAAACTCTAATAGCAGGACACTCTGGAAGAGATCCAAGGAATTATTTGCTTTTCCTGTGCTTGCTCTTTTAGGCTTTCAACTGAGACAGTGTGATCTGGCTGAAGCTATCTTTAGGTTTCTATAGAAGTAAAAGAATTTTAACTCAGTTTAATGTGTCCAGGAGCTGCATGAAAACTGTCTGATGCTGCTACTAATTAATTCATGTCTATATGTGAGCTTATATAAAAGCAACAAAGAGATTCAAACTTTTTTAAATTACATGGCAGTTGCATTGAGGGTGTCCTGTAAATGACAACATGGGGGTTCTCAGGGATTTTTTGGTAAAAGCCATGCAGAAGTATCCCTCACTTTTCCACTTCTCCCCTTCTCCCTCCCCCACAAAGATGATTAAAGTCCAAATAAGTGGGTAGTAAAAGGAGTCCTTTGCATCTGCTTTCTCAGGCCTGTTGAAGTTGAAAAGTCCAGGGGATATTCTGAAGAAGATTCATTCACCCTCGGTTCAGCTGATGGAGGATTACCACAGAACAGATAATTCAGCTGAATGACTGTTTGCCTCCAGCTGATTCTGGGGAGTTCCCTCATTCTTTGAAAAATGAGGAATGCCAAATCTCCCACCTTAGAAGTACCTCTGGCTCAAATTCCAGCTTGAAACTTACTCAGCCCAGGTAACCATGGCCATTGTAGTAGCTGTAAGGAAGGACAGACCACAGGAAATAACTTTCACATTTTCTTCCCTTCCCTTCCCTTCCCTTCCCTTCCCTTCCCTTCCCTTCCCTTCCCTTCCCTTCCCTTTGGCTACCACATCCCTCCTCCTCACCCAGTTCTCTATGTAAGCAATTTTTTTTCCTGTGCTGAAAGGTGCCACCCTCCTCTTTCCTCCCAGATCAGCTGTTGAGTCAACTTTTCTTTGTTGGAGACAAGCAGATGCCAATTTCTACCAGCACATTCCTTGAGTTCTTTAACAGAGCTGAATCCCAGGAGCATTGCAAAAGTACTGGAGTTACTGCAATGATGCATCAAGTCATGCTGTGCATTAGAGCAGAAAGGACAGAAAAACAAAACTTTACATTGCTGTTGTCAAGTTTTTTGCACCAGCATCATCGCAATAACCCCCCTACAGTTTTGCTGCTTTTCTTTGTCTTTCTCTAACCCCTGGTAGGAAAATTGGATTGAATGACTTGCCAAGGCCTTATAATGAGATTGCAACCCTGTTTGAAATTCCCTATAGCAGACTCTTGTTGATTGTCAGTCTGTTGATCATGGTGAATACTGTCTCCCTCCACTACAGCATGGTTTCAGGAATGCAAACACTCCAAAAAGCAATGAGTCTACTTTCTGTGATGAGCTTTGGAAACATGCTGCTAATTGCCATGGCTGTGATTCTCAGTTTGACTGATAGCTCTAGGAATCAAAGCACTGTCTCTGGAGTTCCCATGATTTACAAGTGAGCCCTCTGGCTTTCTTACTGAGTCACCATGCCAACCATTAGTAGCATTACTCACTAAATGCATAGCACAGGCTACAAGCTTTTTGACCTTCAGCACATGTGACTGTAAATGGTTTACAATACACTGATTTTAGGTTACCATAAAATACAGTTTTCTTCCTTTCCTATTGTTTAAGCTAGACCCATATATATGAATTAAATGTGTACGTAGCAATCATACTGTAGTACAATGTCATTTGCACATGGTAATTCTTCATGTGATTCACTGTGATATTTTTTGCTGCTTTTCCTGATGCATGTGCATTTAGTTAAATAATATATTGTAACTGCATAAATTTAAATTAAAAACTGGGCTTATTTTGTCTTCAGATTATCCCCTATATGGCACTCATGTTCTGTTTTTTCTTTTTCAAAGTCTTTCAAGATTGGAACCGTTTCCATAAAACAAAATACCCACAGAATGTCAAATAAAGGGAAGCTTTCATATGAAAAAGATGGATATCCATATAATGATGTAAGAACAAAAATATTTATAGTTTTGTGAAACTTAAGGGGACTCTTCTATCGACACTTTTGTCAGAAAAGGAGTATGTTTGCCAGTGTGAAGTTCTAACACTCATGTAAATGTGTGTGGAGTTATGTGTGCATATATATTTCGTATGTGTCCTGTGTCTCTACATAAACCACAGACTTCACTTCTTGTAGTACAGACATTATTTAACAGAAATTTTTATGTTAGAAAAACCTCACACTGTTGTCCTCTTGCAAATAGGCATCTCATTAAAAAAAAAAATAAAATGAAAAGATATCAGTCTTCACAAACATCTCCCAGGACTCTGTGCTTAGAAAAATGGGTTTAAGGACAAGAAGGACCAGCAGTAGGTGAAAGTTGATTCAGAAATTACCTAGACAACTCAGTCCATACAGTTCTGTGGGAGCTGGGGGGGCTGCACCTGTGAGCTGGATGGTGTCCTTGTGAGGCCACTGTCAAGTATCTTTGAATGGCTGTGCATATCAAGGGAGATTATCAACAATTTGAGAAATGCAAGCATCACACCTATCTTCAAAAAGGACAAGAAAGGTGGTGTGGGGAATAGCCAGTCAGTTAATTTGATTTTGATTCCTGAAAAAATCATGAAGTGGATCCTCTTGGGGAACATCTCTGGGCACATGAGGGGGAAGAGCATGATGGGAAGTCAGTGTGGTTTGAGCAGGAATTGGTGCCTGACCATCCTTGTGGATTTCTGTGATAAAATGGCTGGATTTGTGGATTAGTAGAGAAGAGGGGATGCCAGCAAAACTTCCAACGCTGCCCCACCATATTTTTGTAGCCAAGATGGAAGTTAGGGTGTCTGGGTGGATACCTTACAGGGTGGCTGAATACCTGGTTGGGCAGTTGAGCTCAGAGGTGGTAGGCACTAGGTCATATCTGCATGGAGGCTGGTGCCTTATGGGAGCTCCACAGGGAGCTGCAGGTTCCCTTCTGGGGCCTGTCCTGTTTAACATCGCTATTCATGTAGGGAGGTCACAAAGTGCACTCTGTTAGGATTGTAGGTGCTGCTAAAGGTGGAGACCAGTTAATGACCATGAGGACAGGGTTGTCATTTCGAGGGACTGGTATTGGTGGGAGGAAGGGGTCAACAGGGCTCCCATGCACTTGGGTCAAAAGTAATGGGAAGGAAGCCAAGGGCATCTTTGTGGAGAAGGCTCTGGCCCCTGGAGGGAAGCCAGCTGAGCAAGGCCAGGGAGGCAGGAAATATAAAGATGGACAGACAATAGGGCCAGGGCCCAGGGAGGTGGTGCTGTCTCCCTCCTTGGAGGGCTTCCAGCCCATGTTGGATATATCCCTGATCAACCTGGTCTGACCCTGTGGCTGAGCCTGCTCAGGACAGAGAGTAGGAGTAAAGAGATTATGAACACGTCACAGACAATTAGAAATATAATTTACTTTGGTAACTCAATTGCCTTACAAATGTAAAACTGTGAACTTTCCCTTGAAAACTTTCTAAAGGTTCTAAAACCTGGAAGATATTTTACCTTGTTTTATGGTGGCTGTTTTCCAACCTTATGCAACAAAAAAACAGAGAGATCTCAGGAACAGGTGACATTCAGCTAGCAGAGGGAGCTGACACACATTTCCATTTCTTGACCCCCCTGGGATCAAGAATTGGAGAAAACTGGCTTATTTATTTACTTTTACAAAGTATATATTAACTGCTAGAAGCAATCTTTCTCAGTTGGCTGTGGTCCAAGTAGCCTCTAAATAAATCAGCATTGTGAGTCATAAGGATGAATTTCTCTGCGACAAAAACTCTTCAGACGATACGGGGTCCTTGTCCTACCTCCTCATTAGAGCAAGGCTCCTTTTCGAGGTGAGCCAGGAAGTACTCATAATATAGGCACACAGCATTTCCGGGTCGGATGGGTCAGACCAGGACATCTGAAAAACATTGTAAAGAATATGAGCTTTTAAAGCTGGATTTCTTTTTGATTTTTTTTTATTATTATTATTATTTTTAACACTTTAATTGCTGTGTGGAAGTAGTGATATGATGAACAGATTTATCACTCCAAGAAATTCACAGTAAATAGGTTGTGTTTTGAAATTTTTTTCCTCCTTCACCTGTGTAAAGTTATCTCTGTCTCATCATCTGAAATTTAGCAATACAGATATTTTAAAGGACAAGAGTTCTAAAGCACAATAATTAGAGTTTTTTATTTTGTACTATTATGTTCCCAAAGTGTAGTTTTAGTTAGATTTCCTCTGTGTTCCTGGGAAACATTGGTTTTACTCAACTAATATATTTCTTTTCTGAATGAAACATTTTTCATGCATATCTGAAATGTTGTTGCCATTCAAGGTCTTATGCTTGGGACTTCCTTCAGGCTCATCAAATTGAAGGGTTGTGGAGACATCACTCTTGACATTCAGGTTTTTGTCTAACTGACACTGTTCAGAATGAGACAGTTTTGGATATACTTCTATATGCCATGGAAATTGCTGTTTCTTCTAATAATGACTGTGGAACTTTATTATAATACTGAGAACAATGCTAGCTTTGCAGTTTCTTTCTCTACTTCATTCATGGAGATTTTTTTTATCTCTTGTCCCTTGAGAGATTTTAAAGTCAAACACACATAGGTCTGTAGCTCTGCCCAGGTTCTGAACACTATCACTGCCCATGATGGAGGAAAACCCAAAAAGTCACTTGGAACGTAATGAAAAAAAACCAAATGTGTCCATATGGAAAGAACAAGTAATGAATCCTTCCTATGTTAGAGACATACTAATAGACAACCTTTGATCAAAAATCTTTCTGCAATTCACACATTTATTGTGACATGCTGGATAACACTTGGGCAGTAAACCCAAATTTTACATACAGGAAAAGAATCTGTAAGGAGAGAGAAAAAGTATCTAGACCATAAGAACAAAAGTACTTGCAAAGCATGTTTCTTGGGAAATATGATGATTTAAATATATTTTATATTCCTGATAAATATTTTTATTTCCTTTTTCTCTAATTTGCTGAACTAGGGAGCTTGAGAACAAGGAGTGGAGATGACCTGGATCACTCAAAACACAAAGTGAAATGTATAATTCCAGATCCATTATTTTACTTTTCTGTTGCCTTAAGTTAACAAGCTATGTAGAAATGATGCATGGCGAAGTTCCGTGCTTTAGAATGGCATAACAAATGCAGTAAGGCTTACAGTATTTAAAAAAAAAATAAAAATAATTTAATAAAATTTTTATGGACGTTATTTTCAAAATTTTTATTTATATCTGAAGTACATTTCTTTTGGATATTTTTTTAATTAAAATATTATTTCAGTGGAAAATTTCATTGCAAAGGAAAGATATCTCATCTAGTACAAAGATATATGTTTCCATGTGCATATTCAAGATTCAAGTCAAGGGATGATTCAAGCAGTGAACAATTTTTCTATTGGAGAAAAATCATAGCTCTACACAAATCAGCCAGGGTTTTGAAATGTTATTTTAAAAGACAGAAAGTTAATAGTGTCCAGATTAAACAGATATATAGTCCAAGTTGAAAACCATAATCTGTGAGGGAAAAAAAGAATGTGTTTTCTTTGCATGGTTAAAATGTAAGCTTGAATGTTTAGTTCTCAGAGTAATACAACAAGCTTAGCAACAGGCTGCTAAAGAAATCTAATGAACTTTGTCCAGTTTTCACCCATGTTCATTTAGGATCGACCCTGGCACCTTGTAAAGTACTCTAATAAGCCATTTGGCCTTATCTCGGCTCTACATGTGCAGATCACTAATTATCTCATTGTTGCATTCACCTTCTTTCTTTCCATGACCATAAGATAGTTATCCAAACAATTAGATTCTCAGACCTCCTAAATTAAATTTGGCAGTATTTTGACACCTTTCTTGACCCTCGTCTTCACCTTACCCCAAAATAAAACTAGATATAGAAAATTTCAGCTAACATAACATTTATTTGAAAAATACCAAGTAGAAGTTCCGACAATGCACATATTATACAGCCTGACCTTTGCCTTCCAGATATTCCAAGAGTACTTTATACCCATGTTCTAAGTAATTTATTTTTAGCCCAGATTTCACAATTGCCTCAAACTACAGCATCTTCCACTTTCATTTTGAATTCAAAACATTCAGATACAAATAACGTTTCTTAGGTAGACCGCTGTCACTGAGATCTTTTGACAAGGCATCACAGTTTTAAAAACAAATTTTTCTGGGAGAATCTGAGTATTTAATAAATTCAAGTTCATTGTCATTAAAAAGGGACTTAAAATTTTCATGTCCTGAAATCCCAAAAGGAAGTGATCAATCCTGCTGTAATAAAGCCATCTATCGACATGATCAACAGACCCTGTCTCAAAAGATCTCATTTATGAGGAAGAGAAGAAAAAGTTTTATGAAAAGCAAAACTCTTGGGATCATGACGGATCCATAGTTTTCTCTGTGTGTGGTGATCAAATGTCCAATAGCTGACATTTATTTCTTATTTAATAGAAAAATGACAAATGAACATTTACGTACTGGATATAAATATCTTAGCACAAGGACTCCAACATCAAAAGCCTTGGATTCTCTCACCTGAAGAGTAATGTAATCCCTTGGCCTGTTACATTGCATGCAATTACATACACAAGCACATGCCCTTCCTGCAAGTGAAGGGCTATTCAAAACCAAAGGTGCTGCAGCTACAGCAGCAGTCCTTCCCGTAAAATATAGTGCTTTATATATTTTATACATAGTAGTACACTGTTCATAAAAGAAATGATTGACAAAAAGAGCCTTACACAAGGGAACAAAACAGTCTAAATAAAGCCCTTCAGAGCATAATTGATGAGCTTATAACCAAGAATGTTTTGCTTAGTTCTAAAGCCAAAAGACAACAATGACATTTAAATCAAGCACTGACTAGAAATGCTGTGGTTATTCCATTCAAAATATAATTATAGGTCCAGTCTCCCTAGCAAGCCAATAAGTTCTTTCACTGGACAGTCTTAATTCATAAATGATACCTTTTCCTCGATCCAAGTAAAGAGAGAAGAAAGCAAATTGTACTTCATGTAAGGAAAAGGATTTCTCCACCATCTATTTTGTGAGATGTGACAGAACAAAATGTTTCATAGCTCTTTCATGATAGAATTTCCTCTTCCCTCTTCTTTGTGAATGCTGAAGAACTGTCAGCATTCGTTGTTTGTTCCACCAACTCTTTTTCTGAGTTCTTTATTCATTGGCCCTCAATCCTACCTCAACTCAATGTCTTTCAATAGTGGATGGACACTGAAACTCCATTTGTGTCTATTGTGGTTCAACTCCACAAAGTAGAGTAGAAAGTACTGGAAAAGTAAAAGTGAGAAAACTCTAGGGTTGAGATAAAAACAGATTAAAAAGAAAAACCCCACAACAAAAAAAAAACCAACCAACAAACCCAAGCAAAAACAAAATGAAGAAAACCAAATGGTGCAAAAGTTCTCCTCCAATAGCAAACTGATGCCCAGCCAGTCCCTGAGCAATAGCAGCTTTGGCATGCTTCTTCCTCCATAAGCTTTTATGGCCGAGCATGATGTCATATGGTATAGGGTATTCCTTTGGTCAGTTGGGGTCAGCTGTTCCAGATGTGTCCCCTCCCAACTTCTTCCCTGGCCTATCCACTCACAGGACAGTGTGAGAAGCAGAAAAGACCTTGACACTATGTAAACACTGCTCAGCAACAACTAAAACATTGGTATGTTATCAAGAGTGTTTTCTAGATAGAACATAGTCCCATACAAGCTACTATGAAGAAAACTGATTCTGTCCCAGACAAAAAAAGTATAGCATCTTTGAAAAAAAACCCACCTGCTAGAACCATGTAGAATAATATCAAATGTACACAAAAAGTGAATATATTTTTTAACTTATTTATCTTACAAAGTGTCCATCAGAAGACTGTCCTTTTCACTTCCTCCCCGACCCCCCCACCTCCTCCGTATATAGCAGGTTTGACCCACTCCTGCAGAATCCATGTCCATCTGCTGCTCCTGTACCAGTGTAAATGATTCCAATGATACAGGGAAGAATAACTAACAGTTAAATAACTAACTTTTGATAGAGTAATAGGTCAGTAGGTTAATCCGTTAATCCATATGTCTCAAAACAATAAGAACGATGGGCAAGATGCAGAACGAGAGATAGGAACTATGAGCCAAGAGCAGCTCAAAACCGACTGAAGCCAGTCCTGCAGTTTGGCTAAGCCCCAAGGAGGGTCTGAGCC
>KZ506088.1:297361-346106 GCA_002844005.1 Limosa lapponica baueri | reverse complement strand
CTCAGGGGGTCCTGTTGACTAACTCCTTGAACAGCTAAAAGTTTGCTTTCCTAAAAATCTCTCAGGACTGTGAACTCCACTAGTGCATGATCACTGCAGCCCAAGCTTCCTCCAATATTGATGTCTCCGATCAGTTCACTTGCATAGGTGTGTGACCATCATGTCCAGTATCACATCCCCCCTGGCAGGGCTGTCTATTATCTGGCTTAAGAAGTTACCCTCAATGCACTCCAGGAATCTCCTGGATTGTCTACTGTGGCTACTCTGCTTGAATATTCTTGCTGAAACATTGTATGCCCTATGGTTTTGTTTAAGGCAGGATAAATTAAGTTTAGTTCATTTTTGCAGACTACAGTTAATGCAGAGAGAGGACAGACAGAAAAGATAAGAAGTAAGCGCACTGACTTTTTTGTGTGGGAAAGCCTAGATGAGATAACATCTCATTCTGCCTGTCTTCAAAGTTACTTGAGCCACCTAAGGTGCTTTTACAAATTGTGATAGCTTGAACTGCCTTAGCATGCCTGCATATCACACTGCAGCTTAGACAACCTCGGTTACCTATTGCTTACTTTCTTGTAATTAAAGCTTTTCATACCTACAGAGTCAGATTCTGAAAACTTAGCTATTTTCAGTAAAAAGCATCTAGATTGTCCCAAGAAGTTTCACTTTGCCTGGAAACAGATTTCTCCTCAGTTTCCACTTCAGTGAGTGACTAGTTTCTTTATAAAAAAAATTCCCTGCCAAAATGTTTTCTAATACTGAAGAATGATTTGCATAAGGTTTTTTTCTATAAACCTGTATATTTCAGTTTACTAAAATATGCAGATATTCAAGGGTTCAGGGGTGTTACTGATACTGATCGGTACATCTCTGCTTTCTCTTCATTTAGTAAGGAACAACTTGGCTTACACAATTTTTATGGGATAAAAAACTGCTGAGTCTTTCAGTGACCATATCAGAAATAACGGCTTATTAGCTAGGGCTGTGGCTGAAACCATGCAAAGAAGCCACAAGCATTAAAAGAGAAAGAGAATGTGCTTCCTAAAGACACAATGGTCTTTGGGAAGGGTGTTCACTAGTTAAAAGCTTTAAAGAGAAGCTTTACCTATAGCACACAAACATGGTAGGCTGTTTTTCTTTCTAGCACCCCTGAGATTTGATCTGAATTGGTCCCCAGAAAACTTGAAGTTATCAAATAACTGCAATGAGGACAGACTATAAGGTCAGGGAAGTATTTTGAGGACAAAACAAAATCAGAAGCAAGTCCTTCAGAAATCTTTGACAACAATAGTAAGTCCTTCCACACATCTGACTTCAGGATATGAACATAGTATTTCTAGGTCAGAGCAACAAAGCAGATGAACTGAAGTGCATGGTAACAAGCAAAAAGTTGATACTCTAACATAGAAAAATAACCAAAACAGTACTTATTTCTTTATAGTATTCATATCTCCTGCTGCCCCACTTTGGATCAGCAATGTAGTGGGCTAATGAGCGGAGACTGTGTAGATAGTTTTGCAGGCAAAGACCATCAGGACCCAAAACGTGGGAACAAGTAATTTCTTTATCTTCAAAAACATCCAGCATTCACAGATACAGTCAAATAAAAAGACACTCATAACTAAATAATATTAATGACCATGAGCATAGGCTTAGCAATGGTATTAAAAGCTCTCTGAAAATGTTTTGATTAACAAGTTGCTTAAAACCTAAAGCTTCAGCTTCTGTTTCCCAAGATTTATGTTTTGATCAATAAAACATGTTAGATGTTGTATCACTGTTGCTATTGTGCTATGATCAGGACTTGAGAGTGATGGTTACTCCACACAGAGAATCATTAGTGTACAACCTCCCCCAAACATCTTATCTATACCATCTAGGAGTGCAGCGTGAGTAAGGAAGGATTCCTGAAAAAAGGGAGGCAAAGGGCAGAGAAATTACTTCTAAGGTTTGGACTTGGAATACAATTTAGCTTCTGGCCATGATAGTTGAGAACTGGATTCAGAAGATCAGATCTTCTGTTGCACTGCTCCCCACTGTGCTCTGGATGAGTCTGGCTATCATCAGTAAAAGCACAGAAAAGAAATTAATCCTCTGCCAACAGTCCTTGTAGCTGTGCTCATCAGATGTATATTTATTCAAGAGTTCAAAAGAAATCTTTGATAGTTACCGGGCACTATGCTTTGAGTCGGGAAGTGGAGTAATATGGTAATGAAGGCTATGGCTGTCATTCTAAAAAACACTGGTATTAATCCAAGAGTCTAGCCAAAGCTAACAAATTCATGTCCTGTTAACAGAATTTGTGAATGGATCAGTAGGTGGGTTTTTTTGTTTGTCAGTGTCAAAATTCAACACTGTGAAGAAAAGTGGTTAATAGTGTAGGTGGATAAACAGTCCCCAAATATCTGACTCTTGCCTTCTAGAAGCATAGAAGGATATGAATATACGGGAAGATGGGTTCTGAAGAATTACTTAGACATGGTAAAATGCTAATTTAGACTCTATTACATTTTGTGAAATATTTGGTTTTACAACAGGATAGCAGTGGACATTCTCAAAAGAATGTTTTTGTTAGGAAGCCTCAGGAAAAATACAGTTATCCATCTCTTGTTCGTTCTCCTTCCCAAGTTCTATAAGGTACTGAGCAGTTTTATCTTCTGAGTTTGACAGCAGAGATATTCAATCATAACTACTCAACATTGGTCCTTATACTATTCTAGAAAATTTAAAGAATGATACTTTTTTTTTATTAATCACATAGTCCTTCAAGTATTTAAGCGCTTAAATTTTCAAGAGTGACTTTTTGCTTAGGCTCCCCATGGCAGTTCATGGCTTTTAGAAACTGAATAATCTGGCTTTTTCAAGGAATATGACAAGGTTAAGAACACACTACTCAGGCTGGCTCTGCTCCTTTATCTGACCTAAGAGTGCCCCTTGGAAGGATTATGAGAGTGTTAAACACAGTATCAGGGGATTACAACAGGATAATCGTCAACTGCAGTAAAATGCAGTGTGAATGCAAGTTAGTATTTTCTTCACAGAAACTCATCATCTATATGACACCTTTAGGACACTGGCACTATGAAGGCTGTGGTTCTTTAACAAAAAATGAACAATCCCATAGAAAGTCTAAGATAAGAAGAGGGAAATCTGGTGGGCTAAACAAAAGCAAGAATTTTCTAATGGAATTCTGTAGAACAGATCAATGTGTCTCACTCTCCCTGCTGTTATTGAGCCAAGCTGCTTTCCCATAGGAAGAAAGAACCTTCTTACCATTTGTCTCCCAGAATCTTTTCTATGTCTTGAAATTGAAGGTAGAAGAAATCAGTTTAAAGGTACTTCATCAAAGCACACGAGTGGAAAAAGCTAGTTGGAGATTTCCCCATACCTCAAAAGCAACCTACAGTTCCAAGGTCCAACGTATTCTGAGATGCCTTTGCCTATCTATACTAATCAGTGATCAAACTATTAAATTTATATCACAATAAACCAGTTACAAAGTGAGGACACAGTGGACTCGTACACAACGCAACATTAAACTGCATCATAAAATTTATGTATGCTGCAGCATTTTTTTTATCTTCTAGTCTATCAGCTACTGTTTACTTTAGTTCTAGCGTAACTCTCAAGAAGAATTCCTGTGAAGTAAGAATACAGATATATTTCAACATGTTGGAACTATTAATTATACTAAGGTTCCATTATCTATCTTTTTTTTTTTCATATTCAGTAATTTCTCTGCCTTATTATAAATGCAAAAAGGAGAAAATGGAAAACCAGAAATTAACTTCTGAACCTCCTATTGTAATAAAAAAAAATAGGCTATTTGAAATATATAATTAAATTCATGTAATTTGCATAGTTGATAAAAAGGAGGTAAAGAGTATGATAGTGGGACAGTCCTTTGGTAATATGTATGAGTCTATCATATTTATAACCTTTAGAAAGATGTACTAACACATAAATAATAAAAAAATTTGAAGGTTGAAGTCTCTAAATCCTTAAAGGACTGTATAATGTACTTTTTTGTCCCTAAATGTTCACAGTCTTGGATAAGATAAAGTATCTTCTAAAGTATTTAAAATCATTATCACAAAATGTGTTTTGAACTTTATGAGTTTATGAGTTTATGAGTTTATGAGTTTAGCAAGCATGGCTACTTAGTAGCTTATCAGAACATCAGTGAGCTCTTTAATGAACAGTTAGGCTGGATGCATACAAACTCCATCATGGATTTTTGAAAAGCAGCAATGAGCCCGTTTACCTATTTTTAATGCAAAGCAACCAAAGCTCAGAAAGGGCTATAATAGTCTGTCAGACATTTCTCATTATAGAATATAATACACTTTTTACACATATTTTTATTACAACCCCTGCAACAGTAGCTGTTGACAAATATTCATACACACTTCTTTTAATAACATTTTTAATAGAAGGATGCATTGTAATTTCAGAGTTGTCCATAGGGATCTGCTCCATCAAACTGCATAAATATGTTTAATTATGAGTCTAAAAAATTTCTAGGATTTCTCACATTATTAACACAAATTGCTGAAGTGTTTTTGCTTAGCCTGGATACAAGAGGATTAATTATTAACCTGCTGACTGTACTGACCAGTTAAGGAAAGCCTTAATAACTTCCCTAGCTCCATCTCTCAAAGCTGGTCCAAATTTTTGCATATTTTCTGCCAGTCAAATAACTGCAGTAAAGAGAGCACTGTGCTGCCTGTTGTTACATAAAGTGCTTTTCCTGCATTGAAAAGGCTCAAGTGATGTGTACCTTAACACTGTGTGTGAGTAAGTATTACAAATGCAAAAAACTTCCCATATTTATCTGCCTGAAAACTCTTCAATAACATTCTGTATCAAAGTCCTCCACCATCCTTTGAATATTCTTAGCAACACTAATGGTTTTTCCAGCAATGTCCCTAAAAGCAAGCTTGTAAATTAATCTGGATTTTGGTTTTTCACCATCATGTAAGATAACCCTGGCTCAAAATACCAGCCCACATTAAATATCTAGAAAGTAGAAAGGTTTAGGCTGAAAGCAAAATGAGTTCTGTAGGAGCTTCAGCTGTCCAACCAAGAAAAAAAACCCCAAAACTTGCAGATACTAATAACTCCTGAATCCAATGGAATTTCAGCAGAAGAGCTGAAAAGAGGTTCTTTAATTAAGAAAATCAATCTTTGTTTATCAACAAGTCTATTTGAAAAGTTACTTTAAAACTGTGTGCTGTGGAGGATTTTCTCAAGGATTGCAAAGGATACCCATTCAGTTGCAGCTTGATTAGAAGTGGGAAATCTGGAGAAGCTGTTATGAAGAAATGATCATACAAAATAACTTGCACAGGGTGGGCAGAAATGGGGATTTTGAATAGGGAAACCAAGGTGGTGGTTTGCTTTTGGAAGCAGGCTTTTCTTATTGATTACTGATTCAATGAATACTGGACAACCACTCAGACAAGTATGCCCACATTTTTTTAATATCAGAAATACTGGAATTCTAATAACATTTCTTACATTTATCTCTTTCAGCTAATTACTTTATAGAACAAGAGAGATATTGAAATCTCATATTCTACACAGTACCTTCTAAGGTACAGTAATCACATTTTGAAAACTAAAACTCTTTCAAAAGTATAATATAAAGTAGAGGTCTCATATTAGGATTTAACTTAGAATAAGTTTCCCTATAGCAATAGAAAGCTTGGCATAAACTACAAAACCTGAGACAAAAAGGAAATACTCAGGAAACAAGATTTGATAAAGTATGTCTACGGAGTGTTGCAATCATAAAAGCAATTGCATAACAATAGCAGCTGCAGATGTACATCTTAGCCTTTTATAATGTAAACTGCCCCTGAAGCATCCTTGTTATTAGGTAAGATTCTGGAGGAACATCCAGTAAGAAAAAATCATCTGTTGATAGGTTACTGTTTGTGTAACTGCTTTCTGCAAATTCTTCCTGCCTGGATGACTGTGTCTTTTGACTTAAGCGTCCATCAAAATGCACGGCTGGGTCAGAAGTCTAAAACTGTGTTGCCGCTTTGACATAATAGCAGACTGCACTGAAAGTGCTTGCCACCAACAAGATAACAAGTTGCTGCAAAACTGCCCTGGATTCCTTAGTGGGCAAAGTCCACACGGTCAGTGAGCACAGCACTCTCTCTCCTGCCCTTCTGTCAAGCAGACAGACAGCGTGGGCTGAGCCATTGTCCTGACCACTGTTGCAGCCCCCATGGATCTCTATAATGCCTGGATTTATTCTTTCCTTTGTTCTGTACAGATTCAATAGGTTATAAATAATACAGCAGTAAACAGAACGTGTGAATACTAACTCCTTCTGTTACTTTGATATAGTCAGTTTCTTCCCATGTCAGGGTAATCTGTGTGCAAGCGTGGTAATATCAATGTGCTAGTACCAGTAAAACTAAGCAGGAGTTTGAAGTCAAATTCTATTAATGTATGGATTTTTGAACCATGTTAAAAAAACTGTGTTTTTTCACCTTATTAAATGAAATGGATTTTCAGTGATGGCTGATTTTTAAAAGTGAAAGGCATTAGGTACCAAAAACATACAAAATCGTTGTCTTCTTTGGAGCTCTGGAGACCTGTGCTGTCTGAAAATCTGAATGATACATTATCTGTACAAAGAAAGCTTTTATGCCTCTGAGTAAATCAACGCACAAAACAGTTACTCAGATTGTGCAGCAAACCTCAATAACATTATCATTATTACTACAAATCTCATTCTTCTGAATACAATTACTTGAAACCAGTGTATAATGTATCAAATTTCTCCTTTAAAAATTTCTAGGTATATGAGGTAAAAGTGAGGTGTTTGTGTTTGCCATACTTTCCATTGACTTTTCCAGACATGAAAAATCTCATGGATTTACAGCAGGAAGAGGTAGTTGCTAGAGGATGGGTATAAATTTTGGTGTATTTATCAGAAAGTGCATTAACAGAAGCAGGTTTCTAATTCATAAGTAAACGATCATGGATTTATTTTCTTTTCATATGGGAGGGAAGAAGGGAGAAGGAAAGATTACATTTCATACATCTTAAGAAATCAGTAGCAAGTTTTTAAAAAGAAAATTTGTTGGTCAAAGCTTTTTGTGAATATTTAAGTTAACTATGCTATTTTGAATGTTATAATAATGTCTACCCTTAAAAAATGAAAAAAAAAAAAAGTAAAATCTACCTGGTAAGCATGCCAAACAACATTAATTTTTTTTTCCCAGAAATGGAAAAACATATGCAATATACTAAAAATTTATTTCAGAAATTAACATTACCAAAACAAATATATAGTTTTGTTTTCAGTTTTGAAAACAAGTCACATCAATGCAACCAGCTGCTTCTTTTCTTTGTGATACTACTATTCTAAAGCATTACCTAGCATGCTGGTGGGGCAGGATGGTGAACTAAGAGGACTGAAGAACTGTGAAGTAATCTGCGTGGTAGTAGTGAGGGCATGGAAAGAGAAAAGAAGCAAAAAAAAAAAAAATAGAGGGAAAGCATATGAGATTTTATTGGTGGCCAGCAGTGTATTTCAGCTAGAAAATGTCATGTGTATTGCAGGCACAGGGTGGAAAGCGCTTGAAGAAACTTGTTAAATTTTTGGCAGCATATCATAGCAGAAATCACTGATTTGTGTGCCATGCACTTTAAGTCACAGCAATCATTAGGCTGGTGCTGTATCCTATTCTAGGTACGACAGGTTTTTACCTTCATGAACTCTCTGTCAGCTCAATGAAAGGAATGAAGCTTGTGAAGAAAATGTTTCTGTTTTTCTTCTTTTTTTTATCTCCCCCCTCCCCTGCCACCCCGTAACAGTCAGTAATCTGCTGCCACTGCAATTTCATTAGTCACAACCTTGGCATTCTGGGAACAACAGCAGTTGCCTCTATTTAGGTTCTTTCTAAACATCTGTATCATCTATTAGCTATGCAGAAAAGTTGGTTTTCTGGAAGGAGGTTAAAAGTAACTTACCATTTTGTGAGGATACTGTGCTTGGAATGAAATTATTTTTTTAAGCGGTTAAAAACATATGGCTCTAGAAGCAAGTACAAGCTAATTATACTTCACTACAAAAAAAAAAAAAAGTAGAAAAAAAAAAGCCCTACCATTTGGTTTGTAAAACCTATTCCCATACTGATCTGCTAAAGTAACCTAAATTTAAAATACAGGCCTATATGCATTCTTTTCTGATGGAAGTATCAAAGCTTCTACTTTTTTCTTGCTCAGTAAATCTACTAAAGATTAGAACTTCTGGGTTTTCTGTCCCTAATTTATTGGGTTTTGACCTAAACTGATTGGAATCTGAAAAATTGTACCATTTGTGTATACTCTGAATAGATAAATATTATTTAAATAATGCAGTATGTTTCTATTTTACTACTCCATTACTATTGTTTCCAACAAAACAGAGCACAATAAATCATAAAAGTCTTCTCTGGCTGTGACTGGTGCCAGTTATCATAGGATCACAAAATGTCATCAGGTTAAAATATTCTGTGTTATCAAAAGTAACCTTCTGAGAAGACATTTTAGTATGTATGCTTCTTTCTAAAGACAAACCTCAGAAAATGGTACCATAGGTCTGTGCTACTTTATTCTGCGGAATAACTGAACATTTCTATCCTTTCTGACTCTCCAGATGACCAATTTTGACTGGCTTCTTTACAAAGGTGTATGATTGTTCCACTTGCCAACAATAATAGTTCGGCGACCTTTTGGAAGTGCTTACATTGTCTGTCATACATCTGCTCTCTGTGGTCATATGCTTTTGTTACTTATCCTTGTGCTGGTTTTTGGTTTATTCTCCTGTGTGCACATTTGGAGAGTATGGGGATGTTTGAGTCTTTGATAAGGGTGAGGAAGGTCCATCTGCCTCCTTGTTACTGTCTTCAAAGCAATAGTAAGTTGCTGCCAGAGGAATGTTGTAAGTTAGGGGTGATGCTGATAGTCCATAAAAGAGAAAGACTTCTCCTTCTAACAAGAAACCCGGTGTCAATGTGACTCTTGACTAACTCCCCTGCAGAAACAGAAAAAATAAGTTGCAAGCAGGAAGGAAGAGCTTGAGACTAGGGTAGAGACATCAGTTGTGATAGACCTTCGTAGGACTTTGGAAATACAGCAAGAAAAGTTATTCTAGCTGTAATTAAGGACCTTGTGAGGTTCCCCTACACTGAAGACAAGGATTTGCATCCAGGGTAGAAAGGTTAGCCCATGTAAATGAGCCCTTGAGAAGAAGTAGGCAACTCAGAGCCCTGCAGCTGATTTAGTAGTACACGATCATTGCACAGAGAGTTTAGGACTAATCAAACAGGTCTGAGGTCTGGAAGACAGTTTCATCATACTTTCTGTCTAAACAAGTGAAAAAAGTTTGTTTCTTCCATTATCTGTGTCAAATTGTTGACTCAATAAAGTTTAAATATCCCTTTTTGGTTTTCATTTGTTTGTTTGTTTATTTGTTTGTTTTGTCTTGTTTCACTACTTTTTCCATGAGGAGATTTTTGGGGGTTTTATCATATTACAACTGAAATTCTGAAACATTTCCAAAAAGCAAGATAAGAAACCTTTATAAGAAGATATCTCTTCACCTTTTTCAATTAAGTTCAAATGAAAATTCTAGATAATTCTGTTCAGACAATTCTATAGACTTTAGGTGCTCAAATAACCCTAATAGTAGCATTTTATAAAGCCATTCAATGACTCTTTTCTGTGTAGACAATTGATCAGCAAGTTAGTGTCTCAGTGCACAAAATCTGAGTATAAGCAGCAAAGCCATGCATGAGAAATGAGAAAATGAGAAATCTGAATAGGACTTTTTTAGATTAGTCTTGAAAATGTCCCATGAGAGTCTTTGTTGTCTGCACTCACACAGACTCTTAGAATTGCCTGGGGATTTCAGATTACTCAGATACCTTCAAGGATGTGAATCAAATATGTTTCTATTGATATGAGCATTAAATGGCTTTCTACAACCTTTCATTTCTATTATTACTGAATGTCCCCATTATGCCGTAAACGTAGACAGTTTTTAATCCCGTTTTAAAAAAGAAATTGCAGAAATATTTTGAGCATCTGCATTATTTTATTATTGAAATATAATTGTTGCAAGAAGCCAATGCCAATAGCAGCAGTAGCAATTGCTGTGTGCTGGGAGGAGTGTGAGGCTTGTCTGAGGGAGAGTCTGAGGGGTTTTCTGGGTCCATGGCTTCCTTGGGTTGTGTGTGTGTAGTGACAAACTGGCAGCCAACAGGTCTTGCAAGACAGGTGGGTCAGAGTTGGGCAGTGCCAGCAGTCCCCATGGCCAGTTCAAACTGTGGGAAGTCACATATAACTGGCCTATAGGAAACACCAGCAAACAAGGTGTGCAAACAAGGATGGAGCGGCGTGGCAGTCTTCATGCCAGTTCATGGGGAAGGGTGTGCAGGAAGGGCTGTGCACTCTGCCAGTTATCAGGCTGCTGCCTGCTCTGCTCACCTGCGGGCTTAGGCTGCAGTACCAATGGTCAACTCACCTAACTGGCATCTGTACCAGTCTACCCAGCAAGTGGAGGTCTCCAGAGAGCAAAGGGTAGGCAGTGTTTTGACGTTGTCGGAAGCATGATGGTAGAGACCAAGCCATGGTGTGTGCAGGTAACAGGAACCAGCTACCTACCTAGCTAGGCTAGCCTGGGATGAGTAGATGTAGCCTCCCAGACAGAGCTTCCTATCTGCAGAGCTATTGTCCAGGTGGAGGGCAGCAAAAACTGCACCCCTCCCTCCAGGGTGGAGGAGAGTGGAAGACCCACCTATACAAGTTGTGCTCTAGTGGAGTCACTCAAACAGTGGGTGGAGGACTTGCAGAGGGAAGTAATCAGCTTACACTGTACTAGGGAGGGGGAACCAGAAATAGGTAATTATTTGAGACTGCAAGAAGAAGTAGTAAGGCCCCATGGCACTGACTTCCAAGGACTACCAGACAAAGGTGTCAGCAAACAGACAACACTGTGGAGGAAAAGGAGCCATGGTCTCTGGTGACTCTTGGGAGTAGGATATCACTTCACTCTCCTTCCTCGTATGTACCAACTGGCAAAAGATACAAAACCTTCACAGTTGTCAAAATGAATGAGCAAGATTCATAGGGAGAAACTGCACCAGCAGCACATAACAGAAGCAGCAAAAGAAAGGGAAGAGTGCTAGTGGTGGGTGACTCTGCTGAGAGGCACTGAGTCACCCATCTGTCAACCTGACACACAGTCAAGGGAAGTTTGTGGCTCGCCAGGAGATTCAGGATGTCACAGAGAGACTGCCACAACTGGTTAAAAGCACAGACTACTATCCTCTACTTCTTTTCCGTGTGAGCAACAGTGCAAGCAAAACCTGGACCAGATCAAGATGGACCTCAGAGCCCTGGGGGCCCAAGTGAAAGGGAGAGGAGTCCAAGTTTTCTGTTCTGTCTTGTCAGTCAGGGATAGGATTGCAGGCAGAATTGATATGTATCATGCAGATCAGTACCTGGCTTTGTGGCTGGTGGTATTGATAGGGTTTTGGTTTCTATGACCAAGGGTCTAGAAGAGGCAAGAGAATCTTCACTACCAGATTGTCTTTGTGAATTGTGCTTTAAACTAACAAGTTTGGGGGTAGGGTCCATAGCTGTTACACATGTATATCCATCAGCAATGAGGTGGATAAGCACACCTATCAGAGTACTGAAGAATTCCCTCCAACCCTTTCCAAAGGCAAGAACCCTAAGTTCAACTACCTTAACTGCATATATACCAAGACATGTAGTCTGGGCAACAGACTAGGAACAGGAGCTCTGTGCCCAGTCCAAGAGTTATGATGTCATAGGAATCACAGAAATGTAGTGAGATAAGTCATATGACTGGAAGATTGCAATGAATGTCTACAACCTCTTTTGGAAAGACAGGAAAGGAAGAAGAAGATCTGGAGTTGAACTTTATGCAAAAGAGAAATTTGATTGTATAGAGGTAAGCTATGGAGACCATGAAACATGTATGGCTTTCGATGGAGATTAGAGCAATCATCACCAAGGGCGATTTTATATTAGGTATCTATTACAGACCTCTCAATCATGATAATGAGGCCAATGAAAACTTTCTTCAGCTATTCAAGGAAATCTTGGTCCAACATAACCCAGTCCTCGTGACTTACTTCAATTACCTGGACTTTTGTTGGTAAAACAACACAGCAGTGCACAAGTTGTCCATCAGATTCCTGGAATGCATTGAGAACTGCTTTCTGCTGCAGCTGCTGGACATACTGATTAGGATCAGCACATTGCTGCATTTACTGCTCATAAGCTGAGAAGACTTACTTGACAACATAACAAGAAATGGTAGCCCTGGATACCACAAGTGTAATATTATGGATTTTAAGATCCCCCTGAGCACAGTGAAGACCAGTAGTAGAACAAAGACCCCAGATTTTAGAAGAGCCAACATCAATACAGTCAGACCCTAGCTGTGTGGGAGCCTAAGGAAAGCAACTATGGAGGGCAAAGGAGATTATCTGTGCTGGGGGTTATTCAAGAGCAGCCTCCTGAAAGCACAAGAGGTGGCTACAAAGGGGCCGGAGGTTCTCTCTTTACAAGGAGCCACATGGAGAAGCCAAGGAGAAATGGGTATGAGTTGCACTGGGAGAGGTTTCATCTCAACATAAGAAAGAAATTTTTTACAATAAAAACAATCATTCATTGGAACACCCTCCTCAAGAGGTGTGGTAGAGTCCCCATTGCTGGAGGTTTTCAAGATGCAATTGGACAGGGTGCTAGATAATCTCATCCAAGCTCCCTTTCCCATGAAAGGTTGGACCAGAGTATCTTTTGAGGTCCCTTCCAACCGGAGCTGTTCTGTGTTTCTGTCTACATATGTCCCATCTCTCTATTTTCAAGGGAGAAAAATGTGGTACAGAACATCTGCTGTTTTACAGGATATGTTTAAAAACGTGTAAAAAGAATGATTCTGGCATACAGTTCTCCAGTTTTTATATCTTCAAATGACATATGACTTTACTGTTTAAAATGAGTTAGTAATTCAGGTCTGCCAGACTAGATCTACTTTTGAATTTTATTTAAGTCTGATTTGGATACTTTCTTGGAATCTGAGCATCCAAGAAAGTGAAAATGATCACTGAAAACAAGCATAATTTGTTTCTTTAGTCCTCTAATAAGGTTGCCTAAGCCTGGGAGTCAGTTAAATAGGGCTTTAAAAGAATCAATATGAAAGAATCAATACAAGAATCAACAGTAGTGGAGCCTCTCCTCATTGGACTGGTGAGATTTTTTAAGAGGTGGAAACTTGTGTGTTTGTCTTAGTGATTAAACTCCTCTTGCAGGATTTTAATATAACAGAATTTAACACTAATTTTCATATGGGTTCCTTCATCAGCTGAAATAGCTATTAAGAGAAATAATCAAACTTATTCCAGTGATCCAATAATGCTTCCCCCATTTTACAGAGATAAATTCTTCCTTGCTGGGGATTGGAGGTGCTGTGTAATCTATACTTATATTTTGCACCCATAGCTCACTACTTAGCTAATCTAAACACTACTTAGCTAATCTAAACACACCTATTCCTGTCTAGTAAGCAGCAGAAATTCCTCTCTAGACAGATAGTTGGCAATAAAGTTTATCTGCAGAAGCATACATTCCTCACTATCTACTAATGACTCTAATATCTTTATTTCTATTTAAAATACTCTTGTTTGAGGTACCCTATAGATTTCTGAATATATATATGAACCTAACAATTCCACATATACTGAAAAATTTTCAAAAACAGCTGGTAAAAAAATAAATATGCAACAAATAAATAGTGACAGAAAATTGCAGTCTGAAATTAAAATGTGATATGTATATGAAGCTGCTGTGGGTATTGCTGCATTTAGCATTTTCCTGTAAACATTGTAACCCCAGGAAGTTAATTGGAAATGATGCATAGTCACTTCTATAAATATTTAAAGAAAGAAAGATTATGGAAAGGTTTAATTGCTTTTGGAAAACTGTGTTTTTATATATATAAACAACAAATACATATTGCAGCACTTTCACTGCTAGCAGAACTCTTATATTGAGTACTATCCCAGTAGTTTACTGGATTTTTGACAATGATGCCTTGTAAGATGTGAGAAATTTTAGATTTCAGGCACATCTATTTCAAAGCAACAACATAAGATACTCTCCATCCATTTCTTTCTAAGTTCCATTACTTTTTTTTATATTCAAACTTAATAATTAAGAGTATAAATGAAAGTACTCCGAAGTTTGAAAATTATTTGAAACCAGAAAAGCAGTACTATCTATCTTGCTGGTGTAGCTTGTCATGTAGTCTTTACACACAATCCAGTTATCACTGTGCCCTTTTTGTATTTGGTTTAACCAGGCTGCCTTGCTTTAAGAACACATCAGAATTTCTCACTCCAGGAGGATATTACCTATATGCTTTGGGTTAACTTGTTGAATAACCCAGAGTTTATGAGTGAATATGGCAACCACCTCTTCAGTCTCATGGGGGAAGCAAGGAGAAAGAATGATGCTTCAACTGAAGCAGCTGAGCAATGTCTTGTGGCAGTTCTGTCACAGGGCTTCTATGGGAGCCTTGACAAATGACTTAAAACTGGGCTTTGCAGCATACGTCACAAATAGTTTGTTCTGCTCAGGAGATGATTTGTAGAAGTGTTTACTAGGGAAAGCCACAAAATGGCTAAAAATATACATAACTTGAAAACTCAGAGCACGGATCTTCAAAGGATTAAAGGTATATTAAACAGTACTGAGCTTAGAGCTTTTGAGAAGAAACCACTACCAACATATGACATATGTATGCCTGCAGTTTGACTATATGCCTCCCTGTCAGACTTTTGCGCCTTTCTTATTTTGGAAAGAAAATGAATTTTTTCCCCCAAAGAACCAGAAATCACATGTAGAGTCTCAACAGCTATCTGGAGGCTATTTCATTGTTCTACAAAGCTGTTAGAGCAGTGGGAGAATGAAAGCAGAATAATTTTGAAGCCTTGGTTCACAGAGTTAAACTGGTGGAAGACGGAACTATTCACCAAATTCTTACAGTTATTAGTCACAGTTATGCAGAGTCATATACTCCTGTCTGTGTTTCCTCAAAGTGCAAGTGACTGTAGATAAAGACTAACATTGTCAGCGTTAAATACAGACTCCTGATCATCAGATTTATGGATGGAAGTATCGTTCAAGGTTTCATGCATTTAAACATCAAGTTCACATCATCTGAAATCCATTAACAATTTGATTCTAATTTCGGTGGAGAGTCTTTAACAGTTGCAAAGACAATAGTACACATCTCTAACATCTCAGAACAGCCAACTTACTACTCCTGAATAGAATGTTGTGTATTTACTTATAACATTGAAAGCCAGAAAAATAAAATTATTTTGTGAGGATTTCTCAGTCTAATGCTGGAGTAGAATTAAAACATGCCTGTGTCCCCTTGAGAAGACAGTCACTGTATAATCTCACAGTATCTCTGAGTTCAACCTCCTCCCCACCCCAACCCCATCTGTTTTCACAGAGCTCATTTTTCTCATTGCTCTGTGTGGGATAAACATTGATCTCTCATTTCTGTAAGACCAATCCAATTTTAACCTCTCTTTGCATTCAGGTCCAGTTGAAACCAACTGTGCTATGGCTCATGCATGACAAGCCCTCATCTAACTGCATTAGATTGAGTCATCTGTGATTTGGACACCATTCTTGATCGTTTCTGACTTGTTATGCACAGTGGCAGCAAGAGAAATAGGAAGGCTGTTTCAGTGTTGTTGCTCAGGTTCTAGATAGCAGAGTTTATATTCAGTGTTGCTTCAGCTCCATGGGGTTCATCCCACTGTGATGGAACATGGTACTGCTAAACTGATGAAAGCTGTACCTTTCAGTAAATAACAATGTTCCCCTAAGAAATAACAAGATTAAGCTCTCAAATTTGTTTCCTTAAGAAATGACAAAAGTAATGTCTCAAATGCAATGATAAGATAAATACTTAGTATAGAAAATCAGATTTCAAATAAAATAAAAATTGAGGGAAATTAAAAAACATTGTCACCACAGTACTGCCTCATCCATGTCTAAGTCTTGAAAAGAATGTGTGCTAGTCATGTACTACACCTTAAAAGTAGTTAGGTATCTGCTAGATGTTTTATTTTGTTTACCCTCCAAGAACCCATGACATGCACTCATCTATCAACATCGTACTGCAAAGCAATCATGAGACTTATCTAATGAATATTAATAACTTTCTTATTGAAAGAATAGTAAATCTGTATGTCATCAGCTTAGCTAAGGCATCTTAATCCACAATTAATTTAATTAACATTGGCAATTAAGACAAAGTTGAAAATCATATAAGTTGAAAATCTGATGTTGTAAAGATACTCTGCAATCATAATGAACAATTAGTGTGAAACAGTGTTTGATTAGGGTAAATAAAATTAATCTATAGTCACAGAACAAAAGTTTAATTGAGGATGAAGGTAGTTATAAGCAGGATAATCAACACGCAGCTAGACAAGTTTGCCAGCTATATTCAATATATCCTGTACCAGATACCATGCAATCATAGTAAATGCCCAGCAATTCTCACCTGTGAAATTTTTAATTCTAGGTGTGGATGGTACATTGAAAACATTGAAGTGAATTCCTAAAAGTGGTCCAGGTGTAGCTTGTTTATTTGGTTTGTACAAAATTAAGACATGAGTGTGAACAAATTATTTCTACACGTGGTTGTGTATGTAGCCTACACAGACACATGCTGAAGAAACTGAAAATTAACCTTTGTTAAGTAGACCACGTAACTGACATATAGAACTTAAAATGGAAGGGATTTTGGATATTATGTTATGTCTCAGTGATTAGATATTTCTGTTCTTCCTTTCCAAGGAAAACACAGACCATGTTCTAGTCCTTCTCCCCCACTAAAACCTATCTTCCTTATTACTAGATGTGTTTAGAATGAACTTCAATACTCATGAAATCTGTTATTCAGTTAAATAGTATGAAATAATACATTCAGTGGGTGGTAAAGGATAAATGATAAAGGAAAAAACCAAACATACTACAATGGTGATAAAATGGAAAACACACAGGCCATACTTAAAATATAAACATTGCAATCTCAAATATGCTCATTTCATCTGAATTTCTACTACACAAAATAGATATTTTCATAAAACTCCACGCAGGGGTATTTCCAATTTATGGTTTATGTCATGCTCCTGAAGAACTCATCCTATGATCTTTTTTATTCTTAGTTCAGAGCCTTATAGGCTTAGGCTATAAGGAGGTTTTTCCATCTCCTTCCCTGCCAAGTATTCTCAAGGCATGCTCTAGCCTATAGAAACTATTTAAGCAAGTCCTCTGTCTGAGTCATCATGATTCTTTTGTATACCTTTTTCCTGCACTAAAAAAGGTGCTTGGATTTTTCTCTCATGCTTCTGAAAAGCACAAAGCATTAAGCAAATTTATCCACCCCATTCTGTTATACACACCAAAGTCTGCAAGTTGTTTCTTTAGCATTCATTTCAGTTGAAGCAGTTATATAAAAGTTTGCACTGCTTAGTTCCAGTTGTGGGTATTGGATTCTTCTGAAAAAATGGCATTTATATACACGTCTACACACAGAAATCCATGTGCAGTTGAAACACCCAGACTCACTATTGTCTTCCTGCACCCTGCCAGGACATTGCATTTGTGTAACTGACCTGTAACCTCACACTGTTTTGTTTGTGTTAGATGTATTGCTCTCTTCTGATCTGAGCCATATTCACTTGAACGCAACTAACTATGCTACACTTCTCATGTTTTTCAAGCACCATCCATCGGTAAGGTTAGCAGCAGATTAAAGGCTTGCTTTTTACCTTGTTGGTGTTTGGGGGTTTGGGTTTTTTTTTGTTTGTTTGTTTGTTTGTTAAATTTGCATATTCAATATTGTTGTTTGTTTTCATAATCTTTACTCATTATTGCTGTCTGGAATATCTGGCCTCTCATTCTTCTCCTCAATTTACATGCTACAGCGTACAGTATAGTAGCTTTTGTTTCCTGTGCAGATAAGCTTTTTACTTTGAGGCAGAAGCTTCCACTGTGCCTTTGGCATAATACTATCAAACAGTATAAACAAGAGCTTCTGACACAGTGATATTCTTGTGAGAGAAAAACTGTTTACTGCTGCCAAATTTATATGTCAATATAATTTATATATCTCAACTCAAATAAATTGTTACCCTTTCTCCAAACAGGACATATTCTGTCTTCTATAGATGCTTGATGACATCTTAAAGCTTAGTTATGAAAATAATAAGAGTTGTACAACCATCTTTGACATTGGAGTGTGAAAGTCTCCCACTTTCCCACCTTTTCCAGGATAGAAAGAATGACACTGCTTTTGTACCTGCTTAGACAAACACTTCAGCCTGTGAGTCCCCACCAAGAAGGTCCAGCTGGAACAATAAAAAATTAGACTTCTACTTTAGGGTTCTTTTTCTTGGGAAGAGGTAAAGGGCCTGATCCAAAGGCCAGTGATACCTAAAATCCTTCCTTCAGTCTCATGCTTCAACCTTTTTTTACTTATCTCTGCTACTATTTCAGCTTGCTGCTTGGATTTACCCTTTTGTCACCAAACATAGTTTGCCATCTCCTTTCCTCCACTGTTTTAATTTCTTATTTCCTTCTTTCATCATAGTTTATTGGGCCCTGCCATTTGTTGTAGGATTTTGTGGGACTAAAGGCTGGACTCAGCTGCGATGTTAAAGTGTTTTAGTTAAAACAGAAAAGCTGCAGCTGCCAGCTCTATGTTTGAATAATTTGTGCACTGGACCTTCCCAAAGCCATGTGGTAGGTGTAGCAGAACTGAAGCTGAATCCCAATGACATTAACTTTTGTGTAATGCCCTTACCACAGACAACCCTGTTGTATTGTAGCTATGCTTTGCTTTCAAGGGAAAAAGACAATTGGGAAAACGTGAATGAAATCAACCCTTTCTCCTGCTATTTTTTTGAGGGGTTTCCTACCTTTTCCTTCTTAATTCTCCACCCTTTACCTCCCCATAGATCATGTATATACAGCTTTTCCTGTTGTGGTGCCTTTATCAAGGAGGAATATATTTACTGGTGGCTAGGCTGAGCTTCAGTGAAGAGTTTAGACTGAGCCTAATAAACATTCAGTTGGATTAAGTTTGATACGGATAAACCTTAAAAATATTTAAAAAAAATAATCTTATGCACGGTCTCCTTTAATCATTGTCATAGTCAAACAGTACCACTCCCTGAAATAACATTTTCTTTAATTCTTTTTGTTGCTTTGTTGTTTCCATACTGGCTTTGTACATGATTCAGAGTTTTTAATCTTCTTAAGCTTTCAAGTGATACCAAAGGAACTCCCGTCTTGCTTGTACTGTGCAACAGCTTTGTGTTCACAAAACCAAAAACATAACAGTCCTCAAAGTTAGTATGCTGGACTGTTTACAGAATAACTAGATTGTACATGTGCTTTAGAGTCTTGACTTAATGACTGCTATATTAGTGTAATATCAGTATACAAAGCACAAGAACATCTACTGAATAACAATCATTCAAACTGGATTGTCACATGCAATGAAGGTTTACAGATCTGCCTAACCATGAAAAGCAGCATTTGAGACTATTGCATTTCAGTCCGATATACATTCATCTTGCCATATCAGTGTGTTACAGTATCATACCGTTCTTCCTAAGAATTTGTAGTGTGACAGTAAAAGCATTCGTAAACCATTTTGTAGGGTTTCCTTTGGATTATATCTGTTGCAAGATATTAGGAATCCATTTTGGTGGTATTTTTCATTTTAAATGACATATGCTAATGACTCAGTATTTGTGTATACCATGGTATTTTGATAGACTAAAAGACCTTGAGATTTCAAGGCTCAAAACTTGAAAGCTTTTGTAAAGAACAGCTATTAATTTTCATTTATTTTTCAGAGGTAAAGGTGATCAAACCAGATGGTGAAGTCTTTTGCTTACACATCATAAATAAAGACATAAATAAGAAAGAAGAAAGCAGCTCTGAAGAACTTGGTGTGTTTTTAATTATCCCACAAAAATACCTGAAGTTCAGGGTCCTTGCAGATAGTGAGAGTGATTAAAATAGCTCTGAATTTTCTTGATCAGTGAGATTTAGAAAGTAAAAGCAGCTTCCGTCTCACAGTTTACCATTAAACAAGGCACCAGAATTATAATGACTTTTGAGCTTTATTACTTGCAGCAATAATTCTTATATTTTCAACCCAGAAAAAGTAGTAAATCTCAAAAATTATCAAGGTGACCTTTAGAAAAGATTAGAGATTGCTAAAACTTAGATATCCTGCAGCTGATGTTAAAGATTAATTATTTGATATTTAGAATTTTAATTATAAAAAAGAAAAAAATACTTTTCCTCTATTAGTTCTAATAACACTGTTTTTCTGTGATTCTATTCTATATTTTCTCCCATATCAACTTCCCTAAATCATTCCTACCTGTATACACCAGATTACCACCATTTGCATGTCAAGATAGATGCAATCAGTATTTTTTTAGCATGCCACTTGGTTCTATGGCTAAATACAACCTGTATCAATATTTAGATTTATTTTTGTAGCGGCAAGCAATACCTCAATTACTAAATACTTTTAGCACATTCTTTTAAACAGTAAGCTTTCAAAAGAAAAAAATGTTTTATTTATTTAGTCCTCATACTTTACTTCTTTAAAACTATTTCTTTTGAATCACTATTTAAGTTCCAATATTCTTTCAAAGGGTATCTTAACAAAAATAACAAGTAAAAAGATCAATAAATAGTGAGCAATGCAATTCTTAAAAGAAATAGTTATACTCCACAGACATTTAAAGTAGATCAATCTTTGGTTTAGTCTTTTAACAAAGAGTGGTTTGAGTTCACAGTACTCTAGTACATCACAGTATTCCAGTACTTAAAGGGAGGTTACAAAGAGAATGTAGGCTCACTCTTCACAAGGAGCCACATGGAGAAGACAAGGGGCAACAGGTACAAGTTGCACGGGAAGAGGTTTCATATCAACATAAGAAAGAAATTTTTTACAGTAAGGACAATCATTCACTGGAACAACTTCCCTAAGTAGTAGAGTCCCCATCGTTGAAGGTTTTCAAGATGCGACTGGACAGAGTGCTAGATAACCTCATCTAGGATTCTTTTCCCATAAAAGGCCAGACCAGATGATCTTTCAAGGTCCCTTCCAACTTGGGCTATTCTATTATTCTATGGTATGGTATCATGACTTATAATTTAAGTGAAGCAAAGTTTTGCAGGGCTAGACCACAAATAGAGGTGAGGATTTACACAACTAGTACTATATGCTTTCTGGTAACAACTGAATACACAGTTCTGTAGAGAATATAAACATCCTGCTCTATCACTACTATATGTTGGATCTTTCACTCTTTTCCCCCACCCACCTTCATACATATAACTCGTTCATCATATTTAGCCTATAAGTTCTGTTTTTCTTTCTCAAAAGCCAGTGTTATTTATTTATGAGAATATTGTTCATCAGTATGGTGTACTGCAAAATCATTATGATAATATTTTCTGAAAATATTCTCTGCAACAATTTTCAGAGAAGGAAAGAGCTGAGCACATTCCTCCTCTTGAAAGTGTCTCTTTCTCCTATCTTTTCAAATGAAATAGTGGCTTCTCATGATTTAAAGCATCCTTTTGTTAAGAGAGTTGAGTTTTATTCTCTGTCCTCCTATTAACCCATGTGATTATGTGCTTATCATCTGAATTAAGCATCATTATTCTGGCTATTCAAATGCTTAGGTACATATGTGTCCATCCCCTTGCATCAGCAAAAGTGTGATTATGCTATCAGTTTAGCTGCATACTTGTGGCAGAATTTCAGAAAATATCTGCATTTTTCCAGGGAAGTGGATTGCAATGAAATGTCAAGCCTAATAGTATTGGTTTGAACCTTGTACCCTTCCTCCTGTTGTTTGGTAGGTTATGTGCCTGGGCACAACATAGCACACTACCACATCAGAGTACTGTGATTATATCCAGCACAGAAGTAAGAGGTGGGTCAAAGAGCACAGAAGTAGCCACTCCAGGTGCAGGGGGATGTGGAGCATTAGAAAAAGTTTCTGTAAAATGCTGTTGCTTTGATCAACTTTGGTTGTGACAAAAAGATAAAGAATGGTTGTGAAAAATCATTTGTGCTCTGCTCTTCAATTCAGTCTACCACCATTACCCAAGAACAGAGAAATCAAATGAAATGTGAAGGCATTGATCATAGTTCCCAGTAAATAGTAAATATTATGTCATGATCTGACTAAAATAAGGATTGATATATCTGACTTCACTTTTTAGTCTTTAATTTACATTCCTCTTTCAAATCAAGACAGAGCAGACTCTACAATAAAATATATTTGAAATATCTCATTCTTTTATTTCAAAATATTCATTTTGAAACGGCATTAAAAATGGAGCATTGAAAGAAGGCTTAAAGAATAGCATTCAGTCTTCAGAAAAACAGCATTTCAGTGCATGAGTAAAAGTAAGGAAGATATATTTTAGAAAAAGACAGAATGTTGTCACAAGGCAGGAAAAAGGAATTGAGAAGGATTTGTGTTTATGTAGTCACTGGTCACAGACATCCAGAATACGATCATTAAAAAATTTTGCTGTAGATTCTGTCCTCCTCCTGCACTCCCCCATACCAAGTATGACACAGCAAAATAGTAGTTTTCTAGACTTTTATAAGGAGTCTAGTCTGTATCCATTTGTATTTATAGTCTTAACAGAAGAAATGGAAAAGAAGTGAAGTGATGCAGGAAATAGCAATGCTTTTCCCCTTTCTTGATTCAGGTGCCACTTGCTATACTATTGGAAAACATGACAGTTGTTCCCTACAACAGATTTTCATTTTGGGGATAAGCACATGTGAGTCCAATGTGCTGGATTTTTCTATTCCTATGCTACTCACACTGTGCTTTCTGCAGGGTCTAATTCATAGTTTTATACTAGAGTTAACACTGGGTTGGAGTGTTCAGCCAGCAAGGCACAGCTCACAGCTTCAGTTCTAATTATAGCTGGCAGGGCTAAATCATGAGGGATGCTTATCCTGAGTTGCTTAAGCAGTTTTAAGTGCTAAATTGTAGACTCTTTCCTAAACCCACCTGGTCCATGTCACAAAGAGGTTGGTGGAAAAAGGACAGAGATGAGAAGGGTACATGGCATTTGTAGGTAGCAGTCCTCAAATGGGTCCAAGTTGTTGGCAAATGTAAATGGTCTCCTACACAAATCACCAAACAAAGACTTCAGAACCCCCTTTGCAAGGAGTCTGTGCTACCAGCAGGTTAAAAGAGCTATTGTATCATAGCATAGGTTACACTTTAAACAGGCTGTTATCTTGCGATTTCAGAGTGCTGTTGACCTCAGTGTGTGCAGAATCAAGCACTCTACAATTAAGGTGAGAGGAAAAATAAAAAAAACCACAAGAAAAAGAGAATGTATCATTGGTAGCAGAAATTTCTTAAATACTGCCCTTTAAAAATCCTTACATCAGAAGACTGAAATCTCACATAGAGTGGGTGAGAACCTCTATCTCCATGTAAGTGTAAGGCTTTATTCTTCCTTTATCTACCATACAGAAAGCCTGAAACTGGTCTGAAGCAATGCCTCACAAAAAAACAACCAAAATGAGGTAATACACATAGGGGTGTGATTATCTATGAATGGTCTGTTCTTGGGGAAGAAAGTTTGACTTTCCTGTAGTTGGTGTCAGAACACCAGTGGCTTCCGGGGATGTAACAGGTCTGACTTCCTAGTCTCAAAGGACCAGAGCCTCCTTTTTTTTCTCACTCTCTTCCTTCCTCTCTTCTCACAAGGAATTGAGCATGGCTCTAGCTAGCAAATCACTTAATTTAAATTGTAATAAACAAGTTAGTTGCAAAGTTTTCTCTTCAGTGCATGCATAGTTTAATGTTCTATTAGAACTCTTGATTAATAGATGTTTCAATTCCTGAGTTCTGTCAATGTGTTAATGAATATAATAACAAACTAATGTGAACTGAAGAGAAAGGAAAAATAATCAAGTCTCTGAAATGAGGAAATAGAAATAAGCTGCTTTTCCCTGAATAATGTATTTGTACAAGTTGCAGTCTGAGTATACACGTAAATGATTAAAATCTAATAAGCAATGATACAAGACTTTGATTTTCATCATTAAACTTTACACTGAATGCAGGCTAATTAAGAGTAGCAGCATAAATGATTTGTGTGCAATTAACAGTGCCTACATAGAAAGCCTCCTCTCTTTAACTTGTGTAAGGTGCACTGCATTTCTGCGTGCAGCAATAAGATGACATAAACTGGTGTAATTGTTTGGTTGATGCTGCAACCTACTGTAAAATCGACACTTCACAACTGGGTGGCTAGAGAAGTAGTAGCCTGAGACTGGAATGATGGATAAAATATGTAGCAGAGGCACAGGTATCCTCCTCTGCTGAAAGTGAGACTACTCCTTTCATCTGTATCCCTCTTGATCCAGTTTCTCTTCTTTTTTGTTGTTGCAGGAACTTTGTTCACCTTTCAAATCCCATTGAACTTGAATGGTTGCACTATTTTTAGCCATGATCTAAGACTTGGCTTGTCCTGAAGAAAACATACATTACACTCCTTAAATAGATCATATACCTCTCAGCTTTATGAGAATAGAACTTGTTCATACCATCTAGTCAGTAAAATGGTTCAGTTACTGGTTTTGGTTTGTTGAGGGTTTTTTTGTGGGTTTTGTTTTGTTTTTTGGCTTTTTTTTGCATTGTTTTTTCTTGAGACCAATGGGTCTATGTATTTTATTTGCCGATAGTATGAATATGATTCTATCACTAACAACCTCTGAGTTATCCAGTTCGTTCTAAAATAAAAGTTGTCACATGTTTGTACTACAGCAAATGAAAGGGAAAATATGTGCTCTGGGAATACCTGAATTTTTCTTTTATTTTAATCACAGGTGTAAAAAGTCTGATAACAGGCCAGTGAATGTTCACACGAGATGATTTCCAGACAATTAGACTACTCATAAATGAATCCTGGTTCTATGTGTGTAGAGATTAAATTGAAAATTCTGAACTATTAAACCAGTCTGTGTTGCTGAAGACAGTAGATAAGGAGTGCAGGTTCATATCTTATTTGCAAGTCAGCAAACACACGACTTATGAGGTGAGGAGTGCCTGACCTCATTATCACCTGCCACATCCATTTCTTTCTTTCCTAGCAACAGTATTGAAAGAGGAAAGGAGGAACATGTTTGCCTTTTGTCAAAGAATCATCTGGTTACACACTAAAGTTTACCTTGTTTTAAAGCCCAGTTTCTGTCCTTGCCAAGAACCTTCACACTGTCATAGAAATTAACATGAAAGAAAAAGCTCTGAGTGAGTCCTCAAATATTTTTCATTTGTTCTCCTGTCTCTAGAACTTCTGTATCTGTTTCTACAATGCTCTGCCAAGTGATTTTACATCAGAAGAAAACATAAAATTGTACTACGGAAATGAGACATTGCTGTATTACAGGCTATCATTGTTTCAAGGCAGACCAAGATTTTATTGTAATGCATTCATGTGGCAGTACTGTTTATTTTCCCCCCCTTTCTCCAATGCTGTTGACCAGAAATTCATAGAATTTTGCTCCTCTTTGTGTTATTACTTTTTTTTCTCCATTGTTTTCTGATTCCCCATCTGTTCCCTGCATTTTTTTCCCAAATAAATCCTGCTCACTTGTAACTTGTGAATAATTGAAAAAGTTTTTCTCTGAATGTTTTAAGAGTTATTTAACACCAGAGACTTCCTGTTGTTCAACAGTTTTGTTCACATACACATTCCTGTGTAACGAAGTTACATTTGAATGCTTGGAAACTAACAAATTAATCTAATCTAATCTAGTCTAAATAATGTAAACATAATATAAATAAATAAACATGAAAATTATATTATATTTTATATAATTATATGATAACAACAACAACAATAATAATATCATAAGTTAATATGTTCCTTTTGATATACACCTGTATCTTTCATCAGTGATGTTATCTTGCAGGTTTGGGACAATCTGAAACATTGAAGTATGGAGTAATGAAGGCAGGAAAGTTGTAAGTCACTCTGAAAAAGTAAGTCACAACAGAAAAAATAAACTGTTTCTTGTTTCTCTAAATTAGAAGATTTAGTTAATCAGCAAATAGAAATGGGTCATAATTGCTTGCAGTTACCAAGCCATTTAAAAAGGAATCCAGAGCCATAATTATGCAAATGCCCCTAATTAAAACACTGCCACTGTGAATAAATAAATCATCATTAATTTTATGTATATGGCAATTATGCTACAACCTTATCTAAAACCATTGATGCGCACAAGTGATAACACAAGCACTGTTTACAATAAGAAGCTAAGATTTGGTATTTAACAGTAAAAATAACAATAAGAGCAGTAAATGAGAGGAAATTTAAACTGAATTAATACCATCTACAAGTTCTGACTAAGTCATAAATTGAAAAAACAAACTAAATTGTAATGTGGTTTGTGCTCTGTGATAACAAAACTATCCAACCAGTGCTGTGTAGAAATAAGTCTCTACAGGTCTTTCTGTCATGAGCATATAGGAAAGAAGCCATTGTGGATATTTATGTGAACAACTGCTACACTGCGCTGAAATGCAGGCCCCCTGGATGGACAAACTGGATCTTTGGGTGTTTGTGTTAGCAGTGAGGTCTTTTCCAGGCAATTACTGAGGAGAGAAACTGGGACTGCAACATCTGCTTCAACAGTACTTCCATCTGGTCAGCTGCAGCCCGACCTGCCTCAGCAGGTTCTTCAATTTTGGTAAGTCACTCCACCTACTTACTCCTGTTGGTAATGGCAATTTGGATGATAGAAATCAGCCATCTGGAACAAGGAGAGACCTTCTTTTTTTTGTTGGTTTTTGTGGGGGGTTGTTGGTTTGTTTGTTCGGGGTTTTTTTAGTTTTGGTTTTGTTTTTAAAGAAGAATTTATAATGGATTAATAGATTATAGCTGTATATTTCAAAGCATATACACACATTTGGGTTAGAGTAGACAGATTTGGACTGTTTTATCTCAGCAAAATTAATCTTTTTTAAGACTGAGCTTTTTCTCCTTATATGGAATTTCTTAAGAATGTTTTCAAAAGAAAAGTAATTTTAGATGTATCAAGACATGTTAGTAATTTTTTTTCCTTTTGGACATCTAAGAAGATTAGAAAAGACACACAAGCTCTGAGAACAGCATAAGGAATATTTCTTTAACTAAAAAAAAATTTAGCTATATTTTGAACTGATCTTCTAGTCTGGTCTCCACGTAATGCCATGATAACTAATGACTGGTGGTTGTAATTATCATTAATGAAATTATTAATTCTTTCCTGCTCATAAGAGAAAGAGAAGGATAGTATTAAAGCTTTTTTTTTGTTTGTTTGTTGATAAGGCTATTTCCCCAGGAGAAATTTCTTATATTTTATGTGTAATGTTAGACAACAAATTTGAGATGTGATATGTTAGGCAAAAAAACCCCAAATTCCTTATATCTCCTGCTGTAAATTCTTTTGAAGGGAGTTCCAATGATGAAAGGGTGAATGAAATGTGGTATGAGAATTATGGCCTGAAGTCATCCATAGAAGAAAGAAGGATAATGTAATTACCAAGTATGTTTTAGATTTTGATTATTTTCAGACTCTGTGTTGCTTTCACTGAATGTTGTGTATGGAGTCTTTTAGGCCAGGATAAGGGTCTGTATTTTCAAAACCTCCAATACGAATACTTAAGTAACTTGTAAAATAGACTTGTTAGATTGTGGTGTTCCATAAATGTTTTATCTTTGTCTGGCTCTTTCTATGTTCGTTCTAAAAGTCCTTAAATACTCTTCTTCTAGTGTCAACAAAGTAAGACATCCACCACTTGCTCAGAATGATGGGTCTCCTTGTCTGTTACTAAATGTTTTTTAGCTGTTCTCTATGTGTCAAAACAACTCTTCCAGACAAATGCCATACAAAGGATTAGGAAGAAAAAAGTTACCCAATAATAATAGATGACTTGTGTTTAATTCAACCCAACATTAACATACATGTTAATGAGGGAGTTTGATCATGTGCAGAAAAAGAAGGGAAGAACACAGTGCAGGTTAAATAAGAGCCAAACCCACATGAAAAGGGAAACAAAGGTCAATGATTTAGTGAATTAGATTAAAAAAACGGAAAATGTTTCTCCCTAGAAACTAGGAGATAACTGGCAATTTATCATTGAAGACACTACAGGATGAAACCTACCTCAACGTACAGCTCAGATAAATGAGACCTGGAGCATTTCTGCCCAGTTTGAACTGATGAGACCAGTAAGACCGATTGTTCTTGGGGTACCCAGCCCTCCGAGCTGGAAGACAGGGATAGAGAGCGGAATGAATCCCCCAAACTGTTACACAACTTAGATGCAAAAAAGACTATGGGACTGGATGAGATCTATACAATATACTGCAGTAGTTGGCAAAGTGCTCACTAAACCATTTTTCATCATCTATCAACAGTTTGGGCTAACTGAGGAGGTCCCAGTTGACTGGGAGATAGCAAATATTGTCTATCTCAACTTCAGCAAGACTTTTTTCACTGTCTCCCATCACATCCTCATAGGTAATCTTAGGAGGTGTGGGTTAGATGAGTGGACAGTGAGGTGGATTGAGAAATGGCTGAATGGCAGAGCTTGAAAGGTTGTTATCAGTGGTGCAGAGTCCAGTAGAGGCCTGTAGTTAATGGTATTCCCCAAGGGTCAGTACTGCGTCCAGTCTTGTTCAATATATTCATTAATGACCTGGATGAGGGAATAGAGTTTACCCTCAGCAAGTTTGCTGATGACACAAAATTAGGAGGAGTGGCTGACACACCAGAAGGCTGTGCCACCATTAAGTGAGACCTGGACAGGCTGGACAGCTGGGTGGAGAGGAACCTAGTGAAATTCAACAAGGGCAAGTGTAGGGTCCTGCACATAGGGAGGAATAATCCTGCACACCGGTACAGGTTAGGGGCTGACCTGCTGGAAAGCAGTTCTGCAGAGATGGAGCTTGGAGTCCTGGTGGACAACAAGTTGACCATGAGGCAGCAATGTGCCCTGGTGTCCAAGAAGGTCTCCTGGGGTGCATTGAAAAGTGCATAACCAGCAGATAGAGGGAAGCCATCCTCCCTCTCCACTCTGCCCTGGTGAGGTGATATCTGGAGTACTAGGCCCAGTTCCGGGCTTTCAAGTTCAGGAAAGACAAGAAACTACTGGAAAGGTGACAGCGGAGGGTTATGAAGATGATCAACGGAATGGAGCACCTGTCTTATGAGGAAAGGCTGAGAGACTTAGGTCTATTTAGCCTGGAGAAGAGAAGACTGAGAGAAGATCTTATCAATGCTTATAAATATCAAAAGGGCAGGTATCAATAGGATGGGGTGAGGCTCTTCTCAGTGGTGGTTGGTGACAGGACAAGGGGCAACAGACATAATCTGGAACACAGGAAGTTCTGTCTGAAGATGAGCAAACAATTCTTTTCCTTGAGGGTGACAGAGCACTGGAACAGGCTGCCCAGAGAGGCTGTGGAGTCTCCTTCTGCGGAGATCTTCAAAACGTGTGTGGATGTGTTCCTGTCCAGCCTGCTCTGGGTGACCCTTCTTTGGACTACATGACCACTAAAAGTCCCTTCCAACCCCTACAATTCTATGATTCTGTGATTTTCTTTTCATATGGGAGAGAAGAAGGGAGAAGGAATGTTTCATACATCTCAAGAAATCAGTAGGAAGTTTTCAAAAAGAAAATTTGTTGGTCAAAGCTTTTTGTGAAAATTTAGGTTGATTATGCTATTTTGAATGTTATAATAATGACTGAAAAAAAAAAGTAATATCTACCTGATAAGCATGCCAACCAGCATCAATTAATTTCAAAATATACCTTTCAAACATTTTTTATCCAGAAGTGGGAAAACATACACAATATACTAAAAATTTATTTCAGAAATTAACATTACCAAAACAAATATATAGTTTTGTTTTCAGTTTTGAAAACAAGTCACATGAACACTAGGAAAATCACTAGTTACATTTCATCAATGCAACCAGCTACTCCTTTTCCTTCTGATACTCCTATTCTAAAGCACTACCTAGCATGCTGGTGGGGCAGGATGGCAAACTAAGAGGTCTGAAGAACAGGGAATTGATCCATATGGTAGTACTGAGGTTATGGAAAGGTAAATGAAGCCAAGAAAAAGAGGGAAAGCTGATAAACCTGGACATCCATTAGTCACCAGAGTGAGGCATTCCTTGCTTGCCACCTTCATCATGAAGTGGTAGCAGCCCCTTGATATTGGGTAGTGCATGGCAGCTGCCCTTACATGTGGCATCACACCATACACTTGATCACAGAGACTGTGCACAAGTGAAGGGTAGCCGGTGGGCTTATTTTTGCTGGAGCAGACAGCGCATTGTTCTAACTAAATGAACTAATTACCATAAATAAATCACATTTCATTCCTATAGGAAAGCTTATCAGGCAGTACGATTATAGCGTTTCTATTTGGGCTTGAGAACCTTATCTTCCCAGACCATGCTCCTGAAGTATAATGTACCTTTTTGGGTGGAAAAAACTCATTCCAAGGTTCAAATGAAAATTAGATTCACAAGAGTAATACCAATATTGTGGTACTATTGAATATGGAATGTGATTTTATTATTTCATGGTTCATGATAAGGAGAGTAAAGGAAAGCACGTAAAGCAAAAATCTCCATAATTCTACTTCAATACACAGTATTTTTAAATAAAATATAGGTCCTGAAAGATGTCTGCACATTATCAGTGATTAGGCTTGGAAGCAAATTTTCTATACACAATCCAGAAGACTTAAAATGAAAGTACTGTTTCAGAGAAAAGCATGAACATTACTATTCATTAATGATCCATCTATTGCTCAGTAAAGCATTAGCCTATGTTATAAAAATAATGCATCCCAGGGTTCACACTCTGCTTAATCTTATTAATGCTTTAATAGTATATTTATGATAATAATTTTATTTTTTTTCTGGGCTAATTTCTGTGTAGATAATAAAAAAAACCATAATGATGATCTATACATGATCCATAAAAAGCACAAAATTGTTGTTTTGAGAGGCTCAGGTTTTCCTTATTACTGATACATTGACCAAATGTTCTGCCTGCAAATGGACACATTAAGAAGTTAGGAACAGTATAGTATAGTACTGCAAATTTAGTTCATTGTTTGCTGGTTATGGTATGCTTATGTTTAATTTATTTTTTTTAGAAAAGGTGGAATTAGTATTAATTTAGACAGAACTGTCCAACTCTCTAGGATTTGCTGTGTAGTTGTCAATCTATAGAGTGCAAACTTTTATCAAACAGCATCCTGTTTGTAATAAAAACATTGTAGTAAAGGGAATTGTCCTCTTCATCATAAAATATGCAGTGCATTCCAGTTAAACAACTTGGAATTTAGAGAAGCCAGATGCTCAGTCCCTATGAATCAGCCTAGCTTTACTTTAGATGGAGATACAGTAGTTTGTTTTGACTGAGGAACTGGTTAGCCACACGTCAAAATGAGCCATAAGGACTTGATTAAAGAAATATTGCCATTTAAATTATGCTAGTGGAGTTAATTTACAATTTCTATCCTCCATGTTCAAACCAAAACAAAGGTGGACGTGGTCACTAAGTCCTTTTGTAGCACATCTGAAACTTACAAAATTTTTACCAGTCCAGTAATATTGGAAATATCTTAGTACAGATAAGACCTAACCTCCTATTCCTCTAAAACTTTACAATCTCAAAAGAGCGATTAATAGGTGGCTGGGTTATGAATAGCCCAGTTTGCCTACTGTGTGCATAATAACCGCGTTCTTGCAATTACGGTCCATACGCCTAATGTAAAGCAATTTCAAGGGGATTTCCTTATGATGAAGAATTGTCATGCCTGTTGGCAGTGTAAATCCAAGGACAAAACATTGTGTTGTGTATTTGGATCAAATATTCAAGATGCAGAATAAAGATATGGCTGAGAACAAGGAACAACCTCATTTTTATTTGTCTTGAGACAAATAATGAGGTCATCCCTATTTTTTAAGCTTCATTCAGGGGCTATGAAAAGTAAGGGAAAAACATTTAAAAGTAAAGATTTTTCAGTGGTACTCAGTATGCTTTTTTGGTCTCCAAATAAAAAGGATGAATAGTAATAATAAGTGAGATATTAATGATATTGTTCAATTTGTGTTTTGAAGAAAGTTTAGGTATGCCTAGTCATCAAGATAAATTAATGAGAGATGTATGACTAAGCATATTTTTAATTAAGCTTTCTCAGATGAAGGCTGACAATATTGAAAAAGCTTTGAAGAAAGAAACATAGAGAAAAGTTTGGAAAACCCTCTTATGATTGACCTAATTGATTTTCAGTACAGGGATGAGACTGGATTTCAAGGGACAAAGATGTGACTGATATTGATAATAACAGGATTTTGCTCAATCCAGCAAGAGAATTAAATTTATGCAAGAAAGGACAACATGTAACATTTATAAGTAAAGCAAGAAAGGCTGAAAAGGAGTATGAATGGCAACAAGAAGGGCTTATTCAAGTACTTCAGCAGCAAACATATGGACTTGCTGCAGGGACCCTGGTGACAAAAGACACATAAAATGCTGAGGTGTTCAATGTCACCTTCTCCTCAGTCCTTATTACTAAGACTGGCCTCTAGCAATCCTAAGGCAGCTTAGAGCTGGTGGAAAGTCTGGAGCAAAGATATCCTTTTGGTGGAGGAGGATGAGGTCAGGGGGCATTTAAACAAACTGGAGATACACAAGTCTGTGGGCCCTGGTAAGATGCACCCACAGGTGCTGATGGAGCTGTCCCATGTGATTTTGAGGCCACTCAATTTTCTTTGAAAGGTGGTTGGAGGTGGTCTTTAAGGATTGGAAAAGAACAAATGTCACTGCTGTCTTCAAGAAGGGCAAGAAGGAGAATCCGAAGAACTACAGGCCAATAAACCTCACCTTGGTTGTTGGAAGATGATGGAGCAACTCATCCTAGAAACCATTTTCAAACATATTAAGGATACGTTGGTGATCAGGAATAGTCAGCATGGATTTACAATGGAGAAATAATGCTTGACGAACGTGGTAAACTTTTGGAACAAGATGACCAGCTTGGTGGATGAGGCAAGAGTAGTGGATGCTCTTTATCTTGACTTTAGCAAGGCTTTTGATGCTCTCTCCCACAAGATCCTCATCAAGAAACCGATCCAGTATAGGTTAGGTAAATGAACAATGAGGTAGATTTTAAACTCTGAGCTGATAGGCTCAAAGTGCTGTGACCAGGAGCATGAAATCCAGCTAGAGGTGAGTAGTAGTGGTATGCCTCAGGGTGGATACCGCAAAAAAAAACCCCACAAAAACACAGGAAGTCTTTTCATTTGAATGCTTGTGGTAACAGTGTAGCAGTTCTGCTTCTTCTTAAGTACTGGGGTTTAAACCAAGACAAGGCCTTTTTGTTATCAAGAAACTGTTTTTTGATAACATCTTGTTATAAAGAGGAAATCACATGGGTTAAGCCATAATTTTGTTTAAATTTTTTCTATAGTGAGAAAGCTAAATCATTTTCATGCAAGAGCTGTAATAGTGCACGAGTACTACAAGAAAAGTATTTTGTCTGAAGACATTTTCCCTGGTTATGAGCTGAGTGGTCTACAAATCTTTTCCTCACAGGTGTGATCTTTTCCGTCTATGCATCCATTATTGATCAAACAGTAAGTAGTAGTAACTGTGGCGGCACAAGAGCACATATAAAAGGTGTCTTAAGCAACTTCTCACTTTATTTCTTTACTCTTTACTCAGACGTACTGTTGTTTGAATACATACACAAAATATATCTGATTATAGGCAAATCAATCAATTGGTAGTTAGTCACATTTTTATGTATTATTCTTATTTCATCCCCTTCTTTTTAAAAGTTGACAAACCACAACTCAAAATGTTTCTACATCTTCATACATACTGACTCTTTAAGAGGGTGAGGAAAAGGAGAAGTTAAGGTGTAAAATTATTTGAGATAAAGATACATACAGAACATGTAATCCTCTGATAATATGGAATCTTACTACTTATTTTTAAATCAGAAGCCTTAAACATTCTTTTCAGATCTTTCTTTTATAGCATAAAACCTTACTAGAACCTCCTGCTGGAATAAGAGATTCAGTGAAAACTGCACTTTTCATGCATATGAGTCCATCTTTAAATTGTATTATAAATTAGCAAATGGGTGACTGGTTTGGAGGTCAGAAAATAATCAGATTTACAATGTTAATTAAATATCTAGCATGTTGCCATGAAAACAATCTTGTATGATTATCATCCAGAGGCTTATGAAAGATGTACATAGCTGAATCTGATATTTTCCTTTAATAAGCTCTGAACTGGAGAATCCTGTTCTACACAGCAACATTAGATGGAAGGAGTTTAATTAACTCTAGTGATCTGCCCAAAACTCAATGTGTGTGGAAATGGAATTAAACGAATTCCTAGGTTATTTTCTTTGTTCATAATCAATTAATACATAGAGGCAAATACTAGATATAAATCATCTGAGAGGAAGTAAATTACATATAGGAAACATATACCTCTGTTTGACATTGATTAATTTCACAGACGTAATTGCTCATTTGACTGTGAATTGCAAACAAAATTGAAAAATCTGTAAAATACAAGACAAGTTGTGATATGCCATTTTTGTTTTGTTTCTGGTTATAATATTTGTTTCCAAAAAGAATGCAATATTTTAAAACATCTGGTGGTTTTTCTGATAATCTAAGCAGTAACTTTAATAAACATGAGGTGGGTTTTCCAACACTGGTTTTATTTACAGATCTGAAAGAGTGTATCTGCATTGTCAGTTAAATGAGGCAGCTGTTTTGTCATGCTTATTCTTTATCATTAAAGAGAAAAAGAAAGTATCTTAGGGGTGTTAAGTGATGACTGAGACCTCAGAAAAGACCACAGTTCTCATTTGGCTATGTCATGAAAGAGAATGGAGTCTTATAGACATTCTTCTCTGCAGGAATACCAGGAGGTAGCCAAACCCATTTGCTTTTTTTTACTCCACATACCTAATACTTTATTTACATTTTTTGCTTGTTCTTTTCTTTCTCTTTTTGATTTTGGTTCACAAAATGTAATGATGCTCTAGGTTTTTCCTTTTTGCCCTTTCTGTTGATTTGAAATTTGCCAATGAAAAATGGGCAACAAATATTTTAGGGTATGATTTACTGTCTATGCATGCTTCTCTTCTTCTTTTATCAAATAAGGTAGAAATAGATACAGTTTAATTAAACCTTCCTCAAGAGTTATTTTTTATTATTTTGATTATATTGAAATATTTTGATTATTTTTGAAAGATGTCCAACAGAAATTTAGAAACCTCCTATGTTCCAATTTGTTCTTGTCAAAAGTGCAGGTAAAAAGTTTTTCTTGCATAATTCTGTCATCTTTGAGATTGTCTTCACCTGTATGCAAACATAATCTGGTCCTTCTGGACAAATAGAAATTCTGTGCTAACAGAAGGTATTTAAGTATTGCTGCTGTTTCAGAGAAGCTTGGTTTGGGGCAGAAACAGTTACAGTGCTTGCACCATCACTGAAGATAAATGTTTTGACTTTGTATTTACAGAAGTGTTAATATTATTCCCAAGAGAGGGAGCAGAAGTGGACATTTGAAAATTTTAATATGTTAACCATAGAGTTTATACTTAATATAGCATAGTCATAAGGGTTTCAGAGGAATTTAAAAATAATGTGATTTTCTGTGTATGGAGAAGAGTTTATCCAATAAATTTTATCTGAAGAAGTTGAAAGGTGGGATTAATTTAGCCTAACTGTTCACAGTGGTAGTCATCTTCCTTTATTGTCATCTACCTGCCCTAGTCTGTCCTCTTTATGCAGTTAAAGTTTTTTCAAGACACCACAGATGCTGAAAATGAGCAGGATTCATTCTCTGTGAAGGTTACCTTTCTCTACTGGAATAATTCATGATATGAAATGGTAAGCACTTCTGAAAATCAAATTGTAACATTTTTGTGCCTAAGAATCCAAGAATTTCAGAAAGAAATACTGCTAAAAAGGAAACATAGCTGGCAGTTGTTTCTGATCCAAAGCCTTGCATAACATCTTTTTCACCACAAGAGAAAGCAAAATGTGTTCCTAGGGACCTATGCTGGTATTAAGACTGTATGAACAATTTCTGGTGGGGTAAAAACATACATAAAGATTGCAACTGAATAGAACAGAATGCCAGAGATCTCCATTCTTACTTTATCATATAGGCTGAAACAAACAAATCACTAAAATGTAGCACTATATTTATTATGTTTTGTACTCTAAAAACTACAAGAATATGACTAACTAATTTGGCATATCTTTACTGTTAACTAACAATAAAGGATCCGTTCCATTCTACTAATTTAAAGATAGAAAGAACTCCCAATAAAACGCTGCTTTGGGACGCTACATAAATATACTGGACTGGATTTTTTTAATCTCTTTTTAATCCCAGTCTCTTTGAAGCTGGAGTAGTCATTTACAATAGCCACAGACGGTGATCAGCTCATCAGAGATGGCTGACAACCCTTGTGAGGCAAATGAAGAGAACTATCCAACAAACCAATTAATGACTGATTTCAAGGAGGTTATTGCTTAAATACTCTACATGTTCAGTAGCCACGAGATCAGTCTTTTTTACTTTATGCTTGACTGAACTGCAAAAGGAGGTTTAAGTATAAAATTCAATGTTAAACATTTTTGGAAGTTTTTTAAGTGAAAACAAGATCTTTTGGAATGATTTCATTAATCTCAGTGTATTGCTCTCGCTATTATGGGATGCCTTGTTACATTAAAATCAGAGGTTGTCAATTAAGCTGTATTGAATACGCTAATAAATGACAAATAGAAAGAAGGGAGTGGCTGGAAGAATACCTCTCCCTTTCTCATGAAGCAAAAACTGGAAGGGTGCACAATTTGTGCATAAAATCATGTCTAGGAGTGAAAGGAAGGACAGGTTAACAGTAGTTGCTTCCTCACTAGGGGACACAACATTTTTGGTGATGCTTATTTAGCTGATGAAAGATAAATTGAGTAAACTGCTCAAATTGTCTTTTAAAAAGTGCAGGCTTAAACACACTTTCCTCCAACTTATACTCGTTCTTAAAAAGTAGTTAAAAAAGAAGTTAAAAAAGCTGAAAAAAACCCACAACCATTACCAAAAAAACCACACCAAAAAACCCAACACAAGCAAAACAGGGCTTGATTTAACAAAAAAGCACTTATTAATTCATTGAAACACTGTGTCTGTGAAATATGACTATATTTATATACATATATATGTATAAATATATATATATACACGTTATATATATTTTTACATATATATGTATAAATATAGTGTGTATATATAATAATTTATATACATATATACTATATATTGTGTATAAGTGTGTCTTTATATATATATTCCTATGGAAATAGATAGATTCTGCCTTCAGAAATGTTCACAATAATAAGTGTTGTATTGCTTTTCAATCCCCTTGTTGCAGTGCACTGAGTCATGTTGTTGCTATGTTTTTCAAGCAGAAGAAGGTTTGTTACCAAGGAACAAGCACACTTCTTTATCCTTTGGTAAGGCATTCCATGTTTGGCCATTGCTATAAAATTAAATTTTTCTGGAAGTTTTACTGAATCTATGAAATGGTGGGTTTTACCAGATTTGTAGTTGATCAAGGGTTGGATCCTAGAGACAGAAATCTGATTTCTTCACACTTGAAGAAAATGAGAAGATGCACAGATCTTCCGAATACAGAGCCAGGGTGAAGATGTCAGGTGGAGCCAGAATCCTGGCTTTGGGGTATAGCATTGAGTATATCTGCCCATCAGCATACACTTCCATTCTGTCATCAACACTGCGCATGACTCTGGGAAAATAGCTGATATTTCTTCTTCCTAATTCTAAGGATATGTGTCAGTCCCCAGTACCTGTAGACTTCCAGTATGAGCTGTGACAAATTCATACCTATGAACTTTTTTCCCTCTGTCTATATCAGGCTCTTTTGTTGGACTGGAGAGTTTCACAGCCATAAAAACTGTAACTGAAAGGTGTCACCATCTGACCAGAAAAATCATAAATATTTAGTATCATGTCACAATAGAATAAAACTTTTATATGCTGCTAATCCATTTACCTTTACCAGGGAAAGTATAAATGGTTTTATTCCCTACCCTCAGATTATCACTCTCAACTATTATGTTGGCTACTTCAATAACAAATGGAGAAATAATACTTCCCCCAGGAGAAAGTTAGATGTTTCAGGGTTTTACCGTAGAAAGATCTATCTTTCTGCCAACACTGCAAAAACCTAATATCTTTAAATTGGACCATAACTCAAAGCAAACAGTGAAAAGAGGCTGCACAACCTCAGCTAAATAACTAACTATAATTTTCTATTTAGTTCTGCAATATTTCTAATATTTCACTATTGTTTTTTAGCGTACCCTGCACTACTTCTATGAAATGCCATCATATCTGTGAAAAAAACAAACAGTTACATCCAAGGGACAAAAAAGTTTTTGCAGATGTCTAATTAATCCAGTTCATGCTTTCACAGCCATTGCCAATAGCCTGTTCTTTCAGGCAAAGAAAACTAAATAGAATACAATAAAATTAAATATCAAATGTATTTATTGGAAAGGGGCAGTACATATTAGAAGGCTTAAAGTGAAACATTTAAGGATAAGATTTCAGTTGTGATTACAAGAAAATTTATTCTTAAAGAAGTCTTCTGGAAAGGCTGGAAAGCATGTTCTCTGTACTTCTACTTTTGGAAGTTGTCTCTGATGTTGGTATCCAGTATCAAATGCGTGTTATGAAAAACAGCGTGTCTAGAATCATGGCTAGTAGGCTCACAAGGACAAGACATGCTGTTATCATACTCCGCCTCCACTATACCTTCCTCTGTTTTTCCATTTTGTTAAAAAGTCAGCTTAACTATGAGCTCAAATATAGGTCTGCCCGCTACATCCTTGCCCTTCATAAGACCAGTGAACAAGGACATTGAAACTGAAATTCTCTGAAAGTATGTACTTACCAGAAGGTGTATTCAAGCACATTCTGTCTTTCAGCATAGTGCATATTTGCTCTTCTGTAAGGCAGTTAGGTGGAGAATGAGGGAAAAGCTTTATGGTCCTTTGTAGTCTTTCCTTGTGCCCTTGTGAGATATATTACTTCAGCTTTGAGAAAATGAGAGATAAGTCTTTCTACAGTGTGATTTCTCACTAAAAAAACTTTAAAAATAAACAACCTAAAAAACAAACAAAAAAAGGAAGTTACTATTTGTTCTTACTTTGAAATTTGAGTGTTTAAACTCTTGTGACCATATTAATCTGTACGCGTCTAGCACTTAGGTAGACACTGTGTCTGTTCAGAAAGTTCTCCAATATCAAAGGTGGAAATTTATTTAGAGATGTACTTTTGCATTTAATTCTTGATAATTGGATTTGGAAATCTAAATGTTTCTGGTTTGAGTTAAACGACTTGAAAATGTTATTAGAAGGCTGAAGGTTAAAGTAGAAATGTTCAGAAATCACACAATTTGCTAAGGGACTATTTAAGAATAATATATTAGAGGCTCAAGTTGTTTGTACACCTCTGAGCAAAAAAAAAGAGAACCATCATGCAGAGTTAATTAGAGATAAACCAGCTTCCCTTTAAATAGGTGAGCTTTGGCCATGCCAAGTGTAATGAAAATACGGCACACTGCAAATGAAACAAATGGCAAGTCATCAGATAAGATACAGAGTTACTTAGAAATTCTGAGGCATGTTGTAATTATGATTTCATAGGTGACCGCAGGCTTCACATGTACTGAGAAGAGCAAAAGGAAATCAAACAAAATAATGAATGATATGCTATAGTATGCTAGTTCCATCCTGCTTTATGAACACAATGAAATATAGTAGCCCGCTGTGGTTTCCCTTATTTGCCCTCAAGGTTAAGATCAAATACTTCCTAAGGTGTTTTCTTTGCATAATGGTTGAGATTAATTCTTCAACAGACATCACTAATTCACTGTTCAAATCAGCGTCCTGGGTTGAGAGACACAGGACTAACTTTTCTTCTAATGCTGGGGAAAATTGCACTTTTAGAAGACTCTAGTGTCTGAATTTGTGAAAATATTTACTTTATAGCCAGCCAGGCTCTGTGGGATTCAAGGTCTTAGTGTTTTCAAGCCTTGCCAGGCGCAGGGACAAGGAGGTGCAAGGCCTGGGCATTTGACCCAGGCTGGCCAACAGGATTATTTCATACCATGAATGTCACATTCAATATAAATTAGAAAAGTTTGCTGCGTAGCTCTCTCTCCCTTGATGGCGGGGGTCCAGACAACTCCTTGCCCTGGTGCCGGAGCCCTGAGGCCTTCCCTTCCTCCTGAAGCCATTGCGCTCGCAGTGTCCGCCATTTGCTGTCCCCTGCTGGGAGTGCACAGCTTCCTTCTGATATAATTGGCTGAGTATAATTCTTGTATATCTTATATCAGTATCGGGATTAATACTGGTTCTTTAGTATTTCTGTTACTTATTTAGTCTTAGCCTATTAAATCTATTTCCATTTCAACCCTTGTGTTTCTTTGCGTTCCCCGATTCCCCTTTCTGGGTGGGGAGGGGTCATTGGGTGGTAGAATAATTGTCTAAATGACAATAGATTGTTATGGGTTTTCTCAAACCATAACAATCAGTTTTCCTTGGACTTGCAGACATAATTACTCTCTACAAATAGAAACTGTTTCTCAGATCATCCTGCAGTACAATTCACAATCAATTCAAATTTCAAAAGAACCTGAAGTCATTGGACTTCTGCATCCCACTGTTGCAGATTTATCATGCTGGAGTACTTTACTCAACAGGTCTCTATGGCAGAACTCCTGTATTTAGATGCTTAATATATTCCATAAATCATTATGTTTAATTCTATAAAACAGTGGCTTCTTGGGATATTGCTACAATATATGAAATTAAAAATCTAGGTACTTTACAGCCCAATCATGACTAATCAAGTGACTTTCAAAGTGAATGTATCACCTGAGACTGCTCTACGTGTTTTCTCTCAAAAAGAACTTCCAGGCTGCGTAGTTTATTAACTCTGAAACTGATATGATTCTAGAGTACAATCTTGGGAATTTTGAGATATATGCATCTCTTAGAACTATATAAACACACAAAGAGGTCTATATCAGAATTCTCTTTTCTAAATGTTTCAAAGTGAAACTCGGAAAGTGAGCTATATGAGCACCCATGGTTACAAGCAGGTTTTCTTCTGGTTTGGGGCTTTTGTTTTGGTTTGGTTTTTGTTGTTGTTGTGGTTGTTTTTTATTTTGTTTTGTTTTTCCTGCAGCAATTGAGTTTTCTCATGATACAGGACTGATGGGCCAAAAAAATGATATGTAAGTGATAAGATTTATTTGATAAAAAGCTGTCTTCTGTTTGCCCACACAGTTGTTGTCTGTGATACCAGTTTCTAACTATCACTTTTATTATGATTACTTTGGTGAGTAGCTAAGCTTCTGAGTTACAGCTTTCAAATTCTGATATAAAGCTAGACAAAGAGCTTATTATGTGGAAGGAAAAGCAAGTCCCTTACTTGCTTGACTAACCAGATTATTGTGCCATAATGCAAGCTTGGGTAGATTGGATGTGTGTGTGTGTATATATATATGTGTGTATATATATATGCATATATATATATATCTAAATGGATGTTTATAGGCAAAGCAAAGGCTTTAAAGTGAAGCCTGTATTCATACAGCATAAGGTCAGAAGTAATTATCTTGTAACATGCACAAGTAGTTTACTAACCTCATGAAATATCATGTCTTCTTTCCATCAAGGCACTTACAGCCCAGGCATCTGGCTGTTGTATCCTTTGGTCAACACTTTTGGCCCTGCTGTCAGTTGTCTGCTGTCATTGACAGTAGTTGTTTCTTGAATGTTATGTAGCTTCCATCCCTTCCTCTTCTATAAAACTATATGGAAAAGACACTGGCCTGGCATCCACTATTCCTGACCAAACATCTGAAAGGAAAGACTTTTCTAGATATTCTCAGAATATGATGGGGAAAGAGCTATAAGGTTTAGATGAGATATATGTGTATTGAACTTGTATACACAGTTGTTTTTCACTTGTTTTGAAAAGGCAAAAAGTGAGTATTGAAATTGAATTGGATATTGGGGAGCTACAGGTAGGTTACGAATAATTTAAGTTCTAGTAGTTTCAGCAGTTGTACGAGTACTGAAGTCAAAGTCATGGGAAATGTGAAAGAAAGACTGGATATTTTAAACCCCTTAGTGATGTGATCTGTAATGTTGCATCTATAAATTTAAAATAACCTAGACAGCAAATATGATTTTCAGTTTAGGCATGTCTGTGCAGAGCCAGCTGGTGAACATGGATTTGCAAAGGATGTACTGTACTGGGTGAAGAGTACCTCTGAGATGTGCAAGAGGGGAAATAAATTTGGCTTTCAGGAATGCACAGTTGCCAACTGGCTTCCAGAGATCATTGTGCCCTGCCTCATTTTTTTTTTTTTGGTGCAATTCCAGAAAAGAACCTTCTAGAAGGAAGTCACAGTTAAAATTTCACTGGTTACATCATGTCATCTGGGAACATGTCAGAGATAAGTGTGCAAATAAATTTTAAAGGACCTGATAAAGCTTTTTAAGTCTTCATCTTTGCAGAGAAACGTGTAAAGATTTTATCTTATGTGATTTTATTTAATTTTATTTTATTTGTTAAACCTGCAAAAATTCAAGCAAATTATAAGCTAAACACACCATAGTTCAGGTGGAGAACTAAAATCTTGTTGACTGCTGAGTAAATTAGGGAAGTGAGGCAGATTGGAACTGAGGCAGTTGGAATTGAAAAGATTAAAAAAAAAAGATTTGCTTCTATGGGAAAAATTGGAATGAAGTAAATGAAATCAAACATGAATCTGCAACTTTTGGAGTTACCCACAGTATCATAGCTCTGAGTAAATCAGGCAGATCTGAGTTTACATTTAAAAATCTACATTCAGAAGTTGAACTTTGGAGTAACCTTGATTCTTGGAATACTCTATTCTTCTAGAGATTAACTTCCTCCAAATGCAGCAAAGTACTCTGTGACTTTAGTTCCATGAATCTGTAGTTAACCCTGAGCAATAAGATTTTCTGTCAGTATGGTCAGCATTCTCTCTGTTACATTTTGTAAAATCTGATCTAAAGTTAACGAGACAGATTAATTCCCTTTGTCTAGCCTGTCTGAATTCAGTTATTTAACACCTGATGATTTTGGCAACTGTATTAAAGTAACTAGGAAAGAATCAGGCCAACAGAAAGCCTAAATGGACTTGAGCTTTATTGGATGGGGAAAAGAGAAGAAATAGGAACAGCTTTTCTTTGGCAGAGTTAAAATGCATTTGTCAAGCAATTGAATACAATTAGTTAAAAAAATAGTGTAAAATTAGTAAAAAAAATAGTACAACATAGTAAAGCTTTTTTGCTAAGTTATAAGGCCAAGTGCTGGGTCCTGCATTTGGATCACAACAACCCCATGCAGCAATTCAAGCTTGGGGAAGAGTAGCTGGAGAGCTGCCTGGCAGAAAAGGACCTGAGGGTGTTGGTCGACTGTTGGCTGAACATGAGCCAGCAGTGTGCCCAGGTGGCCAAGAAGGCCAAAAGCATCTTGGCCTGTATCAGGAACAGCATGGTGAGCAGGACTCAGGACATGATCATCCCCCTGTACTCAGCACTGGTGAGGCCCCACCTCGACTACTGTGTCCAGTTTTGGGCACCTTACCACAAAAAAGACATTGAGGTGCTGGAGTGGGTCCAGAGAAGGGCAATAAAGCTAGTGAGGAGTCTGGAAAATAAGTCTTATGAGGAAAGGCTGAAGGAGCTGGGGTTGTTCATCCTGGAGAAAAGGAGGCTGAGGGGAGACCTTATTGTTCTCTACAACTACCTGGAAGGAGGTTGTAGAGAGGTGGGGGTCAGTCTCTTCTCTCAAGTCAAAGGCGATAGGACAAGAGGAAATGGCCTCAAGTTGCACCAGGGGAGGTTCATATTGGATATTAGGAAAAATTTTTACACTGAAAGGGTTATTAAACATTGGAATTTGCGTGCCCAGGGAAGTGGTTGAAGCACCATCCCTGGACATATTCAAGTGCTTAGTGACATGGTTAATGATGTTTTGGTTTTTTTTTGTTAAAGTTAGGTTGATGTTTGGACTAGATGATATTAAAGGCCCCTTCCAACCTAGACAATTCTATGATTCCATGATTCTATGTATGTAATATCTGAGCTTGTTTTTAATTTCAAAAATTTTGAGAAGTATTTTAAAAGACCCTGGTGACCAAAAATGTTTTGAGAAAGTAAAGAAGTGGTGTGAATGGAAAATACTTCATTTAGAGCCAGAAATGTAACATATTTAAAACTTCATATAAATATATGTATGTACTTATGCATATATACATACACATCCATATATTTATGTGGTCTGCGCTATAAGAAATTTTGTTTAAGGAAATGTTTTTGGGCTGTTCTCCAAGATACCTTTTACTTTTCAAGAGTTGAACATAGAGACCATAACAAATTGTCAGTAAGGATTTTTTTTATTATTTTTTAGACCGTTGATATTAACCAACTGGAGCAAAATGGAACAAAAAGAAAAGTTTCAGTGGCCTAAATTGAGTGCAATCTGACAACTAAAATGAATTCCAGATTTTGCAAAAACAGAATTTGAGTTATCATAGGATTAAACTAATCTAAAATAAAATGACAGTATCACATATAAGAAAAATAGTTCAAGTTAAACTTATTTTGAAAGCAAGGAAATACTAATTTACCACAAAATTATGCAACATTCATAAAATATCTTGATGTACAAATGTGCCATGGTTTTGGTGGTGGATAAATCTAAGTGATCACTACCAACCACTGCCTTGTAAATCAGGTATTTCTTTGCCATTGTCATGACTCGCATCCTGGAGATGTGTCCTCTGGACTTTGCAATGATCTAAAGTTGCTGTGATACGATTTTCCAATATGACAGAACATTGAGTGAATGTGAACCCAACCAAAGTATAAAGAAACTACTTTACTGGTGTGATTATATGCAAAATTAAAGCAAGGTCAAATCAATCAATCATGAACACCTTCTGATGTTCAGAATAACTGTGAATAACTGTTCATGATGGTTAGAAAACCTAGTGACTGAGATTTCTGTAACAGAAAAGTTCAAAGAAGATGTAACAGACAGGTTTGAGGACACATCCCTATCTATTGTCCGCATGAAATCAGGTTTTCTCATTTAGAATACTAGTTCTTCTTTTAGAACAATTTTAAAAATCTACAGATTGTATTTATTTTGAGAGGAGAAAGGTAACATATTAATGAAGTAGAAGCAAGAAGAAAAATGTTAGATTATGCATAATAAATGCTTAAATTCAACTACAAAAATGTATTTTATCAAGGACACCCCCCACCCCACCCCACCCCTGTTAATAGTTTGCTATCAAAGACAGATATACAATATCAATTGTCTGTCTTTCAAATGAGCCTTTTGTGGCCAAGAAAGAAAGAAAGAAAGAGACAAACAAAAAGAACAACAAAAAAGACAGTAGTGGAATAAACCTGTACTGCTAGTTGGAAAGAACTTTAATTTTATATAGCAGTCTTGTTTGGAGAGTGCAAGATGAACACAAAGAAGATGCAAAGAAGAGTGATGAAGCTGGTGAAGGGTCTAGAGAACAAGTCCTGTGAGAAGTGGCGGAAGGGACTTGGGTTGTTTAGTCTGAAGAAAAGGAGGCTGAGGGGATACAGTATCGCTCTCTACAACTCCTTGAAAGGAGACTGTAGCAAGGTGGGGATCTCTTTTCCCAGGTAACAAGTGATAGGACAAGAGGAAATGACCTCAAGTTGTTCCAGGAGAGATTTAGAAGGAAAAATTTCTTCACTGAAAGGGTTGACAAGCATTGGAACAGGCCCAGGGAAGTGGTTGAATCACCACCACCCCTCGAGGTATTTAAAAGATGTGTAGACATGGAACTTAGAGATATGGTTTAGTGGTGGACTTGGCAGTGCTAGGTTAACAGTTGGACTTGATCTTAAAGGTCTTTTCCAACCTATGATTCTATGAATAACAAGCTTTTTGGCTTTTGGAGTTAAAGAGAGCTAAAGTCCTACAGTGTCACAGGAATAGTTAAAGCACAATCACCTCTTGGTATTAAACAACACCATATAACATTTTCTAACTTAGTGAAAATGAACCCTGGAATGAATTATAGGTATGTTTATGTGCCTCTTGTTCTGGATGGAACAGAAAAACAGTACAGAAACTGACAGTGTGTGATCAGGCAGGTGAGAGTTGGGTACATAAGAGAAGATAATATGATGTGAGAGTGAGTTACAGGGAGAACACTTTCCTGCAGCTGCTTAGTAAATAGCTTTTATAAAAAATGGCTGTTATTTCTACCCACCCACCCCTCCATTTACCTTAACTATATTAAACACTACTTTAAACTCCTGTTTATAGGAACATTAATTTGATTGCAGTCTCTAATTTTTAAATATTTACTGTTACATTGCAGAAGCTGCAATGATTTTCTGCATACTTTTTTCACTCTACTGTTTGAAGAGGTGTTGTTTAGTTCAGCTTATGATGAATTATTAAAATTCCTGTAGCATTTTGATTTAGGCTGACAGGATAGCCAAAGATGCTGTATTTAGAGGGCTAGATTACATAAAGCCATGTGCTTAGAGACTGTAATAGCGCGTCACTGGGGTGTGCATAAGAGAGCTATTGTAACTTAGTTTTCCATCCTGGTCCTCTTGCTTTTGAAAAGCATGCATTACATGGTTCACTTTGAGATATTTCAAATGCTAGTCTGCTTGAGGATGTCCTGAGAAGACAGGATTGACTGAAATTGTTCTGACTACCTGAGATAGAGGGAAATTGAGGCATTCTGGGGAGCTTAATTTCTAGACTATCTTCTGCAGTACTAGACGAGAAAGGATTGTTCTCCCAATGTTACTTGTGACTCTGAACCAGGCTTGAAATTCCTGTGACTCTGATACAACAGTCAAGAGATAACCCCTTTAGTACCTGTAGGCCATTTGTAGCTGTGGAGCATGTGGAATATGAGTTATTCATAGAAAACTGATCACTAAAGTTTGGATGGTAAGAATTTGGTGTCCTTTCTCAGTTAGAAGTGTGTGAATCTTGCTGAAGCTGGATGATACCAAGTAGCAGGATTGCTCACTTATGTGAGTGCTTGCTGCAGTACTGGACAAACTATACTTAAAAAAAAAAAAAATACAATTTTTCTGAAGTGTTTTGTCATCTTCTTACAAAGTCAGAAAGGGGCTTGAAAATCTTCATGTAAAGCCAAACAGCAAGTTAGAAATTCAACATCTTAAACAAACCAGAAATTTGGATTTCCTGTTTTATTAGAGAACTGTACAGTTTCTCTGGCATCTAGATTTTGAGAAAACACTCTGGCTTATTCTGAAAATCAATTTGGTTCTGTTCTGCTCTCTTTAAATTTTCCTAGATATCAGTCAGAGAACAGAACACAGTGACTGCAACTACAAAAAAACTGTGAGAACTGTTATTTCTTTTCCTCTGTGAATTGGTCTTAGAGTTTCTTATTTTTGCAGTACACACAAATTGAATTTTAGGTTGTGCAGGTCATTGTCACAGAATTACATTTTCTATCTGTCATATCTGGACTTGTGCATTTGATCTTGTGAAGAATTCACTGAAGTCTATGTATATGTGTTTGTCTCTAATGCTATTAGAAGTTTTCAATGCTTACATTCTTATTACTTTGGAAATTTTTGTTCTACCAGTGGGATTTAACAAGTTTTCTTTTTGGAACTGGACAAATATTTTCTGCCAAATATTTCATTTTTATTTAGCACCATAAATGTCAAGACACTGTACAAAGGACATTATTTTAATTTTTCTTTTTATCATAAAGATAATGAAGTCACAGAATCACAGAATCATGGAATTGTTGGGGTTGGAAGGGACCTCTAGAGATCATCTAGTACAACTCCCTTGCTAAAGCAGGATTGCCTAGAGCACATTACTCAGGACTGCATCAAGGCAGGTCTTGAAGATCTCCAGAGAAGGGGACTCCACGACCTCCCTGGGCAGCCTGTTCCAGTGCTCTGTCACACTCACCATAACGAAGTTTTTCCTTATATTTGAATGGAACTTTCTATGTTCCAGCTTGTGCCTGTTGCCCCTCATCCTGTCACTGGAAACCACTGAAAAGAGTCCGGCTCCATCATCCTTCAACCCACCCTTCAGATACTTGTAAACGTAGATAAGGGCTCCCCTCAGCCTTCTCTTCCCAGGCTAAAGAGTCCCAGCTCTTTGAGCCTTTTCTCATAAGGGAGGTGCTCCAATCCCTTAATCATCTTTGTTGTCCTACGCTGGACTCTCTCCAGTAGTTCCCTGTCTCTCTTGAAGTGGGGAGCCCAGAACTGGACGCAGTATCCCAGTTGTGGCCTCACCAGTGCAGAGTAGAGGGGGAGGATGACTTCCCTCGACCTACT
>KZ506088.1:262298-287773 GCA_002844005.1 Limosa lapponica baueri | reverse complement strand
AATCTAAATGATTCTATAAAGAGCTCAAATCTAACCCACAGCATGGAAATTTCATTCTTTAATTTAATTTAGTGTTTTTTTTTGTGGGTTGTTTTTTTTTTTAAATATGTATTCAAAATAAGTAATCTGTGAAACTGCAGGATGAAACAGATGTAATAATTAACAGTTCTATACTGTCTACTGAGAGGTACATGAAGACTAAATAACTGGCAAAAACAAGAGTTTAAATGCCAAATATAAGTAAGCTGTAGTGGTTGGGGTAACAATAGATTGATGCATTCTCACAGCATGACTGGAAGCTATGAAATGTTCAATAATATCTTTCAATATCTGATAAAGCCTTTTTTTTTATCTCAGAAGTTCAATGAAAAAGATGAATAGAGTGAGCTTGTAGGCTTGAGTTAATAACAGATCATGGTCTTTTCTCAGAGATAAGGGACATCACAAGTTGCAAGAAATAATAATACAGTTTCCTTCAAGGATAGCTGAGATTTGCTCAGGGATTAGAAAATGTAACGTATTGTTTGGTCAGGGACAAGGTAGCTAGTTTTGGAAAAGCAAGTTCTGGAGTCTGCAGTTTCAGTGAAAACTTGAAACAATCATTTAATTATTAGGAAAAAAAAAAAAAAGTTTAACCAAACTGTTATTCTGATCTGTTCTATCAGGAATGTTTTCTTTCTTTGTACCCTGCAAATTAAGAAGGATCCTGTATTCAGATTCCAGTATCACATAGAAACAGGATCCCATACAGTTGTATATTTAAATATGACATGAGTCTGAAGGAGAATTTTCAGATTAATTTCAGGAAAACATATCAAGATTATGAAAATTTGTAGGGGGGAAATAGCTTTGTCACTAACAAAAGAAACATTTGGCATAAGAGTGAACACAATACATCTTAACTACTATGTAAGTCATAAATGGCCTCTTTCAAAATTTATAAACTTCTGAATTACAGTTTTATGCTATGCTCTTCCTTTCGATTGTGCCTATTATAGTATTGACCCTACTAGAGGTATAGTATCAATCAGCCAATAATTCCATTCTAATATATCCTTCCAACCTACAAAAATGTGCACTTAATTTTGGCAGGATGATGGAAAAGGGGAGAAATAGATACCTGTTTTATAAGATAATAAATTTTGTTAGTAAAAAAGTAAGAATTCCTTTATGAAAAACCTTTCTGAAAAAAATTAATATTTTAGAGCCACTTGAACTATGAATATGTTTTCATTACCACTTCACACATGTTTGTTATGGTATCATTTAGGATGCAGCTTAGTTTACCTAAATGTAACCTTTTGGTACAAATTTTATAAGCTTTAGGGCACTTGGGACAACCATGCGGTAGACAAGACACACAACCTACTGAAGACTGGTGGATGGTCCTTCTGAAGCTGGATATCCTGAGACATTTAAATGGTGTTAGATGGCTATATTAGGAAGACAAAAATGCATCCATGCTAACTAGTTCATGCACTTTCAAATGTTTTTCCATAAAGAATTTGTCTGGTAATGCAAATGACTACTGGACGTAGCAATCTACTACCGATCTCTGCACTTCTGAATGAAACATGCTGAACTTTTTTGTTAAAACTTACACACCCATAACTTGGACATGAAAAGGTGACTTATACCAGAAGGATGTCTATAGAATTCTAAACAATTTGCTAACGTACCATGAGTCCTATAGCTCCAATCTTGCTGATATGCTATTATCATTGTATATAATAAGCACAGAGAAATTTACTGTCACTACACTACCCGAGTGCAAGTATTTTTATGATTTTTTTTTCTTTTTATTCTTGTAAGATTATGATTTCTCACTAAAAAATAGAGGAATTGTGATACATTAGATTGCATTAAAGGATTCATACAGAGAACAAGCTATCAATTTAGTAATACTGCAGAAAAATTCTGGATTGCCTTTTTGCAATGTAACTGACATTGTAAACCTACAAATACTGTTTCTCTCTCCTTTATCAACTCAACACAGAATGGATCTTGCTTTGATTTCTTCTGTATTCATTCTTCAGAACAAATTAAGAAAAAAAAGTGTTCCCTTAGCTGGTTTTTCAGTGTATCATTTTTTGTCCTGGAAAAGATTGCATTAGTGAAATTGGTCTGTGAAAGCATCCTTTGTTTCATTTGAGACTGTGCTCTATGAAGCTAATAACAGTCAGTGTCAATGTTGCAAACAACTTGAGGGCAATGATGAAGTTCTCTGTAATGCATATTCTGTACCTAAGATTTATTATTTCATTATTTTATGACATGACAGAGGTCACATGATGCTTAATTGTAGTAGGAGCATCCTAGCAATATAAATTTGAGAGATGAAATTTTAATACCAGCAAATAAAACCAATTTTATGGTCTTATATAATTAAAAGCGTTCTTCTTCGTCCCTTAGAAATAGCAATAACAATAAAAACACCCAAGTTAGGAAAATACTCTGAAAATAATGTAGTAGGATTACTTTAGTGTCAGACCTGTCATACTTTCTCTATCTTAAGTCTGACTTCTAGCCTATAATTTCGGCACAGAATCCTTTCATGGACAAGTTTTCTCAATGCATTCTTTACACCAGTGGATCAGCGCTACATACTGATGATATTCTATCACTTCAGAAGGCTAGATAGCTCACATTTTCATTTAGATATATCAAAAAAAAAGCTGAATTCATTGTCAAAAATTGGAACTACTTGCCCTTTTGAAAGAAAATATATTGACAAGGTGTGACATGATGGGAGTTTTCCTTCAGAATCAAGTTTGAGGTTGAAAGATTTTACCTCAGGGCTTTGTTTTCAAGATAGAATCTATGCCAGAAGAAAGTTATTTTCATAAAACCTGCTTATGATTCAGTAGGTCAATCAGAAGTAAATAACCCTACTGGCAGGCTTCTGACAGCGCATTGCCATCTGAAACATTTTGTATAGCATTTTATGTGCACATTGGAAATATTTCCTCTAGAATGTAGCATTTTTCCCATGACTCACAAAACACCTTTTCTCTTGTTTGAAAATGCAAAAAGAAGTAATTCTTCAGTTCAAATTAAAAATAAATATTTTCCATTCAAAGTGCATTTTCATATATCTTGGAGGAAGAAAAACCATGGTTTCTTATCCTGCTCCATCATATACATGATGAAAATGGAGCATTAAAAAACAAATAAAACATTAGTTTATTAATAAGAACCTTTTAATCTTTCCTTCTCTAAGAAAAAAAATAGTCTCTAAATTCCACCAGTAAAAGGCCTGTTTCAAAAACAACAACAAAAAATCCAATTACATTTGGAAAGTTACACAGGAAACAAAATGTTAGTAAAATATCTTTTTTTTTTTTTTTTCTTTAAAGAATATCATTTGAGCGTTAAAAATAAAATAATAAAATAAAATAAAATAAAATAAAATAAAATAATAAAAAAGGTAAGCAGAAGGGCATAAGGGAAAATGCTTTTTTCAAACATCACTATTTAATGCCTAAGGAATAGCAATGTAAATTATTGAAAATAAGTTTAATTTTGTAACACTGTCTAGTGACACCTGGCTTTTATCAACATTATCTTTGTAGAAAATCTCCCAAGATATACTCAATAAGCTAAAAATTTACACATACAAATTTCAAATACTGCATGTTGAGACATCATGTTTTGAAAATGAAATACATTTTTTGCTGAAGATTGTTACTATGTTGTTCATATTCTTATCAGATATAGAGAGTAGGAACTCAAATACTATTTGCAGAGGTACATTCATCTTACTGCAGCTGTGCTCATTCTTACCTGTAGACCTTCTCAATAACTTGAAATATTCAGTTCAGTATACCAACACTTTTATTTGTTTGTTTGTTTCAATTGCAATTTTCCATGTGTCATGGACATACAGTACATTTGCATTGCAGTTACAAAGAAATGCACAAGTTCCAGAAGCTGGAATTTCATTTAAAATTCTTCAACATTTATTTCTTCCAGCCTTGTAGAAGTACCTAACTCTGAGAAATAGAAGCTCTTAGAGACTATAGCAGGAAAATTGCCTCTACTGTAATTGCAATGACACGAGTCTTCCTTTCTCAGCAAAGTTCAAATAATGGACATTTTCTAGTAAGAATATATTTCGCCAAGACAACAAAGCTGTTGTTCATCATGCAGCTCAACAAACATTTAGCATTCTTTTAAAATCAAGACATTATTGATCATCATTTATCCTAAGAACAGAACATAAGTAGTCATAAGAACTTGTATTGCCCCAGTATTTTAACTGCTACTTGCTTGATTCCTTGGTACCTTAATATCCTCCTCTGAGGCTTCTTGTACAGGAAGGTAACCTCACCAAATTTTAATATAGTAGCTCTTTGTTGATCTGTTTAGCAAGGTGTTTTAGAATGCCCCCTTAAGTCTTGTAGTTCAGGTACAGATAAGCTCTTTGCCTTAAGGTGAGGGTCATAATAAAAATATCACTGTTTTCATGTTTGGTTCCATGCATAAAATCTATTTTAGTAATAGTACTGGAGCAACTCAAAACATGAAAAGCAGGTTTGAAGAATAAAAAATATGATCAGAGTTTCAGAAAGACAGTAGAGAATTGAATCCAGCTTTGCCTGCAGCTAACACTTCTATTGGTTATGACAGTGCATTTTTCCTTCTACTCTACTCTACTCTACTCTAGTGTTGTACCTTACAGGCTAATAACATTACTGGATGTCAGTGGAGAAGGGAAACTAGGAGTCATCTTCAAAAATTATAACAATTAGAAGTAATTAACCCTGCACCTTTTCAACTACTATGGTTTACTTCCTAAATGCATTCTGTTTCCTTGAGAAGAATCCATCTGAGGAGAAAGGCAGGAATATGAAGAAGAATGCACCTTGTAATAATGCAGTTATATAGTCAGGAAGCATTGATTAGCAGGAGGCAGGAAAAAATACTTCAGTACCAAAACCGAAGGCAACGAGAACTTCTCTTTCTTAGGTTCACATAGTTAATGTTGTCCTATGAATACATATGTGCATGTGTATCTGACCATAGAGAAACCTATCTGGATAGCACAAGGTGCTAAGAAATTTGTGCCAGTTTTCTATGATGTAAGCGGAGGAACCTCATAATTTCATGGAACCATTGAAATTAATTAAAAACCAATGTAATAAAGCCCAACAGAGCTGGAAAAGGAAATGTAGCAGTAAAGAAGATAAGTCTGAAAAGGCAGCTGCAAAAGACATAACTAAGAATGAATAATATAGAAAAATAAAATAAGAAATAGACAAAGCAGCTTAACATCTCTCTTACATGGAACACTTTGTTTCCTTAAGGATTAAGTTGGTGCTTAATGACAGCAAAAATGAATAAACAGACTTAAAAAAAACCTGGATTGGAGACAACAACAATCCAAAGTAAAACATATCATTTCTCATGTATTATATGGGTGAAGTGATAAAAGACACTATGATGTACTGTCGAAATCCCAGATGTCTGTAGTAAAAACTAAACATGAAAAATGTCTGCAAAGCTATAAGTGTTTTGCCGGGCTCTGTTGTTGAAAAATGTGATATATGCCTGCCCCAGGAAAATTAAATGAGAAGCAGGTATCCCCCTTTTTTGCCCCCTACATGAGGCTATTCGTTTGGACTGTGAAACAAAAATAGGAACTAAATATTAGAATGGGTTACACAGACGTTTAAGGAGAATTTAAAGTGAACAGCAATTTATATTGTGCTACCTTTAAACAATGTTTATTTTATAGTTTATAGAGATAGCAACTGTAAGGAACACATTGACTGTATTAGTAAAAAAGTATCTCAGACAAAAATCTTATAACATGAAACTAAGACTTGAAAAACATGTGGAAACTGTGACCAGTTTTTTCCCCATTTGGACATATCTTCTGTAGCATTTCAAAACGGGTTCAGGTATTATTTAGTGTATTTGAAAATTTGTACTTGAACTTGCGCAAGTGTTCATTGGCAACAGTCAATATATTCATTGCTAACTATGTACTGAACAAATAAGAGGTTTTAATGGTGCTAATATTGTTTCTAGATTTCTGGAATGGGCAAAAAAAATTAGTTTACAGTTTTGATGATTTTGGCCTCGATCTCTGTGCATTATTGCCATACAAGTAAAATAAAGGGGATAATTATCTTGACATTTAACAAAACAGATGCCTATTTATCGTAGAAAACAATTTACTTACATAAAATAGTATACTGAGATCAATCTCTTCCCAAAAACTTTGTAAAAAACGAACAGTTATTTTTTCAGGACTTGAATGATATAAAAAAACACTACTCATTGAACTGTGAGGACAGAAATATAAAGAAGGTATAGACTCAGATACCACAGTCCATCCATGCACTGAATGAGTCAAGGTTCCCAAGGAAAATTGTCCTCTATTTAGTAAAAATGTGATCCAAATTTTGCAGACCTTAAACAAACATAACTCAAGGGCATTGAAAGAGTATCTCCTGAAAGACTTCTGCTTTTGATGTGGCAACAGAAAAAAAGAAAGAACTACCCCCAGCTTGGGCAATTTGTCCCAATTAGCCTCATAGATAAAATCAGAACAGATTTTTCTCATTTCAATTCCTTATATTCTTCCTATGATTAGATTTTATTATGTCTTTCTCTGAGAGATGAGAGGGTCATTTAATTGCTGCTATTTTCCCTGCTCTATGACAGTCCATAGATACTGTCAGTAAATCTTCTCTATTTAGTATATAATATTAAATTCAAAGTCTCTATAACGATGTACAAACACTGATAGGCTTAATAAACTATTTTTGTGTGGTCATCTGCAACTTAATTCTTTTACAATGTCTGTGATTTGAGTAAAAAAATTTATTATGGTGACCTCAGATACTTTTTAATTTGAAATCCATATTTTATTAATTAGTTTTAAAATAAAAAAGCGATTCAATCATCTTAAAGTAGTATTACAGATAAATAAAACGTACACATTAGGTAAGGATATTATATATCTAACAATCAATTATTTTACAAAGGCCATAGCAGCAATAGTTTTGAGTGGCTGGCAGATTTCAATCAGCTATTTTTAGTGTATCTTGCAAGTTTGAAGGTTTGGCTGTGTAATATTCATATTTAAATTGAAGAAATATACAGAACAATTTATTAAGTTCAGAAACTCTTAACACTAAAAACAGTATAATGACTACTCATGAACATAAAAGAAAAATAGTAGAATTGAATTATCATTATATAAAATATCATGAATAGTGAATGTCATTTACAGTATGGAAACATGTACCTCTGATGTTAACCAGACCCTTGCTTTTTATAAAGATCTCTGAACCTAACAGTCTTGATATTTATCTCTTTACCATAAATTACTCAAGCATGAAGCAAGCTTAATTGGTTTTCTGCTCTAACTTTGCACAAATTAAGTTAATTTCTTCCTCCATTTTTGCTGTTCACACTTTTCTTTGACAGTGTTCTTCAAAGGTGGGCAAACCAAGTCAAATTCTCTCATATATTAGTTGTTCCTCTTTCATCTGGAAACTTTTTATACTAAATAGCAGTTGGTAATCACTGCTGTTGAGTGACTACATTCTAGTCACTAGATTCTAGTTTCCATTTAAAGGCTAATAAGGTTAGCAGTATTCTCTCTCCTCTTTGCTCCTACTTATTTAGGGATTTGTTAATGACTGGAATAATTTTCAACAGTTCATATTTTGTGAAGAACCAAAATGTAGAAATTTTCAATTAGATTATACTAACATCCTAAAAATTGCATTGTATTTAAGAGAGAAAAAAACCCACAACAGAACAACAGGTACTTCGAATTCCAGATTTATCATCTCTGCAGCCTTTTATATTCAACAGCATCTGGGAAACCACGGTAACTAAGGTCAAGGCTTAAAAATTGGGTGACCACTGTACATGTGCACATGGAGAGGGGGAGGGAGGAACACTAAATGATGCTGCTGAACAGGGACAAAGGAATTAGCAACAAGACTAAGTTTCAGACTCTACATTTCTCATTAAAACAAATGTAACGTGTTAAATCTGGTTTATAGTGTCCTGCACTTTCATGTCTCTTTTCCTCCAAACAATCATGGAATCATGGAACAAAATGGAAGGACTGTGATGTTATTTGTATCCTAACACAAAATAAGGTTCATTTCTTTCTGTTGGTTTATATGTTGGCTTATAGTAAGTTAAATCCAGAATAATGTCAAAGTTTCCAAAAAATTTTCTTGTTGAAGTTTCTAAAAACTGAACTGCACTCTGGAAAGTAGCCATCTGTGTTGATTGAACAGGTACTAATGGTAACTGCATACAGACAACTTGTAATTAAGTGAGATGAACCCAACATACTGTGTTTCTTCCTCTCCCTCTGAGCTGGTAAGTTTTGATCCTGTTGATCCACCAAAACAAAATTTGACAGAACGGCAGTTATCTCTCAGTTAAGATCCTATAACATAAATGAAATTAGGAATCTTCATGGGGAAGGGAGACCTTTAAACTTCACTGCTGAGTTAGTTTTAGTTACTGGACACTGAAGGATCCATCAAAGACCTTTGCTGTAGGAAAATCCCCATTCACAGGTGGAATCAATTCCAAGCTACATATCTGCTAAGTGGTAGATAAATAGTGTTCCTTGATTCCAATATTAGAATGTTTTTTATTGTCTTTACCAATGCGGGAATGGTCATTTTGTGTTTTGAGTTCTTTCCAATTCCTTAGCCTACTTCTGAAAAAAAAAAAAAAGAAAAAGAAAAAAAGAATTTTAAGTAGCATTAATTATATATTACAAAATTTTATAACTGCTTTTATGAAGCCATGTGAGGGAAATTATTCTGGAAATTATTTTTTATAATAATTATCAGAGAAAATGAAAGGTTGAAGGGAACCTAATAGAACATTGTTGCTTAAATGCTGCATTCGGTGTTTCAGAACAAATTCGGTGACATTCACGAACAAATCAAGCTAGGGAACAAAGCAAGGAGGTGTTCTCTTACCAATTAAAGTTTGATGTGACAAAGTAAGGTGACTTTTCCATAGATAACTGATATGCAACATAAAAGAACAGACATGCTGGATGTCTAGCACATACAAGAGCTAGGTATTTCCTGGAAAAAAAGTCCAGAAATAAAAGTGTTTAGAAATGGTAACATTTAAAATTTTAATATTAATAATGATAAATAGAAAATTATTTACATATTATTTTCTACTACAACTGTAATACTGTATGTTTGCTGCTTTTGCATTTATTTCATTACAGCTCCTGCTATATCTACACATGAAGTTTTGTCCACTCTGAAACTGCTCAAAATGCCTCAAACAACTCAATCAGATTTCAACAGCTTTCTGAAAATTTGCACTTAAATCTGTTTTAGAGTTTTTCAGAAATATCAGACCAATACTTAAACCCAAGATCTGGAACTCTGTGAAATGCTGATGAACTACCTGAACCAACATTTGCATCTTAAGAGGAGATGTCTCATACTTGAGAAACATGAACAGGAGAGAGTATATAGTAGCTTCATTGCAGCTGCCCTCAAACAATAAGCAAAAGCACGTACAATTAGAAGTTTTCCTACTTAATTGATATCTTGCAAATATTAAATTTTTATATCCTAAGCCTTTCTGAGTTTGTTTTTTTTAAGAAAAAAACAGCATATCTGATTTTTTCTGCTTTTCAAAAATATTTTTGAGGATAAACAGCTGAGATATATGGGGAAATGAATAATTAACATCAGAATACAGCCTGACATCTGGATGGGCTTAGTGTGTGAAAAGATACTTAGAATGTTAAAATGACTTTTTTTGGTTGTTGTTTTTGGTTTGGTTTGGTTTGGATTTTTATTGATCTTAAATTAGACACAACTCAGTCACTTAATGATTTGTCCATCTGAACAACCTTATTTTATCCCTGTAAAACATATTCCTTCTGATGGCTAAATAATTTAACTGGTAGATTATGACTAATTCAGAACTCCTGAAGGTTTAGACAGGAATTTAAATATTTCTGGAAGCACTTTCAAACCCCATTGTCTCTATTTTCTTGAAACTGCTTCAGTTCTTTCTACAGACCTGAGACTAAACAGAGCTCCTAAGGGAATAGTGTAACCTGAAGCAATTTGAGTTCTTTTGTTCTTCCTAGAATATAGGTGTGCTCATGTAGGTAAACCAAAGACTGAAATTGAATGAACTGTTGTCCCTGTCTGGATAAAATCACAGTTTATGAAACAACCTGTTGATATACAAAATTAATGGAAGGAGTCACAATTAAACTAACCTTTTTTTTGGAAAGTAATACATGAGAAAGAGAAATTTTATAAATAGAGATACAGAGTTTAATTTTATTCTGTGAATTGTGTCATCATTGTCTATTATTTATTTAAGAGAGTTAGCCTCTTTTATGACATTAGCTTGGTGGAAAATAATCGGTTTTTTCTGCATTTACATGGCTATTTATCACTATTACAAGGGAAAACACATAAAAAACCTGTTATGACTAGAAGAATTTTCACTTACTAATACATTAAAACAGAAAAACAGAAAAGGAAGGAAAGCTAGAAAGAAAAAGTGGGGGGGGGCGGGGAAGAGAAAAGGAAAAATAGTACCAACAAATGAGCACCTGGACTAGACACTGATCAGAAAAGTGGCTTAGAATTGTCTTATTTTTAAAGGGGCTTTGTACACATCACCTCTTTAAGGGTAAACAGATCCTTATTATCAGTATTGGGATAATAGGATTTAGTAAAATGAATAAATAAAAAATCCATGGTTCTTACTTCTCTGATGATTAAAGCCATAAAATTTCAGAATATTAAGTTTTTTATTTGTTTATTGAATTAGGAGCCTAAAAGGTGTATATGCAGGCCTAAAAAACGAATGATGTTTTATTTAAAGATCTGAATGTATTTCAGCAAAATTAAAACAAAATGACTGTAGAGTAAAAGAACAGTAGCTCTCCTTTATTTACCAACTAAACAAGTAGAGTTAATAAATAGAAATTGAATTTTTTTTATATAAGTTCTGAATAAAGCTTAATGTATCTTAATGGTCACAGACAAAAAAGGATTTACAACACTTAGCTCATTCATAAACTCTTAAAACATTTTACAGAATAATGATTTTGAGTTTGAAATTCAAGAGCACTGGCACACAGGGTTTTATTAAAAATGGTCATGAGTGTCAGTAGGAAATTCAGATTCATGTTTTTCTTTGGTCTCTGAAGTGAAAAGCTTATATCTGTGGACAACCTGAGACTTCTTAAATTACCTAAAACTGATGAAGTTCTAGTTGTGTAGGATTCAAGGGGAAACTGCATCAATAGTGTCCTGATTACAGCCAGAGATTTTATCTGAAAAGGGATAAAATGACAAATTATTTGAGTTAGTAGAGTTATATGGTTACTCTTTGCCAACTTCATCTTAGAAATTTTCCATCTTCAAAACATCTATTCAGCTCTTTGAATTTTGCAATACAAAATATCACCCTAAGAATGGAATAACTCCAACAGAAGCCCATAACAGTGTGCAAAAACCTCAACCTGAGAAAGGAGTAGAATTAAATTTTAATAAAAAATATAAAAAATGCCACACCAAAAAAGAGGTATTGCGGGAAAGTTTCTTCCTCTCTACAACTTAAGGTTGGAAAATGGTAAAACAGTATGAGAATGTCTGCTTCTTCATAGAAACATGGAATGTGTTGAGTTGGAAGGGACCTTCAAAGATAATGTAGTCCAAACCTCTTGCCTTGGGCAGGGGTGTCTTTTGCTAGATCACATTACTCAAAGCCCAATCAAACCTGACTTTGAAATGTCCAATGATACACAACCTGTTCCAGTGTCTCATCACCCTCATTGTAAAAAATTTCCTCCTTATGCCCAATCTAAATCTACCATTTTCAGTTTAAAACCGTTGTCATTACAGTATTTTTCAGGCTTCACTCCATGTAACAAATATTAATGAAGAAATACCCCATTTAAAAGGAATACCTGGAAGCACTTTTATATTGCAATTAGTATGAGCATACTTCTGTTTCAAGAATAAAAGATTCAATCATGCTTAACATGCTGATGTAATATATAACTCAGGAGCTAATAGGGAAGCTGTCATCCTAAAAATGGTAGGTACGCAGGATCACTGAAGAGATACTGTTTTTCAAAAGCCACATCTGATACCTGACCAGTCCATGCAGTCCAGATGTCTAAGTTTACCAGAGCTTGCTAACATGTTACATATCAGCCAATACTTGTTTCAGTAACAGGTATTTGGGAAAGCAAAATGAATAAAATTTTGGCTCCAGCTTTTTAAAGAGTTAGCCAGACCAAGCAGTCTGAAGCCAAACTGAAATTTTCTGAGGAATGGTTCCTGTTGCCACTTCCTTGTTTAAGAATAAAATCACAACTGAACATTTTCAAATTTCTTCACCAGGGAAGTGTAAGTTTTTTGTGAGTGATAGTTTCTTTTTTTTCTGTTTCTTATAATGCAGGTGTCCTACCCAGACAAGTAACTCCGTCAAGTTCTTCTTATTTCTTCTGTGAGTAACGATGCTAGAAATGTCGTGGTTTTGCTGGTGAACAAATGGCAGTCCTATTGTGTGAGTCACAGGAAAGGTAGGTACAATAAACACAGAAAGGAAAGGCTGTAAACTGAGTTATGGAAACAAGGAATTAGATTCCCCTCCACTAGAATAGGGCTGCAGAAGAAAAAAATATTTAAGCAGGTTTCTACCTGAATCAAGGTATTAGTGCAAACCAAAAGCAGCTGAATCAGACTTCAGAAAAATAGAGCAATGTATCTATAAACATACATACAGGCACTTAACTTTAAGTGAAAGTCATTAGCATATATTTTTTTTTTTACTCTAAACTCATTGCTTAGCCTTTACCATTTAATCCTATGCCTTACATTATGAATACAAGTTTATCACTATTTTTAGTATTGTTTGGCCTTTTATTCCACTTTATCGCCATAGTCCCCTTCATTTGTCCTCCATTTCTCACTTAATGAACTCCATTATTCAGTTCTGATTTTTCTGCTTTGCTGCTGCTTTTCTCTTGCCTGTGATGCAATCAAAAAATGTTCTAATGTTCACATGAATCTTTCACAGTTGCTCTGAAACAGGCTGTTCATCTCAAAGGCACAGGCAGAGACATTGTCAGAATTATGGCCTTTTCTTATATTACCAGAATCCTCCATTCTGTAGCTGGTCCCTCTTTCAGGAAATGGTCTGAGAGCATGTTTTCTATGTAAGAAGTTTGTAAGTGCTGCCAACCTTATGCATTGGTTAGGAGGGTTTTGGCTTTCTCCTCATCCTGGATCAATACACTGTCTCTCTCTTTTATTGCCATGCCACTTTTGGCAGGTTCATTTTAAAGTCTGCAGAATGCATGTTCAGTGAGAGCAGCTCTGCTTCAGAGCTGGTTGGTGAAATACTTGTCTTTCACTTGCAGCTAACAGCCTGATTTGCTGTTCATTAAAAAGCCACATCCCCATTCTCACAGCAGAGGGACAGCTTTCACTGATTCCATCAAAAGCTGTCTCTTGTGTTCACCAACGTTGGTCTTAGGGGCCCTCTCTATACACACAGGGCTAATGCAGGCTCAGATGAATATAGCACCATCTTGCCAACTCTTACACATCCTCTAAGACTTTACCCTGCTTTCTTCAGCATGGCTTTAATTTTTTTCTACTCCTCTAATCGAAAGTATGACATCTATTTGCATATATGTACTATGCAGTTTAACTGTCAAAAGTTCATTCCTTCATACCAACACTAATATTCCTCCTCAGTCCCACCTACCCCCTTCCTGTCATCTTTTCTCAGGTGGGTTACACTGATTATTTCCTATAGTTAGCAGCAGGTGTGAGCACTAGAGACCTCTGCAGGACACTATCCATTTATACAAAATTAATCCTGCAGTATGGCATGGAATATGTGCAGTGAAGGAGACAAAGGAGGAAGAGATGGGCCTGGATCACCTTCCAATTTGCAGATGCTGACTAGGAATAATAAACCGCAATACCTTGTCTTACCTGTCCACTCCCAATCACTGGTGCACTGAACGAATGGAGCAACTAATGACCATGATAGTCTTTTATGAAGTCCTCAGCTGGCTTATGTTCTTAAAGCAGAGGTTCCACTTCCTGCAAACGTGTGCATAAAAAAGGAAGATGCAACCCTCATGTCTTACCTTGTAATAATGACTGGCCTTGGGAATAAAAACCATGCAGCTGGTACTTCAAAGCTCGTGAACTTCAACAGGTTGTGAAGTCTCATTCAATTGCAGCATCTGCCTTCTAACTTTACAAAAGACCAAACCATCTTAATAGAAAAGACCAGATCTAGGCTTTACTGCTACCAACCCTTTTAAGCTACATTCTTAAACTTTCCCAGGCTAAGTCTTTCCACTCAGATGTTTTCAGAGTTTTTTCTCTAAATAGATCTTAATGTCACTCTTGAGTTCAACATTCTTTTAAGCATATCCTGATTTTTATCCACTAAATTCTCAGCACATTACCTATTCTTGCAAGCAGTTTGCTTTTTACAGACCAAGACAGTGAATAAATCATGGATTTACCTAGAATATTAAAACTGTATTCTAAATCTTTGAGTTAAATGTCTTCCAAGGTGCATGTTTATAATAAATGTACACATACCTCCTCAAAAAGCTGCAAGACCAACAAACCAATTATTTCAGTTTCAGTTCTGCAAGGTATACCTCCTTAATACATAGCAAAAAGAGCACTTAATCTTTAAAAAATTTCAAAATACTCGTTTTTGTTTTTATAATATTCTCTCTCATGCCAGAGAATTCCAACCACCTTTTCTTCACATTTATATCCAGACTTCCCTACCTCCTATGCTAAAACAATCTCCTTGAGAATTGGCCATCACATATTGCAATTTCCTCTGAACAGGTCCAAACTTTCCATAGAAACTAGTGTATAACACCTAGCAGAGAGTAAATTGCTGATGAAACGCAGACAACAAATAGCTGTGGGAATATAAAAAGAACATATTGGAGGCAGAGTACAAAGAGTTTTCAAGAAATGGAAAGTCAAAATTCTACTCATAATGCTAGATATTATACCCAAATCTCTTCTTTAAAAAGCTTACATCTTAGTATGAGGTTCTGTGTATTTTTATACTCAAATTCAAATGGATGTCCTATACAATGGGAAAAAAATTATAGGAAAAGAGGAAAAGACTGAGGAATAGTTCTTAAGCATTGCTTTGCTTTCTCTCTGCAGATTAGCTTTGTGCTGAAGCTGACAGTTTCAGTAAAAGAAGTCAAGTCTCTAATATGCTTCTGCTCCCAGCAGGCTTTTGACATTAACTTAAAAGGAACTTAAATAAATGTAAAACGAAGAAAGGAAAAATTAAAATAGAATATCTGATTTACTTTTAATTTAATCCAAGTGGACACCAGTTTAATTCTATTAATGTCAATAGAGCTTGAATGGGACAAAAATTGGACTAATGAACTGTTGAATCTGGTCTCTCAAAGCATATTACATAATAATTACACTACATCAACAGCAACTTAACATATTTTCTCTACTAAAACAATGGCTTACGTGGATTTTTCATTGCATCTTCATGGATGTTTTGAAGTGCAGTTGCTACAAGATAGTCTCTCTTCACTGTCAAATGTATTTGACCTTCAGTTTTGTACATTGGTAAAGGTACCGATACTTTGATACCAAAAAACTGTTTGATGTAGCCCCTAGTCATCACTGAGATTAGAAGTCTTCATATGTAGGTACTTGGCATTGCAGAATTAGTTACTTTCTTGAACACTTACACAAATAACTATAGTTCACAGTAAACATCTAGCATTTATTGAAAAAATGTTTCCAGAAAACAGTCTGGTGTGTTTGGAAGCTGGACCAACACCATTATATTAAAAAGAAGAGATTCTCTAAACAGCCTAACAACCAATAAATCTGACTCAATTTATCAGTAGTTGTAATACCCAGGACCAAAGAGAAGAACTGGTAGTATCAGGAATTCCGATTTTCAAATGTTGTGACCCTTGTCCCACTCTTCGAAAAACAATATTCTCAGTAGTATAGAGGAATGTACCCTTTCATATCTCAACAATCACAGTTTACACTTCCCTGTGTCAAATAATTTGTTAAGAAAAATTCTATTCCTCTTTCAGCCAGACAGGCCAGAGTTCTAACACGTTGGGCTTGGTACCACTGGCATTCTGGCAGAGGTCCTTACTGCACAGAACATGGATAAGAGATGGAGATAACAGATGAACCCCAAAGCAAACTGCTAGCTCATGTGGAAAAACCAGCACCTATAAAAAGGAGTGGAAGTTACCACATATAACCAGCTGAGGAGAACTCCTACTGTAATGTTATTGAATGAAAAAAAGTTTTCTTCAGTCTTTGACTGTTTAAACTGGGATACGGACAGATGTAATCTACCTAGCCCTCCTTCATATATATGAGATATCTGGCTGTTAGGGTCCCTTTCTGGTGTCTCCATTTCACAAAAATTCACTGAGAAATCTAAAATAGTCCAAATAAACTCCATAAATTTTTGATAGCTTGAAAACTTGCAATTTCAAGTTCCCTTTTCTGGAATTTACCAACATACTTAGTATACACCTGTTGTATTTGGACATTAAGGCCTGCAGCTGTAGTTTAAGTAGGCTAGAAATAGCCAATTAAAATTTCTTGCAGGTACAGGATATTTTCTTCTAATACAAATGGTAGAAAATTTCTACCTGTAGAAATTTCTCCAAGTCCATTTTCCTATTTTGGTGTAAAAGATAGGTTGGGGAAATTTGCTAGTACTTAGTGGAATGGTGACACAAACGAGAGCTGCTCCTCACTAGCAGGACTGGGACTTCAAGTTGAACTGAATGGGTGACTACGCATGTGCCACTATCCCTAGCTCTTGTTAACAGAGAACTGGCAGTATCACCTAGTGGTAGGCATAGTTACAGAAACACTGTAACAAAAGCAGCTACAGCGGGTTATCAATAATATTGTTATGCAGGTAATAAACTAATCTTTAGTTTTTAACCTTAATTAGGAAGTAAATTATTAGGTTAGGTGCTATTCATTAAACTGAGATTTGCTTTAATGTGAAGACAAAATTATAACACAATTTAAAAGATCAGTTAAGGGTCTGGAATGCACATCCCATGAAGGTTAAAAACAGAATTCACAACTAAGTCAGTGTATTTGCACCCAGATTTAGCATCAGTTTTTGCTTATTGGAGAGAAACCAAAAAAAAAATCTTATTTTCAGGTTGGACATTCAAAACTGTCAAGTAGTCAATATTATCTTTCTTCTTTTATCCTCACTCAGATGTGGTGAATGCTTTCTTCAAAATATAACATGTATTTCAGCTTTTTACCCTACTGTATAACAGAAATTATCTTTCAAATACCCCATATTCTTCTCCACAGGATATTTTTCCTACACTAAACATTCACCCAACTCTCAATGAAAAATGTTGAGTTTCCCTCTTGCAAGTCCTTTAAGATTTCCAATACAGCTTCACAACATAAGATTGAGGAGCTTTCCAGGTTAGGAAGCTTTGGCACGTGCTGTTTGCTAACTAGTGTGTTGTAAAACACTGTTAAACAGCATTATCACAGGTTCCTAAGCCCAAGGTCTAGAGCTCTGTTGAGTTACTGATTATGTGATTGTTAAAAGGTAAAGCTGTCATTTCATTCAGCAACAGAGTAAAATATTATTTTTGTGTTATCAACAAGAACATACCACTGGTAAAAACAGATTAAATATGAAATTACATTTGAAAAACCTTTTATATTCTTTAAGTGAAGCTGTATGAATCTATTAATCAAATGACTTGCTAAGCAGTAAAGTAAGAGTGATTCAGACTTTTAAGAAAGAAGTAGTTTTACAGCTGTTGCTTCCTTTTGATGCTGCTTTAATAACATCCCTGTAAATCTCTATTGGACGCCTGTAAACAGCAGCAGTACCTGAAGCTGTAATTATCAGGCAGATGCACACTCAGTTCACAGACACAGCACCTTGCTATTAAAATAATAGAAATCTATGTAACACCTCACATTAATGTCCTTATTCCTTACATACTGTAGCTCATTTGTAAAACAAATTAATTTTGGGTGAAATCTTTGAATTAAACAGGGGATAGGGAATTGTCATTTCATAGAATTGTCTGTGGATTTTCAATAGCACTGAGTACTCTTTAGTGCCAGTTACCTGTTGTAACACAAAGAATTTTAGCAAATGTAAAGAAGTTCTTCAGCTACTACACCAGCTACCCAAGCTTTTTAATCCTTATACTTCTAATAAATATAAATTATCCTTTACATAGTTGATACCCTCTCTCTTCCTTTCAGCAGACCTTTGCTTCAGATTCAGGTTTCCAACAGAGCTTATTAATAAGAATGAAATGAAGTAAGCAGAGTTACCTTTACTTTGCTGCTTAGGACTTCACACCTACCCTCCTCTTCTGACATTTTTCCCTCACTCCTCACTTCTCACTCATCACCCATGATCTTCCACTTCTCTTCCCTGACTCCCCTATTGCCCAAATCTGTTTAGCAAATGCTTTTCTTTATCAAACTCAGAATGAAACTGGCATTTGCACATTCCCTTGGTGTAATTTTCAAACACTATCTCTGGTAGGATGATGGAGATATGGCTGAACATGCTTACGTAGTACATGCAAATTTGACATTCTTCTTCAAATTTTCCCCATAAGGAAAACTTCTTGTAACAGCAAGGGAGAGCTTGGTGGTGACAGGGCTAAATATCCAAAAGGAAATACATTCATTTTAGTGATAATACTAAACCATATGTCTGAACTTAGTATTCAAAGTATATTGCAAGTATTAATTAGCCCTGCTGTCCCTCTTGTGATATTATTGTAATGCTTTTACACAGGAAAGGAAAAACCAGACAATTAATTAACCCAAAGTCATATAAAACTCTATGCTGGAGCCAGCATTGTAATTCTTAAGCACCCTCACTGCTTACCCTGTGCTCTTCTTCCACATTAGCTTCTATTTTACAAATTACTGCACAATTGGAGGGGTACTAAATTTCCAGTCATTTACTTTTGAATGAGGTCATAAAAATTTAAACTTATATTTTTGCTTTATAGATCTCAAAGTCACATTTACTTTTTGCTTTATGAATACAGCAAGTTTCTAAATTCCCTAGAGTTCCCTGTAATATTCCTAAATGAGGAAGTGACAGACAAAACTGCAGCTGTTAAGCAATTAATTAAGTACAACAAAGTTTATTATCCTTTTAATTCTATTCCCTTAACTCTGGTTTACTTCTATTTCTACGTATAGTCATCAACACTTAAGACAAAGGCCTGCACGATACTAATCAGGATACTACACATAGTTGTGCACAGCTTAAGCATAAAATGTCCAAAAAAGAACATCCTCCTGTCTTGGTAATTGACCTTAAAGTTAGTTGAATTAATAACAACACATGGTCAAAAAATTAATCCCAGGTGAACTAAAGTTCACTAAAGTGAAAGCTGGTAGGTTCTACTGCAGTCTCCAAAAAAAGTAATTTTACAAGCCTCAGAAAAAGATATTTTCAGCAGCCTAAAATTACATGTGTATAGACAGCAAGTGATTTTAATTAGCAGGCTAGTCTCTAGAAATTCATGAGCAACACTAATAATGTTTCAAACCTGAAAATTTTTTTGCTTTTTAACACAACAGATACCTTAATGACATAGTTTGTTTTCATATCCAATTTTTACACTAAATATGCTTAAAAGCCTGTCCCAAACAACACACACCAGCTAATAACAAATTTGAAAATAAGGTGATATTCAAATCCAATGCTACTTTTTGCCATATACTTTTTTTAATGAGCACAGAAATGCTTAGCATCTACCATGTGGAGTGAATCGGTGTCCTCTATCCTCCCCCAAAAATCTGTATTTTCTACAGAGTTTTGAAGATTGATAAATTCTTGGCATTTCTGGGTCAACCTCACTTCATATGGTCCTGATTTTTGCCTATTGCCGTCTTTATTGCACATCTCATTGTCTTTCTGCATACTTTACTATGAAATAGCAATGTCAACTTGAATTTTGCTGCTGCCTTGGCATGGACCTCATCTGGTGACAACTTGTCATACAACAGCCTGAATAAACAGCCCTGTGATGTCTTAGCCTCCCCACCCTGGCTGGTGCTACACCAGTGCCTCCATGGTGGGTGCCTGGTGGGACAACAGCTCTGGAGACCTGGTTTAGCCCCATCATGAGTACATCAGGGTCTGCCAACATCCAGAGTGATGATGTACCTGAGCAGATTTGAATTCAACTGACACAACACTTCCAGCCACAGGATTTGCTTTCCTACATGTGTAATTTAAAGTTTGATATTCCATTGTAGTCTCTAATCTGTGGCTATCTATCCTAACCATTTCTTAGGTATGATAAGATCCTCCAAGAACACCTGCAGAAAACAGCTTCCTCTCCTGAGGTGTTTTGGGTTTTTTCAACTTTTGTTTCAATACAAAGCCATACTTCTTGGCTGAAGTTTATAAGGCATTTAAAACCAGCCAGATTTCCAATATATATTATATGTATTTACTTTTTTATATGTGTGTATATATATTCTATGAATGTTTTCAAATTCCTTCTGCAGTATTCCCTATGTATAACTTTCTTGTGAAAAAAGGTTTATGGCATCATAGTTAAAACACCTCAGCCTTAGGTAAAACATTTAATTACTCTACAGTCATCAGTGGCAATGACAACTACATGCAGAATCACTCAAAAATATTATAATTTTATGTGAAAATATTAAACAATTCTTTTTGTTCAATTATCACTTAAATTTTTGTCAGCAAATTAAAAAATGCTTTCAGGTTGCACTGCTACTTCTTCTCAAGCACAAACCAAATAAATATCAAGGGATATATGGGCATATTTTTCTTAGAGGAACACATTGGAATAAATGAATATTCTCCCAGGAGCTGTCTTTCTTTAGTCATCTTCCTTTCAAAAACAAAATAACAATAAGGAAAGAGGAGGCAAGGCAAGGCAAGGCATGGATTACATACAAACACACAATTAAACACAAGGAAACATATATAGATACATACACACAAGCACATAAAAAGACATTTGCAGTCTTACAAATCTGATGTCCCAAAACCCATCAGAAAACAAAAAAATGCTACATCATTACATTTCACTTCAGATTTGCAAGAGGTTGTTTAACAATAGTTTTTCAGTCATTACTAGGCTCCACACATCCAGATCAAAATGTCTTTCCCATCCAAAGGAAAAACTTGAATCTTCTTGCATTCAGGCAAATTACATATGCAATTTTTTTTTTATAAAGAGGAATCTATTGTTACAAAGGAAAACACTTTTTAAAACTATTTTTTGCAAGAAACAGATGGTTTTTTGACAGGAAAATTTTTTAGATCAGGTCTGCTAGGACATGAAGTCCTTTGGAAAATGAAAACCAATGTTTTCTGTGTCAATACATACAGGTCTGAGACTAAAACTGGTAGTCATAATAGTAATAAAAACAAGACAAAAAAGATTGCCAACATGGAGAAATAACTTGGTAGGCATCAGATCATAAGGACTAGCAGAGAGGCTAAAAAATAAACACAAATAGAACATAAAAGCAAAACTTACAACAGTTACATTATTCAAAACTGTAGTGGGAACACATTAACTAAATATTTCTGATGTTTATATTTATTCACTACTAAGGCAAGATATGCAGATGTATCATCATCAAAGACACTTTTACCATGTGATTCACCTTATAAGTCCATGCTAAATGTTGAGAAAAGCAGTGTCCATTCTACAAGAAAAGGTGAAATTTCCACTGGACAAAGTGTAAGCATCTTATTACCATCATCAGCAATTTATCAATGAAATACGTACATTCATTTAAATGGGTAAATAAGCATGCTCACTGGGAATTAATATTGACAAAGCTTAATAAGCCAAAATAAGTAAGAATCACAGAACGACAGAGCTGTAGGGGTCGGAAGGGACCTTTGGAGATCATCTAGCCCAACCCCCCTGCCAAAGCAAGTTCACCTGGACCAAGCTGGACAAGAAAACATTCAGGTGGGTTTTGAAGATCTCCATAGAAGGAGACTCCACAACCTCTCTGGACAGTCTGTTCCAGTGCTCTGTCACCCTCAAGGTAAAGTTTTTCCATCATGTTCAGATGGAATTTCCTGTGCTCCAGCTTGTGTCCGTTGCCCCTGTCCTGTCACAGGGTACCACTGAAACAAGCCTGGCCCCATACTCTTGGAACTTGCCCTTTAGATATTTATAAGCATTGGTAAGATCTTCTCTTCTCTTAGCTTTCTCTTCTTCAGGCTAAACAGACCCAGGTCTCTCAGCCTTTCCTCATAGGAGAGGTGCTCCATTCCCTTAATCATCTGTGTAGCCCTCCGCTGAACTATCTCCAGTACTTCGCTGTCCTTCTTGAACTGTGGGGGCCAGAACTGGACACAGTACTCCAGATGTGGCCCCACCAGGGCAGAGCAGAGGGGGAGGATGGCTTCCCTCACCCTGCTGGCCAAGCTCTTTTTAATATACACCAGGAGAGCACTGGCCTTCTTGGCCACCAGGGCACATTGCTGCCTCATAGTCAATTTCTTATCCACCAAGACTCCAAGGCCTCTCTCTACAGAGCTGCTTTCCAGCAGGTCAGCCCCTCTCCTGTACTGATGCATGGGGTTATTCCTCCCTTGGTGCAGGACCCTACACTTGCCCTTGTTGAATTTCACTAGGTTCCTCTCCACCCAGCTCTCCAGCCTGTACGGGTCTCATTGAATGGTGGCACAGCCTTCTGGTGTGTCAGCCACTCCTCCCAGTTTTGTGTCATCAGCAAACTTGCTGAGGGTACACTCTGTCCCCTCATCCAGGTCATTGATGAATACATTGAACAGGACTGGACCCAGTCCTGATCCCTGGGGAACGCCACTGGTTACAGGCCTCCAGATGGGCTCCTCACCACTGATCATAACCCTCTGAGCTCTGTCATTAAACCACTTCTCAATCCACCTCACTGTCCACTCATCTAACCCACATTTTCTAAGTTTACCTATGAAGATGTTATGGGAGACAGTGTCAAAAACCTTGCTGAAGTCAAGGTAGACAACGTCTCCATCCCTCAGCCAGTCATTCCATTGTAGAAGAATTGGTTAAGCTGATAAATCCATGCTGACCACTCCCAATGACCTCTTTTTCTTCTACATGCTTAGAGATGACATCCAGGATGAAAACAAAAAGTATGTTTTCATATATTTTTACAAAACATGTAACAGACTTCATTTTTCTTTAGCTTTCCAATTTTTATTGCAGAAGAATCAGGTTAAAGGGTGGAACTATTTTAAAAATAATTTTACATAGTTTAGTATCTATAGTGTTAAGGGATGCCTCCTCCAGCTGCTCTGGCATGAGGCTCCCATTGAAAGTGCTGTGGGATTTTGCTGCCACTTTCCCAGGTACAGGTTCACCCAGTCTCAGAGCTCTACATGCAGCCCAGAGGGACACACGGAGACACTGACGTAGCCAATCACACAGACTTGACACAGACAAGGTGCTACCTTCAGCAGCACCCAGATACAGGACTCACACAAAACACAAGCACAGACGTCAATGTCCCCTCCTCCTCCTCCTGTATTTTCTTGATAGACTATCAATCAGTGTGAGTGGTGAGGTTTATTTCTTGTCATTGTCTCCATGTTTGTTTTGTCAGGTCTGTGTCTCCACATATTTTGTTTCTGGTTTCCTATTTTTGCCCTTATTTTCCCAGTTGCCAGCATTCCCATCAGATAACCTAGTTCAAGTAAACATCTTCAGACTCTCTCACACCATCATCAATGAATGTGAATGACCAGACTTCATTCTCATGACTGCCTCCATCATTTGTCTGACAGGCTTGTGTTCTTGCTCTTTTTTCTGTTTCTTGTTTGTTATTGCTTCTGTCCTTGTTTCTGGGTTCCTTCTTTTCTCATTATCCCTTGTTGCACTGAAAAAGGTCCTTGAACCAGAGTAGAAAATCTTCTTCCACAAACCCTTATATATACTACAAAGTGCACCATGAGAAAACTGCTGCAGTATTACCCTGTCACTCCTAACCTAAACTGTGAAATTACTTCTGTAGCTAACATCTTACCCTCTGCAAAAGATATCCTGGCTCCATGCACTAAGTGACACCACCTCTACCCATTCTGATTCAAGTGGTCATTCTGTCACAAGCTTTACAGGCTCACAGAAACTGAAAATGCAACTAATATTATTTAGACGCCTCCTGTGTTTTAGCTGATTATGATGCACAGGATTAAAGTTATTATCTGAAAGTACTGGAGTGGGTTTGAAATGGTGTCCAAAGTACAAAACTGGTATTTGTAAAAGAAGTAATTTTTTTTTTTTCCCTGTAGTGGGGTGAAGCACGTAAAGGATTATCCTACAACAAGACATTGCTTTCAAACAGCCAGTAATCAAGCGACAGGAATACTCAGAAAATCTCAACATTTTGGTCAGAAACAGAAGAGAGAGAATGTTTGCACCAAGTTCCATGACAAAAGTTTCAAAAGAAACAAAGATTTCTGTGAATCTCTCCATCTCATTTCCTTTCCTATCATGTGTTTTGGTGAAGAGAGACAAAAGAAAGGAATACAATTTTGCATTTTACTTTTGTGTAGGAAAGCGGTTTGCACAGAATTATCAATGAAAACTTCCCAACATCTTTTGAAAATTGCAAAAGTGAAGTACTTCTGCATGCACTGAATTGCAGTCCAGTGTGCTTCCTTCCTACACCAACACACAAAACGTACTTCTGTTACTGTGTCTCACTCCTATTATTTGCAGTTATGGTTTTTACATTTTTGTTTTTCACCAGTAACAAACCAGCTGCAGTTTTCAGCTAGTATACAGTTCTTCATGGTAGCTGAGTCTACAGGCTGTATTCTGTACCTTCTCTGTTTTATTAAATACGTTCTTCTGTATGTGTACAAAAACTTATCCAAATACTTACAAAAACAGAATTAAATGTCCATAAAACTGAAAAAGTTTGAAACTTAAAAGCTTATCAGGTAGAACAAGACATTCACTGTTCTACAGAAGAAGCTAGAGGCTCTGTGCAAAAAGGATGGTAAATAACGAAGTCTTAAATGAGCCTTTAACTGCCCACCTCCTTCTCTCCTTTTTTCACCAATAGGCAAAAGAAAACTGGCAGAAAATTTGTTCTCCTGCTTCATCTCCCAAATTTATTTTATCTTTCCATTAAGAATTAGACCAAAAAAGAAAATGAAAAAAGGAGACCCTTCCATTCTTCCAGACAACCAGAGACAGAAAAACAATGAAAGTGATCACAGAAGAACAAAAAAGAAAACTGAACATTGTGCAAAACCTACAAAATTATAATTAACTGTAAAGAGAAACAGTCTCATGGATTTATTTTATGGTGCCATCTATTAATGCCTCAGACATGTGAATGCAATGAGCTTTGCTCGACTCTCTCCAG
>KZ506088.1:212112-262070 GCA_002844005.1 Limosa lapponica baueri | reverse complement strand
TGACTCACAAGTCCTTTTCTGCCAAGTTTCTTTCTGCCTGGACAACCCCAAGCATATACCGGGGCCTGTAGTTGTTCCTCCTGTGTGTAGGACTTCACATTTCTCTTTATTGAACTTAATGGGGTTCCTGTCATCCCACTTCTCCAGACTGTCCGGGTACCTCTGGTTAGCAGCACAACCCTCTAGTAAATCAGCCACTCCTCCCAGATTTGCGTCATCTACAAACTTGCAGAGGATACACTCCTCACTATCATCCAAATCATTAGTGAAGATGTTAAACACCATTGGATCCAGTACTGACCCCTAGGCAGCAGCTAGTTGCTGGCCTCCAACTAGATTTTATTCCTCTCATCACACTTTGGGTCTGGCTATTCAGCCAGTTTTCAGTCCACCTCACTGTCTGTTCATCCAGCCCATAATTCAACATCTTAAATCGTCTAAGATGACAGACTTCTTGACACCAAAAAGTATCAGCACCTCTTCTCCAAGTTTGCCTACTCTTGCCATACTCAAATGAAAGAAGAAAATAATATAATCTGCAGCCAACCCCTTAACGATAAAATATCAAAAGATGGAAGTGGACTGAGTTAAAACAGAAAATCACAGAGATGATTTTGGAGTACATTGTATATCAGGTTGCTCTTCAGCCTGACTTGAAAGAAAATCCCATATTTGAGATTCTGCCTAGAGTAAATGATAGCTAAATAACCAGCCAGAAGAGTGAAAGCAAACAGTACCTTACAAGCACAGCTTCACATTCTGCCACTCCACTCCTCTGCTTGGAACAAGCAGGACATTTGTTAAGCTGTCAAGTATCTGCACTATTCTGGAATTTATTGACTATAAATAAAGCACAGGTGTGCATCTAGCACAAAACAGAATGTGCCTCTCTTGTATTCTGGCACTAAGTCCAAGGAGCATTATTCCACCTGTAGTAGATATAATATCCAGAAAGATGATATATCATTAGGTTAGAATGACATTAATATGCACATCCTGGCCTGACTCCTGCATTGCAACACAATGTATCCACAAATAGTCCCTGCTGGAATATATCTCCAGACATTTATATACATCCTTCAAGTTACGCAGTGGCACAATGAGATGCAACAGAGAAAAGGTACAACAAGGGAGATTCTGATAATGTATTAGGAATAAAAGCTTGACTGGACAAGGCCCTGGGGAGCCAGATCTCAGTTGAAACAGCTTTGAGTGAGTGACTGGGCCATGGACATTCAGAAGCCTCTTTCCACGTTAAATTACTGTTTCATTCTGCCTGATTCTGTCTCTATTCGGAGTTTATAGCACATTCAGACTTTGCCATCATCTTGTTCAGGCTTCACACTAGAAAAGATTGTTAAACATCTTAACCTGTAATTTACTGGCTGATGTTTGCACATGACACCAAGTTAGGTGAGAGTGTCGACCTACTGGAGGGTAGCAACGCTTTGCAGAGGGATCTGGACAGGCTGGATTGATGGCCCAAGACCAGTGGGATGAGGTTCAACAAGGCCAAGTGCCGGGTCCTGCACTTGGGTCACAACAACCCCATGCAACAATTCAAGCTTGGGGAAGAGTGGCTGGAGAGCTGCCTGGCAGAAAAGGACCTGAGGGTGTTGGTCGACTGTTGGCTGAACATGAGCCAGCAGTGTGCCCAGGTGGCCAAGAAGGCCAAAAGCATCTTGGCCTGTATCAGGAACAGCATGGTGAGCAGGACTCAGGACATGATCATCCCCCTGTACTCAGCACTGGTGAGGCCCCACCTCGACTACTGTGTCCAGTTTTGGGCACCTTACCACAAAAAAGACATTGAGGTGCTGGAGTGGGTCCAGAGAAGGGCAATAAAGCTAGTGAGGAGTCTGGAAAATAAGTCTTATGAGGAAAGGCTGAAGGAGCTGGGGTTGTTCATCCTGGAGAAAAGGAGGCTGAGGGGAGACCTTATTGTTCTCTACAACTACCTGGAAGGAGGTTGTAGAGAGGTGGGGGTCAGTCTCTTCTCTCAAGTCAAAGGCGATAGGACAAGAGGAAATGGCCTCAAGTTGCACCAGGGGAGGTTCATATTGGATATTAGGAAAAATTTTTACACTGAAAGGGTTATTAAACATTGGAATTTGCGTGCCCAGGGAAGTGGTTGAGGCACCATCCCTGGAGGTATTCAAAAGACAGGTTGACATAGTGCTTAGTGACATGGTTTAGTGATGTTTTTTTATCAGAGTTAGGTTGATGTTTGGACTAGATGATATTAAAGGCCCCTTCCAACCTAGACAATTCTATGATTCTATGACAGATCCTCTCAAGCAGTCTTGGTGGTTGCCATAAACAGTCACAACTTATCCTTTCTCCTCAACTGCTGCTGAGGAGTCAACACATTCACAAATCGTAATTCTGTGTGTGACACAAGAAAAACTAAAAAAAAAGAGTAATTGCTCAGGAGCCATAGCTATTACTAATGCCATTGTGAGTCTAAAGAATTTCTATTAAATAACCTGTGCTCTTAGGGCTTATTCACCAGATGTTTTTAGCCCAAAGATTTATTATTATTCCTCTCAGAAACAACTTCTCTGGTTTACATATAGTTAATCTGGACAGAGTAACATCAGATAAGAAAAGCAATCTTGTATTCTAAAGTTTAAATAATAAGTACAAACAAAGGCATACTTATGAAACAGATTTCTAATATGATCTAAGGAATTAGGAACACATTAAATGAGTCATTAAATCACACACAAAGAGAAAGAGGGAGAGGTATAAATATTAAAGCAATAATTTATTATGCAGAATTGTCGAACAAGTATCCTCTCTGAGCAGATTTCTATTAATAATGCAAAGGAGATGTTGTATCTCCTACAATAACCCAGTTGACATTTACATTACCACATGGGTCTTCTTTTTATGAGGGTGATTATTCTCTTGACTGTAGGGAATGGAAACTACAAGCGAAACCTATCGTAAATTGTCGTTGTTGAGACGGACACGACACGCATGAAGTTGTGAACAAAGAACCCCTCTTTATTATTTTAACAAACTCTTTTATATCTTTTTTAGGAATGTGTGTCCATATATAATTGGCTCACTCAAAGTCCAGCAGTTCATGATTGGATGGCATCCTCCTTCTTTCTTCTCTGTTCTAACTTCGGTAACTTTCCTCTGCTGGCAGTCTGACAGGTCCTTAATCTTGTTTACTCCCTTCTTCTCAGGACTCTTCAAGGATGCGCAGATGTCTGCTCAAGGCCGATGTTAAGCTCCCTTTCTCATCCCTCGGACCAGCCGAGGTTTCCCACAGTAAATTAAGGCTAACGTTATGTAACAAATTAGCAAAGACAAGGGGATTTAAAAAAACAAGATGTTATATATATAATTCCATGTGGCAGGGCAAGGATATTGATTCCTGGCATTTCCCATATCATGGGTAGTTAAAACAGCTATGTAAGACCGTTACCAGCTTTAGAAAAGAAACCTGGAAAGATGCTTCCATGTGGTGGTCCTTCTTATGCCTCTTCAGGCCATCATTCATGAGAGGAGAGGGAGAGAGGCAAGAGGCATGATTCATCACTACCATTTGGATGCAAGGTACACCAGTTCCTCCTTCATCTCAGGTACATGATCTGACAATAATTGAGAGAGAATACGTGATGCATATCAGCTCTAAGAGGAGAAGCACAAGATACCTTGTCACACTGTGAAATCCTACTTCTTATCCCAAATTCTACTTCTTATCACACCCATGCTCAAATGTAAAATTAAACTGAAATCCATTTCTGTGAAAGACTGGGAAATATAGGAGAACTCCTGAAATCAATGAAGAATTGTTGCAACATGGGTTCTGCTAAGACACTTCTTTCCTGATTATTTCTACATTTCTTCCATCTGGCAAAAGTATTCAAATTAATATACAGCTTCATTTCTTTCTTGACATCCTTCTGAACATATGGAATCACATCTGAATTGCTTTCTAGGTTAATCACATATTGGGTTTTCAGTTTGTAAAAACACACAGCATTAGTGAATAATAATAGAATAAAACTATTTGGTGAAATCCTAAAATATTAAAGAAGGGAAAAAAATTACATAGGGCAGTTAACCCAGCATATGTTACAAAAAAGGCACGTTGGATGAAATTATATCTGACTAGAAAGAAGGTTTGATTAATACTTTGTGTTAAATACGGGCTTTTAGTTGAGATAGGCAATTTGGCAACTACAAAAGCCTGAAATTTTGCAAATGGACAGTCTTCTCATATGTCATAGAAACCGTAGTTTTTACCTGCAAAGTTTTCACCGTCCTACTAATTTCCCTTTTCACATTATAGCACACATTTAGAAACTTGGGTTCCAGTTTAATTAAGGAATAGCAATTCTATAACAAAGGACACATCATTCTGAACTATTCACTTCATAGAAGAGAATGACAACACAAATTTCCCTAAGAATTCTAGTTTTCTGTACGAGTACAGAAGACAGAGTATATATTTTTTTAAAGTGTTAACATATTTTTAGAGATTTTAAAAGCTGTGGAAAAATCAGAAGTTTTTCACAGCAACAAATTTAGTAAAAGAAAAGTTTCTACAGTAAGTGTTTACTCCTTGTATACAAGTCCATTTTAAATATACATGTGAAATGTAGCATTCCAAATTCTGACTGCTGAATTACATTTTGGGGAAGAATCCACAATTATGGCCTTTCTTTTTATTAATAACTACATATACAACTGAAAGCAAACAAAAAATTATGGTGAGAGCTATATATAATGTAGATGAATTTAGCTCTAGGTCTTTTGTATTTTTCAGCACTTAACAATGACAGTGTTCCCACAGAGTTGTGACTATAACCTTTCAAGAAATTTGTTTAATTACCTACTCTCTACATTAAGTAGAAGTTGTCATTGTTTGCAGACTATGACTTCCTTTCAAGGTTATTTTTGGGACATGAAATTAAAGAAGTGTCCAGACACATAAAACCGCGTTGGTATTTCACACTGACATGAATTAATGAATCTTCAACATCAGGAAATCTAAGATGTTCAGAGTTGAATGTAAATGCTAAATGGTTGCTTAGTAGAATACTAACACATTTCTTCTCTCCACCCACTTCCCTTTCCAGCTTCTTTTTTACTAGACAATATGGTAATTACCAGTCACTTGAAGAGTTTGGGAAAAATTAGCTGCTGGTTAATGGAACTTTAAGCACCTTAACATATTCAAATTAGTGATAATATAGTTGTGTTTAGTAATGAGAGTACCCATATGTCCATATTCTACAAGCAGTCTGTCCATAACAAGAGAGATGTTATTTTATCCCCAAGCAATCTGAAGGTGTAAGAAGAGGATAAGACACTGAAATAGGCATTTATGGTGATTTCCTCATCATACTCTGATTTTAAATTATTCAGTTTTAGATTGTCCATCTTTAATACTCCTGAGTTTTTACACATGAAAATGGTCCTATTTCAGCAGTATTTCTCATGGGCAAAAAAAAATTAACAAAAAATTTAAAAAATCCCCAAACTTGCTAGCTCAAATATTATTGTCTCTTGACAAACTTGAACAAACTTGAATCTCAGGGAGGAAATCTAACGGTAGCATGCAAATTGATGAGCAAATATTTTAGACTAAACATTTTGAACACCAGGTCATTGTCAACCATATGAGCATTACTGTTCAGAATCTGTATTTCTAAACCAACAATATTTAATCTTATTATGGGAAAATATGCAACAGTTTTGATTTGGTGTCCCGTAGAACATCCCATTGATGATGAGCTCAAGTTTTTCACTGTGGTCCAGCACAGAGTCCAGAAGACTCTAGACTTTGGATTCTTAGTTAGCTAAGAATTATTTAAATTGTTTGCTGCTTCCATGTTAGAAATTAATGACAGGGGGCCAGTTCTCTTTAATAACTTTATCAATGTTCTGGATGAGAGGATTGAGTGCACCCTCAGTAAATTTGCAGATGACCCCAAGTTGGGTGGGAATGTTGATCTGTTTCAGGGTAAGAAGACTCTACAGAGGAATCTGGACAGGCTGGATTGATGGGCCGAGGCTCATTAACAAGGCCAAGTGCCAAGTTACAACAACTCGGGTCACAACAACTCCATGCAGCACTGCAGGCTTGGTGAAGAGTGGCTGGAAAGCTGCTGAATGGAAAAGGACCTGGGGGCTGGGCAGTGTGCCCAGCTGGTCAAGAAGACCAATAACATCTTGGTCTGTATGAGGAATATTGTGGTGAGCAGGACTAGAGTAGTGATTAAATACCAAGTTCAGTTTTGGGCCTCTCACTACAACAAAGATGTCCAAAGAAGAAGAATGAAGCTGGTGAAGCTTCTAGAGCACAAGTCTTATGAGGATTGCCTGGAGGAACTGACGTGGTTTAGCCTGGAAAAAACAGATGCTGAGGAAAGACCTTATAGCTGTCTACAACTACCCGAAGGGAGGTGGGTGCTGGTCTCTTTTCCCAAGTGACAAGTCATAGGATGGGATGAAAAGACCTCAGGTTGCACCAAGGGAGGTTTAGACTGGATATAAGAAAAAATTTCTTCAGTGAAAGGGTTATCAAGCATTGGACCAGGTTGCCCAGGGAAGTGGTTGAGTCACCGTCCCTGGAGGTATTTAAAAGATGTGTAGTTTAGTGGTGGACTTGGCAGTCTTAACAGTTGGACTTGATGATCTTAAGGATCTTTTCCAATGTAAATTGTTCTATTCTATTATTCCATGATACGAAGGGAGAAAAAAAATAAAATGAGAAGATATTTCTTTAAGCACCATAGTTTATGAGTTGACAGCTCTCCAGATATAAACTGAATTTACTATTTGATCACAGGAATCAAAACAGTGTCTGGAGGGAAAAATGCAGAAAGCTCTATTCATTCATGATTTTTTGGGAGAACACAGTTTTCCTGCTGTGCTCTAGCTTCAATCTCTCTTGAAAGTGGAATCCTAAAGTAAGTTATGTTACCCTGCTATGCATGTATTATACAAACAATTTATTCCAGCCAATAGAGAATTTTCTCAGGCTTCATTGAAAGTCATGTTCACTTGTGCAAACTTTACATTACTTTGCATCTTGCACTTGCATTTTATTTAGTCATTTGACCTGATACAGTTAGGTGATTCTTACATTAATTCCTAAAGAAACATCGTATGCATAAAGAAGCAGAAGCAATTATCTTAATGGTCTTTCAAAATCAGGTCTATTAATACCTAACATGCAGATATCTGAAGACACCATAAACAAAAACAAACAAATAAAAGCAAAAGAAATTCTGGTCGGTCAAATTAATTAAAACCATAAAATCAGAGTCTTTTAAAAAAATAACTTAGCAAAAGTAGGCAGACAAAATTGCTAGGCACAAAATGCAGCACTGTGCTGGAAATGGAGTATTTGAAACAGCCTTCTGAAGGGGATTAAGGCAGATTAAAGCTAACACAAAAGCACAGATGGGAAAAAGTCTATGGAAACCCATGGAAATTCTTTCAATGAGCACATACATAATCACTTTTCCAATCCATAGTAAGTAGGAGAACTCAAGTGAAAAGTGTTTCCAGTCCAGGTTTTAAGTTACACTATCTAGTCATACTTTCTTTTCCTTTACTTACATAAAAGGAAACTATAAGATCTGAAATTGTTCTCACTTGTAAACCCTTTTTCTCCATAACTACCTTATTCACATCTGTCCTACCTTACCCTCTTTATTGTGTTTCCTTTCTCTTCCACAAAAGAAAGGCTAAACACAGGTCACAGGATACACTGATCTCTTGTACAATTAGTCCTTATTAGAAAAACTGTAAGAGCACAGGAAGAAGAAGGACAAATGCTCTCATTTAAATTTCAAGCTGTGCAGCACTGAGGGTTTCATGAGTGAAGTTCAGTTCCCTCCTCCTGTCTGCTTACCAACCTTCCCAAATGCAAACACAAGCTATTCACAAAGCTGAATCCAGGCTAATTTGCAAGTTGCCACAGAAATAAGAAGTAGCTACTAATTGCAAAGTAAATAATTTATTCTAAAAGTATTCTTGGGCAGCCAGTGTTGTCTGCTGGCATTTAAACACCTTTCTGAGTAGCCACAAGTTGACGTGTAGTGTGTACTTGAAGCTATTCTTCAAAGAAACACACACAGACTTAATTTTGTTCTTGGAGTTTTTTTGAGTTTCATAGCTCAAACTGAATCCTTAAAAGGTTGGTTAAGTCTTCTTTTAAGCTCCTAACTTAAGCTCTACCTTAAGCTACAACTCCTTGAATTCATGAGCTTAAATCAGAACAGACCAGTGGAATATTCTTTTGGACAAATTTACGAAATACTAATTCCATAGTGCAAGACTTCAGAAATCACAAAACTGGTTTAACTTTGAGTGCAGTTTCTAAGACCTTCAAATTTGTGCAAATCTAGCTACAGGAGACTTTACCCACCACCGTACTCAGTCAATTTACCTAAGCAGAGCATCGTAAATCTGAGCCTTTTCATCAATGCACATACCTGACCTTACTTTGATCTACAGTTTCACTGCTTATTGTTATCCATTAGATTTTTGAAACTTTTTCTTCAATTCATTTATTTTATTTCCCCCCCTCCGCCCATCCTACTAAGTTAAAAAAATGGCTACAGGACTTGTTTTAGTATCTGAAGAGATACAATTTATTAATATTCTTACTAATAATTAGATTTTACTTTTTAAGAAGGATTATATCAACATTTATAATGGGGTTTTGGGGCTGTGACCAAAGCTTATATAATAGAAAAAACATTATTTACCTATTAAACCTTTATCCAGTAAGAGGAAAAATAATGTGGTTGAAAGTTAATGTCTATGTGATGGAGCATGTAAGAGGAAGAATGAAAGGGATTCCCAACCTCTGTTAGAGATTACTAAACCATTAAGAAAAACACAAACATCTCTCTGACACATTAACAATGACTTTAAAGACTCATATTCACTCACTGCATTTAATGAGAATTTCTTAAGAGTTTTAATGGATAGTTCTGCTTAAGCTTTTACTTTGCATTACAGTTTCAGGATAATCTATAGCAATAAATACTGATTGTACTACTGTTCTTAGCATAATAGCTTTACAAGTATAACACAGTAAAGATACCACTAATCCTGACAGCAGAGCTTTAGGAATGAGAAATTCCTGTGGAATTTAGAAACAGAACCACAAGCAGCCTTTCCACTTTACAACATTACAAATTTATCTGTATCCCAGGTAATAAGCTTTTCCGCTCTCCCAGGTATACAATAAATTGGTTTTGTCAATAAACAAATTAAACATTAATTTCCATTGCTTTTCTTCAAGTAGTCCAATGGCAATTTGCTATTTACATATTCAATAATCCAAAACAGGGGAATACTGGTAATATTTCTTGCATTTTTCCCAGATAGTCTTGTCAACTTCTCATGTACTTCTGCTTTGTCCATCAGCATGACACTTCTGTATGCTGCAGTTGATTCGCTAAGTCTCTTCTGCTGCAATGATGTAGAAAACCATCTTCTGTGAGTCTGATGAATACCAGGCATAGTCAGATGGCTGTACTATGAACAAACCCACTAACTTTTCTTCTGTGGTGAAAGTGGAGATGAAAGCTTACAGCTGGTCGATCTACCATACGGATTGCAAGGTTGAACACAGCACACAAGTTAGCTCTCAGGTAGCCAGCTGCAGTCCTGGAAGTTGCCTAGGGCACTTGAGAGGTGTATGTGGCTATGTGACAGTGCAATCCCTTGAGCGCTACAGAGAACACTTATTCACCTGCTGGTCTTGTGAATTCACAGCCGAGTTCTTGATTTCTTCCCAACTTTTCCTTCTATTTTCTTTTCCATATGTGTCTTTTTTTGTGTGTGTGTCTTGTCATTATACTTTAAAAACCTGTTTTTCTTACCCTTTATAAAAAAAGATGAGCAGTGACACCCCCACCACATTTGTGACAACCTCCCTGCTTGAAGCCTCTTACAAGGCTGTGAAACAAGGAAAGCAGTCAATAATGATGCCTACTAAAATATGTTGTGGTGACCTTACTGTCAGGTTTTCTGGGAGAAGCTGAGGTTAGGACCTTCTCTTAAATAAATTAACAGATAATGATGCAAAATACTTCATGGGGCAACTACAAAGCCTGAAATGGAAGTATCTGATGTTTAGATGACAACTGCAATGCTAACTCAACACTGGTCAGTCTGAAAACCTAAGTCACAAGTTTCTGATGAACCTGCATCTGCAGGGATTTGAGCCCTGGACTACTGGATCAAATAAAAAGTCTAGATGGCTGGGAAACTGCCAGGATCACATTTATTATTTGTTTGTCTGCCTCCAGGAGAACTTTCAGTAATTTGAAAAACCTTTCTGTCACTTTGAACATTTTGGGGGTTAAAACTTTTTTCTAAACTCCAGAACAGTGTTGATTTGCAGGTCTCCAGCATTGCCTTGTGTGAAACATAGATCCTGCATAACATTACATAGTTTTGTAAGGTAAGGCTGGACTCAAGTTGTCTCCCCTCAGGATGGAGTCCAGGAAGCAGGTGAGCTACCACTCAGCTCTATCAAGATGTCCTTGTGGTCACTAGGACAGTTTTTCTTAGAGCGTTTACATTGGATGTTAGCTGTGAATGGTGTGGAAGAGGAATTAAATTCCTACTGTCAGTTGTCTTTTAAGCTCCTTAAGCACGAATAACTATGAATTAAACGACTATCCGTGACATGAAAATATTAACTGACATCCAAAGGCCAATTTAATTTGTGGAACATCTAACAGAATGTGATATTCTGAAAATAGACTTGAAAAAACAGAAACCCCATTCCAAAGTTGGGCTAGCCTTTTAAAAACCAAACCAAACCAAACAAAACAGAAACCAAACCAAACCAAACCAAAACGAAACAAAACAAAGCAAAAATTAGCCTTTTTTCCTCTTTCCCTTTCTTAACTTAATAGCACATTCTATTTGACATTTTTCCCAAGACTAAAAAGTTAGTCTTTTTTTTTAAATTAAATTGAGATTATGGCTAGATAACCATTTTACCAGGGTTTCATTAAAATTGCTGAACATAAACATTAGTACATATCCATTCTAGTGGAGAAACTTTACTACAAGTTAACCATGGAACCTTGTATTTTAGTTTTGCTTGTCCTGTGATTGTGTATTCTTTGTTAGTCTTTAGCAAAAAAACCTACTTCTCTGAGCCAGTGGTATATATACCCATGTTAGTCAATTCAACCTCAAAAAAGAGGAACTAGTGTTCTGTATGTCTGCGTAGTTACTTTTTTTGTTGCATTTTTGAGTGCTAACATTCATCTCTCCTATGAAGAAAGACTGAAAAAGTTGAAGTTGTTCAGCCTGGAGAAGAGAAGGCTCGGGGGACAGTGTATTGAGGCCTGTCAGTATATAAAGAAGTCTCAGATGAAAGATGAACAAAGACTTTTTACCAGGACCTGTAGTGACAGGCCAAAGGGCAATGGTTTTAAACTGAAAGAGGACAGATTTAGATTGGACATAAGGTGGTGAGAAGCTGGAACTGGTTGCCCAGAGAAGCTGTGTTCTCCCGTTGTTGGAAATGTTCAAAATCAGGTTTGACGGGGCTTTCAACAACCTGTCCTAGAGAAAGATATTCCTGTCCATAGCAGGGGGTTGGACTAGATAGTCTTTGAAGGTCCCATCCAACCCAAACCATTCCGTGATTCTTTTCTATGATTCTATGTGTATATATGCAAAACATTTTGTTTTGGGGGTAAGTGTTCTTTGTTGTGATGTTATTTTGAACAAAAGAACTTGGGAAAGAGTAAGTTTCACCTGAGGTTGACTATGGAAACTTTTTTTTGTAACTTTTCTGATGTGATATTGACATGATGAGGTTTGTGTTACTTAAATGGTTCAATTGTTCGACCAAAAACATTTTAACTGCCTCAATGTATAAATCGGGAAAACAGAGAGACTGTTATCAATGTGAACTTTTAAACTGTAATCCCCAGTCACACTACAGCAGAACTGAGGAGATAACATTCCAATTTGAGAAGACAGACATGTGGCAAGCATGCAACATCCTCAAGCAGACAACCAAAAATGATTTAACATACAGTAAATCACCTTAGTTAAAAGCTAAGTGCCTGGAAACCTAAAGGAATTCTTCACAAAGAAGCACAAAAAAACTTTAATTGTTTTTCTCCAGAAGTAAGGTAAAGAATCATCTGTTTAAGAAAGAAAATGCACAACAAACATGGAAAAAAATCATACATGCACGTGCACATAGAAGCACACACACAAAAGCATACACAGACATCATTGCATGCACCTCAAAACTGATTTTTTTTATTCCTTAAGCCTTTACTTCTCAAAAAAAATGTAAAATTATGAGGCTAACTATATAATATATATCCCTTGTTATTCTTAAAATATTAAAAGAGAGGTAATTATTCAACTGTAATTCTTCTCTTCTTTTCCTGTTCGTCCTTCATAATAAGTTAGACAAAGTTACAGATAATGAAAAGTATGTCTAAAAATGGTGTGTTATTGTTTTTATCATTAAAACAAGGAGTGGAAGTACCAGTTCATACTGAGACTGACAGGTCCATGTGTAGAATATGCCCTAAACTCTATAATTTAAAGAGTCAACACTGAAAACTAGCATAAAACATAGCAGCAAAATAACTTGTCAAGTATGATGCCAAGACTACTATTATAACTGATATTGAAATACAGGCTCTGATACACTCAGCAAGTGGGTATTCACTTTTCATCTTTCTGGTGCATCTTCATCTTTCATCTTTCTGGTGCATCTTCATCTTTCTGATGCCCAGATGACATGGGAATATCCTTCAACTCTCTCCAGTGTGATGTGCTACAGCTATAAATGTTTTTTAATTTCAGCCAACCAATAAAAACAGAATACAAATGGAGCAGGGGAAAAAAAAAAAAAAAAGGGACAGGACTGTATCTCCACTACATCTCTTTACCTCTTCAAATTCCATCTAGGATATATTTTCACTAGACCAAAGCTGAGAAAATAAATCACAATCTGTTTGGGTCCAGCATGCACCCACAGCCCTGCATAGTCCTGAGCAGCCCCATGGGGACACATGCTCTCTACTTGTGTACAGTGAACCTCTAGCCCTGCCCATTGATGCTCCTGAACAGTCATCTGGGTGGATCCTGGACTGACTCGTTCCTTTGCCTTGTCTGATGACCATGGAGCTGTTAATGGGACCTGTCACCGTTCCCATACGAGCTGTGTTTGGGGTCTGTGAGGCTGCACCCCTCTCTGTGCTGTGGACATCCACAGCTCCTGGCTTGTCCTCCTTCTTGGATCAAACCTCCTGCAGCAGAACTTGATGATTCTTGACAAGATCCTGCAGTAAACCCTCCATGTTTTTTCACTAATCCTGAACACAAACTGGATGGAACAACTAGTTCAATACTCGAATAAATTGTTATCATACAGGATGCAGCTGTGTTTGTCAAACCATTTTTCTGATCAATAATGCGTATGATACACTAAAATATTTTACTGTGATTGTCCTTCAGGATAGATAATCTGACATAATGTTTGTGTTAAGGAAATACAATTACTGTAAATAAGTTGTTACTTAGACAATGGGTATGATGTGTATTTGTAATAGAACTGCATTGTCATACTCAAGTATGTGAAAGAAATTGGGTCCTGGTGCCCAGGTGTTGCCACTGAGGGCTGCAGGAGTGGTGTCTGTGAGGAGAGACCAGGGGCTGCCCATGCCAAACACAGCCAATTCCAGATGGTTTCTTTTGGCTCCAAAACAGTGTCACTGATCAGCCAAACCTGAGCCCACCAGCCGTGCTGGTGGTGCCTTTTCAGAAACATATTTAAGAAAGTGTAAAAAAAGCTGCAAAGCAGCTGTGGTATAGAGGATTCAGAAAATGTGAGAGAAACAGCCCTGTTGACACCAAGGTCAGAGAAGAAGGAAGGGTAGGAGGTACTTCAGGTTCTGGAGCAGAGTTTTACCTGCAGCATCTGGAGAAGACCATGGTGATCTAGATTGTCCTCCGCCTATGTCTTTGTTTCTCACCATCCTATTTTTTTTTTAATTGGCAAGAAATTAAAACAATTTTCCCCAAGTTGATTTTTTTTTGCCCAGAACAGTAATTGATGAGTGATATTCCTTGTACTTACCTCAACCCACATGAATTTTCATCCTATTTTCTCCTGCTGTCTTGCTGAAGAGGGGTAGTGAGAGAGAGGTTTGGCAGGCACCTGGCAGCCAGACAAAGGGAACCAACTACAGCGTGAGTATAAGTAGATTAAAGTAAGAACATCTTCCTGAGGAGAAAGGGAAGGGTGTTTTTTTTCTGAAAAATCTGTTCTGCTTTTATTGCACATGAGCATTTGTTTTCCCCTAGTGGATGTAACCAATGAAAGATTAAATATTATGTGTGATAGCCAAAGGAATTGGTGAATTTTGGTGACCTAAGTGCAATTCAGATTTGTGCAATTTTAATGTTGTACTATCAGCCAAATGAGTATTTCTTCTTCATTAATATGGTTGACGAATACAGTTTTCTGGATCATCAAGCTTTGATTTCAGTAATTGACTGTTTTCTGAAATAGTGTTTGTTTGTTTTTAAGCTTCCCCCCTCAAGGTTTCAAAATTCTCAGCATGCCTGATTATTTTGACTGCATGTCTATAAATACCCGTTCTCAAGTATATATACTGGAAACCATTAATAATTTAAAAAAAAATCCAAGAAAGCAAACAGGAAAACATGTGGTGATTGCTTTCTTTCTGTCACTACTGATATAAAAAATAATTCTTGTTCACTTTATAAATGCAACAAACAAACCTGAGAATATCTGTGGTTTTGGTAATATTTTTTTTCCAAAAGGAAGGACACCTTTTTTTTTTTTTTGTCATAGGAACAAGTGACACCAAGAGGCAGTGACTGTCTCTGAAAAGTGCATACCAGATCAAAGAAAATAGAATTTAGTTTGTACCCCATCCTTACTGAAAGCAATTAGGGAATGAGGAGGGAAGTATATCAGACTTTTCCCAGCAACAATGAGGTCTCTTCTCCAAGAATTTGTCTCAGGCTAAACAGACCCAGGTCTCTCAGCCTTTCCTCATAGGAGAGGTGCTCCATTCCCTTAATCATCTGTGTAGCCCTCCGCTGAACTATCTCCAGTACTTCGCTGTCCTTCTTGAACTGTGGGGGCCAGAACTGGACACAGTACTCCAGATGTGACCCCACCAGGGCAGAGCAGAGGGGGAGGATGGCTTCCCTCACCCTGCTGGCCAAGCTCTTTTTAATATACACCAGGAGAGCACTGGCCTTCTTGGCCACCAGGGCACATTGCTGCCTCATAGTCAATTTCTTATCCACCAAGACTCCAAGGCCTCTCTCTACAGAGCTGCTTTCCAGCAGGTCAGCCCCTCTCCTGTACTGATGCATGGGGTTATTCCTCCCTTGGTGCAGGACCCTACACTTGCCCTTGTTGAATTTCACTAGGTTCCTCTCCACCCAGCTCTCCAGCCTGTACGGGTCTCATTGAATGGTGGCACAGCCTTCTGGTGTGTCAGCCACTCCTCCCAGTTTTGTGTCATCAGCAAACTTGCTGAGGGTACACTCTGTCCCCTCATCCAGGTCATTGATGAATACATTGAACAGGACTGGACCCAGTCCTGATCCCTGGGGAACGCCACTGGTTACAGGCCTCCAGATGGGCTCCTCACCACTGATCATAACCCTCTGAGCTCTGTCATTAAACCACTTCTCAATCCACCTCACTGTCCACTCATCTAACCCACATTTTCTAAGTTTACCTATGAAGATGTTATGGGAGACAGTGTCAAAAACCTTGCTGAAGTCAAGGTAGACAACGTCCGCTGCTCTACCCTACAAAAGAGGAGTAAAATCAATGTACAACTATTTCATAGTAGGAAAATTTAAACTAGAGCAGGAGCTGACTGTGCAAGGAGTGTGTGACTGCTTGTCCCTGTACAACACCAGTCCTCCTGCTGAAGCACTGCTGCAGGTCCCAACATGACTTTCCTCAAGGCACCACTCCGATGAGCCTGTCCCTTTCCAAAATTTGGTAGCTATGCTCAAAACCAATGGCCTCATCCACAGCCTGATGGTCTCGGAGTCCCAGCTCTAAACTCCATGTCAGGCTGAGCGGGTGGTTTTAAATAAATAAAGATTTTTGCAGAAAGAAGTGGAGACAATCTGGACTTGTTTGAAGGAGATATTGCTAAATACTCCACTGCCATGTCCCCATCAACAAAATGCTGAATTAAAGTAATGAGGATGTTGAGGGACAGAAACTGAAGGGACAAGCATGAATTTCAAGGCTCATTTAAAAGCAGACACTGTGATAGTGTGAGGCAGAAGTTTAAGAAAAGCATGACAAAAAGTCAAAAAAGAACAAAAAAGACAAGAGAGAAAGCCAAGGGAGGTTTTCAGGAGGTGGTATGGGTTTACATTGGAGGGACTGACAGTTGGGAAGGCTGCTTTGCCTACTAGACCATTGGGAAGTTGTACGTAAGCAGACAAAGAGCAAAGGAAAAGCAGGTTTTGCATTTCATGTAAGGTGCCTTTTAAATCTGTGTTGCTAATTTCTTCTACTACTCCACAGCCATTCATTCCTATATCTCCTTTGTCAACTGGAACTGTAATTTTTACCCTTTTTGTTTGTTATAGATCACCTGTCCCTGCAGATATTTTTGTGTCCACAGAACTTGAAATCACTGAAAAGGCTCCCATGGTAGTTCAGGCTGCCATCTACAGCAATGAGGAATTATATAGCCCTGTCCTAATTCTAGCTAGATTGCTAGCAGTTTTGTCAGTTTATTGAGTAATGTATGTACATATTAAGTAACATGGAGTACAGGTTTGCTCACAAATGATCCCCGAGTTTCCTGTAAATGACAAAGTAGTTCTCAGTAACAATACTAATGTGAATTTTGTTTAGTTCTTAGCCCTAGTCCCCATAGCATTCTGATGATATAACATTACAGTACCAGAAATAAATGCTTTCTTATTACGTATGCCAATTGCAAGTGAAATTTTTAGAGAACAAATTGAAATTATGTGTCTTATGGGTTAGTTTTCAAAGAGTGCTGTTTGTTTTGTTTGTGTATCCTATATTTTTTTCAATTGCTATATATTTACAAACTATTTAACTGATGAAAATTACAAGTAAAATAAATATAATTTGATAAAGTCAAAAGTTCAACAAGGATTGGAAGAAGCAGGGTCAAAACAGTAATTTCCCATTAATAAAAAACTGTAATAAAACAGAAAAATACAGGTTCATGAAGTAGAAATTTTTATGGTGCAAGGGAGTATAATTTGAGACGAAATGACATCAAGACAGGTGACTGTGCCTTTAGTTTTTGTGGTTTCTACTGGGGTATGGAAATCCTCATTTGTTCTTATTGTATAAATCAAAGTATATTCTATTACATTTATAGAGGCTCCAGTAGAACCTCATTTTATTGGGGAATAAAATATGCAGTGCACTCCAGATGCATTTGTGAAAAGTAAAATTTATTTTACAGTTACAGGAGGAAGGTGTATCCTAGAACCTGCTCAGTCTCTTGTGAGACAGGTGTTTAGTTCTCCAAGCAGGTCTGTAATTCTTTTTACTCACTTAAATGTCCTGTCCACTGAAATGTACCTCTCTAAAGATCAATAGAAGGAGAACAGTTGTGTTTTACACACAAAATGTAAAAATGCATGCAATCTTATGTATTCACACTGGTGTTCCCAGGTTTAGAAGTTTTGACAACTGATGTTTCTAAGCACCTGGTTTTTTACAACTGATCATTTTTGTCATCACCACATAGTAAGAACTATGAATATTAAACAAAATCCTCTTTATTTGAATGGAGAATTTCCTGGAAAATGTCACTGAAGAAAAAAGTCACCGAAAAAAAATCCCCAAGGTTTAACTTTGAAACTGTTGAAGAAAGGGCTGTGGGAAGTAAGGGGAAGATACAAGCAGCAAGTATTAAGATAATAAAACCTCATCATAATACTTGATTATTCTATCCTACTGACGAAAAAACTCTTCTAAACGCAAGTTTTATAGTAACAGAAGAATATTCTTTGTTTAGAGTAAGGAAAAACTAGATCTCTTTCAACATTTTGTGCCAGAAAATTTAAACCAAGATGCATTTTTGTGTATTTCTGTTGGACTGGATAGAGAAAGCAGGGGCGGACGATGCTATTGATCCTACATTCTGTACATTCTCTTGCACAATATGTTGTCATTGTGAAGGGTATTTTAAAATTTATTTTATATTCTTATTTATCTTTTAAAAAACAGGTGTCTTGCCTAGGAATGTGCTTATTGGATGTTGATATATAGAGTAATGCACAGTCTCTGCTAACTCCGTGTGTTCCATCACAAAGAGTAATCCTTTGCTGCTAAAGGGAGTTTTGACATTTAACAGAATGAAGAAAGACACAAAACAGCACAACCGTAAGTAAGCATTCCTTCGTCTCCACCAACAAGAGGTTACTATTCTTCATGTTCAACACCTGAATTATTTTTCTTGAGATTCTGTCTGATTTTTTTTTTTCCTCATGACTTTCCATGGGTGACAACCAACTATAGTCATGATGCATTATTTTGTGATTTGTAATATATGGGAATATATGTCAGCTGGCAAATTAAGAGACAGAAAAGCCTGGACCCTTTCAGTTTTATTTTTGAGAGCTCACTGGGCGGTAAGGCATATTTGGGAGAATGATCATTTGTACCTTGCTTTGGTGTGCTGATGGTAGTAAATATAGCCATTCTGCTTAGCAAGGAAAATGAGCACACTCCATGACTTTTCAAATAAATTATTTGAATAAGAGTCTGCGTTGACAGAAAGTAGAGTGAAAGAACAACTGAACCAGTCAGTTCTGTCAGGTCCATAGATATTTTGCTGTATAACCCTAGAAGCCTTATTATTAAGAAGAATTCAGATACACCTCCGATAGTGGTTGTTGAATTTCTCGCTATGTAGGAAAGAGGAGTAGGAGTGATCTCATTTAAATAGAACCTTGGTTGTTCTTGAAATTTTAAGGTGCTTCCAGTTGAAGTCTTCCTTTTCATTTCCATGCTATAAAGCTTTATTGAGCCTTTGTAAATCTATTATTATTTCAATTGTTCTTTAAATTTCTGAATCACTGGTTTATATTAATCCAATTCTTGTTCTAATGATAACAATGAGCTAGGAACCCCAGGAACAGAAATTACTTTCTCATCCAATCTTGAAAAAAAAAAAAGAAACTTAACCAAACTTAAGTTAGGGCTATGACACATGTACCAAATACACGTCAGAACTGAGACTTCATCTGAACTTCAAAGTCTCTTTAATGTCATACTAGTAACATTCAGACAAATTCTTGAATACAGCAAGAAGGAATTGTGATCTGATTCAGAAAAGGGTGGAGAAATTCTAGGGAATTTTCAAAAACAACAGAGAGCTATAAACAGAGTTCACAGTTCTGGTAAAAATGAGGCTTTTTTGGTTTTAAGTCTTATGATTGCAAGGTTCTGTGACATCCTTCCCTCCAACCCAACATCTGCTAAAATTGGATTAATTAATACAAGTTAATAGACATCTAACAGTAGAACAACAGACACGGTGTATTTATTTTTCAATCATTTTTTGCAATAACCCTGATAATGATTAGAAATGCTCTCAAAATTTTGATATTTCTGCTGAAAAGCATAGTACTTAGGGAGATACATCCTTTTTTTTAAAAAAAATTCTTTTTGCTGTCTCACAAAATTCCCAACATAGAACAGCATGGCTAGTTACTGACTTACCATGACTACAGAATCCTTACATCTACCAGCAAAGTGTCACCTGCAATCCCGAGGAATCCAAATAAATATAAGATCTGTTCAGATAAATTTTCCTATAGTTCAGAATCGTGTATAGATTTGCAAATGAATAAGCCCTACCTTACTTTTCAGTATTAAAAGAATGTACTGCATAAATAAACCAGGTTAGAATTTTATCCTTAGTTTGGTGAGCAAACCACTTTTTTAACTACTTAAAAGCCTTAATAAAAGCTGAGTTTCTTATTGTGTAATTTATTTTCAATGATAGTTTGATGTTAAGGACTCAAAGGAAAAAAAATCTTAAATTGTTCTGCTTAGCTTTTCGCTGATCTTTTTGGCTTATATAACTTTTTTTATTTTCCTATTGACTATGTAGGGCTTTCATCAAAAAAGAAATTTGACTCAGGCCATCTACTTCAAAGAGAATTTTAAAAATGAGTATCAAAAGTTCTGATTGATCTGTTTTCAAATTACTCTATTTTTTACGTCCTTCTGTAGACTATATGGCTTTGTGCTCTGCCTAGACAAGGTGAAGCATGAAGACAGAACTCCAATAACAATAGGTATTTTCCACTGTGTATTAATTTCTCTCTCTGTCAGGTGGTGGGTTTTTTCAGTTTGAATGACCTTGCCCAACAGCTTATTCTGTCAAAAACTCTGCATTGCCAAATCTAGGATTTGTATCAGAGACACAGATATAATCAGATTCTAGTTCTGTACTAAACTGAATAACATCATCTGTCATTACGGTATCATAAAACTCATTGCATTATCTTTCATACACAGAAACTTGTGGAGTGTAATAGTGAAGGAGTCTTGTTGGCTTCCAGGCAGGGGTAGGTATAATTTCATTTTCTGTATCTTCTAAAAACACGTTGCCAACTATGACTTTTCCTTACAAAATCTTTGTAATTTTCTAATAAATATATGGTAGTTCTATAATAAAATTTCATCATATTTTTAGATGTATGTCAGCTACAGTAGGTATGTCTACAAATGACTGGGGAAGATAAAAATTTCCATGACAGATAAGGTTAGCATTTCATTTGTTGCAGCATTCCTTAATAAACTGAAAAGAAAGCTGAAAGAACTGTATGGGATGGGTGAAAGAGTCTGGCCTGTCTATCAGTTCTTCTTTCTTTAGGAATGGAAGGATTTTATGGTATCTTTACCACCTGTGTAGATATCTATATTTCATGTATCATTATGAATCTCTAGGCAGAGGATGTGGATGTTCCAAATTATTTCTATTCCACTGAAACTTCTATGTTCTTGGGAACTGACCCCTTCGTTTTCAAAGGGTTTTCTATTATTGTGTGCCATGGGTTTATAAGTAATTTCTCAGCTTCACAGTGAAAAAGTTTCTTTGTTTTTTTTTCACATGATGCTTTTTAGCACTTGTAAGTACTTTATCAAGCTTCGGTGACATTAGTCATTTCTTCTACTTCTTATCATTATCTAAGTAAGTAACATCTTAAGATGAAACTTTTGATGAGAGAAAATGAAAACCTAACAGTCAAAATGAAAAATATTTTACTTTTCAACTGTAGTGTCTTATATGATTTAACAAGATTTGCTAACTGTTTAAAGGAACTATATATATATACTATATGTGCCCTTCATGCCATGTGTCATTACTCCATTTGCTTATGTGCTTGTAATATTAGCTTAGTTCAAGAATAGTCACATTTAAGTTTTTGTGTGGGTTAATAGTCAACACTAACAAAGTCTTTCAAGTTTTAGATTTAGAATTATATAACATGTCAGTAATTCATTAACTAAGTAACTTAAACAGGCTGAACCACACGTTGATATAGTTAGGACAAACAGGCTGATATAGTTAGGGAGCTGCTGAACCCTGCAGTCCAAAAGAAGTGAGGCTGACACAGCTCCACCCCCAAGGTCAAGCCAGCAATGAGGCTGAAGTGTTCCCAGTAGGCACACCTATACAATACACATATGCATGTACACATGTTCACGTATACACAAATAAACATATACACACTGCATATTACAGTGCGTTTCCTACCCCAGGAGGGCTGGGACCTGAGCTTATCTGCTGCGGTGCCTCTGAGCTCCTTTGTGGATGTTGAGACATGCTTTTATCACATAAACCAACGTATATTAATCTGTTAAGTAAATCAATTCTTACTACTAAACCTGCTAGGATAAAGAACTTTTTTTCATAGAAGTGTTTGTCTACTCTGGTAAATTTAAAAGTTCTGATTTTTAAAGCTATTCATAAAATTTGTAATAAACATTTTGTCAGAGAACAGGTTTCTGTATCTATTCTTGCTCCCTTGTTACTGTATATGCCTGGCCAGACCAGCTATTGTTTGAGCCCTTCCAAACACCTAAAATAAGAAATCTGTCCTCAAGAGAGAAATGCTCTAGTTATTTATTTTGATTTATGAATATCCTTAATCTCTGTCTTTCCTTAACCTTGGATGAAAGCCAAAAGCACTTCATTCTAAAAAGCAGGAATGATTGTGGTTTGTCTTCTTTTTTTTCTCCTCCACAAATTAGACCCAGTTTGTCCAAATTGTTTACTTCCCAACCACTGAACTTTTTCCTCATCATCCTTTTAAAAGAGAAGGCAGCTGTCACAAGAAGTCAAACCTCGGGAAAGACGAGATATCTTGTGGATATTCCAGAGAGGCTTTTAGTATCATTTTCTAATTCAACAGGAAAGGTACATAGTGAGATGAACTGAAAGGAGACAGGTCTCCTTGCCAAGCAGTCAAGTTGATGATAATTATATCCAGTTTTTACCAATTTTTGGTTTTATTCTTAATTCTAACAGATGGGATTAATCCAAAATTTTGAACTGGTTTTTTCTATTGAATAGAGCAGCTAAAAACAAGTATAAATGTTCATATGCTCCATATGGTCTATATATTTTATACTCTGTACTAAATTAGTGCAAGTATAAATGCTCTAAGCATAAACTATCTTATATTCTGTCTAAGGAAATTTTCTTTGAAACCAGTCCTGCGGTCCGAATATTTTTAGTCACTAGTAAAAGAGTTAAAAAACTGTTTCCATTTTTCAAATATGCTAATCATTTGTACACTACACAAAATGAAAAAAAAATTTCCACCAGTAATTTACATTAGTGGATATGTGAAGCTATTAATCTTATTTATCATATTGACAGATATTCTTTTAAAAGTTATACAAGACATGCATTGTGCTTGCTGTAAATGGGGTCCCTGTTCACAAGCACTCAGAGCACATACTCTCAGATTTTGGATTTCAGGCAAGATCCTCACTCTTGATGGTATGCCAGAGGGTTCTGCTTTTTGTTGTTCACCAGCAGAATGCTCTGTTGCATACAGAGTCTTGTTGCCAGCTCTTTACTCATGTCATGCCGTGCCTATGTTGGCATACCTTATAGCGTTTTTATCACCTCAGATGTCATCTTCTTTCTTCCCCATATTCTCTTTCCATCTTCCCACCTGGAGGAGAGATTAAACAGACACAAAATCCAGATAGCCTTTGAGCTAACCAGGGAGCCCTACTCTTGTCCAGTCATTGGTGAACATGTGGTTCTGCAGTAAAATTACATAATTTTCTTTCCTCCTCCTTCCTCCATTTTTGGGGTTATTTGCCCATAACTGGCTTTACTCTTCTTTTTTTATGAGTCATCATTTTGATGATATGTTGACAAAATCTTCTGCAACTTATTAAATTAACCTTGTTAGTTTCTTAACTACTTTATTTCAAAACATCGTCTAAAGGGGAATAGGGAGATTAGATTGTGTAATAATGTTCTTCCTCTCTTATCCTCTTGTAGTAGCTGTTCCAAGACAGAGTTTAGTCTTGAAAAAACAGCTCACATTTTCACCTTTAAATCAGTCCTAAATCAGTACTCCTGTGCTGAGATGTGACTACATGCTCTGGATTGTGCTGTCATTCAAGTTAAATATAAAATCTGTAGTAAACATTTTTTATATTCTTTGCAAAGAGCTTAGGCTCCTAATTGTAGGCAAATTCTAAATTTTTTCTTGCCTGTATTTTATTTCACTGACTTTCTCAAGGTGTTAATTTTTACTACATCTACCAGCTCACTGCACAGTTGAGCAATTGCTATGTTTGTCCTACATCTGGTGGTGTAGGTGCGTTCTACTTCACTAAGCAAAGGGAAAAAAAGTATCAATGCTAAGTTATTTAAATGTTATTTAATAAAGTAATTTTCTGTGAACTCAGCAAAGCTTATAGAAATGATATGTAAGAATCTAATTTTATCTCGAGTGACATTACTGAAGAGTAGGATGGGGCTCTGTTAGAATGGTACTGAATAAGAATTGCTGAAGAAATGTTACAGTCATTTATTATTTGTACAAATGTTACAGGTTTAAAATTACTAAAAATTCCAAAGTCAGACAGAAGTGAAAAAAGAACCTTCACTTCTTTTTTCAGTGTTCTCAGAATGGATAAGCTTTTTAATATTTTATTCTGGAGATGATAGTCTGGAAGGGAATACAAAGACATCTGCTGCCAATGTTGTCACACTGTCTGTGTTCAGATCAGCTTGCTGAGATAGGACATGTGCCTCCCCTCTCCAGAGATGCTGAAATAGAACATATTGTGTCTCTAAACTGTCACAGCTAAACAGCCATGTGTGATTTCATTTACAGTGATGACTTCTTAATCCATTGTTCTGTACATAGTAGATTAAATTCTCCTCTTTGTCAATGTCAATAGGAATTTCGTGCATGCATCAGGGGAAAAATATCTAGAGCTATCTTTTCTACCTATGCACACCTGTTTCCCAAGTAATTTGTGTAAAAAACCCTGATATGGCACACTGAATTACATGCTTTTCTCTTTACATGTTTTTCCATTTAATCCCCTGAGTATTGGACACTTAGGTCTATGTTAATAAATCTGTACCACCATATCTATGGGATTAGATTTGCTTTTAAATAAAATAAATATGAAATAAAATTCTATGAAATCACAAAATGTATCCCACTAAGTTGGTAGTCAAGTACATACTATAAATAGAAATACATATGTATATACAAGTACATTCACATATGTGATACTTTGAGAGATAAACACCTTACATAATCTTTTTTCAAAAATATGTATTTACTAGTTGCACACAAATTTTTCAAGTGTTGGCCAAACCTCACTGTATCTTTCAGACTAAGCCAGGACAGATTAAATATCATTTATACGTACTGAAGCATAAGTTTTTCCTCCAAGCCAGTTGATTCTCCAACTGTGTGTCCTCATGAGTATTTTTTTCTGAAATTCAATCAAATTAAACAGATTCAAGCTCTCTACACATTTTATGAGACATTAATAAGTGATACAGGTGGAAAACTGGGTTATTGGGAATGAATTTTAGTTGAACTGTTTGCTGCAGACTACGCTAGATGTGTTTATGGCTAAATGCAGAGCCATAGTGTGACATTTTGGTATTTGTGATGCTTCCATGTTGTCTTTCTCTCTTAAATGGGGTCCCCTTGCTCACAAGGCGCCTGCAGCTAGCATAAGCCATTGGACTTTGTTGCCCTATGAAAAGTGAGTTTGTCCTTGTGTGTTCCATTCTCGTCTTGCACTAGCTGCAACCCCATAAAGACGTATTTATGAAATGAAGATGAAGGCAGATGGTAAACTTTATGAATAAAATCACATTAGCATTTTAACTTCATGCTTTGCTTTTCTTCTGTCAATTGTTTTTTCATTTTCTCCACTAAAGGTAAATCTAGTTACGCACAACAGCCTATGCATTTCACAGATTGTAATTATAGCTGGCTCTTTAGTTTCCTAGTTGTCCTTGTGTTTTATATAGTTGCCATATTGTGCTTTTCTGTGTTCTATGGTGATGTGACACACGCTTGTATGTTTAAAAAGCTTCGCAGATTAGATGCAAAACACTTACTGAGCTTTCTATTCTGCTCTGATCCTCTCCCAAAAGTACATACTCACAGAAACTTCTGTTTGAGGTCTTTGATCCTTCTAACACCAAATGTATAGAAGGTCCGGAAAACTCAGCATGCTCCATTTATCTTTTGAGTAGTACTTGTGTACTGCATTTATTTGTTGAAACAGCAAAGATTAACATTTTGTAGGAGACAGCACTCTGACTGAAGTAAACAGAAAAGGTGAGGTCTATATTTCAATAGGTCCGTTCAAAAAATCTATTACAGATGTGTGATAGCAAGCTACTGGTGTGGCAGAAGGATCATCCATGGAAAAGTATTTTCATCAGTAATTAAATATGAAGTAATATACTTCTGAAAAAGTATTTAATAGTGGAGAAAATAAAAACAAAAGCTGAGTACAAACAAGTTTTTTTTTGATGTGGTGTGGATATAAACTTCCTCTTATTTGAGTCATGAGAATTCTATTTCTTAATACTGAGTGTACTGTGCATTTGTGTTGTTACAGTATTTTTGTGGTTTATTTTTGAACGGATACAATCAAACAGGCACTTCTCTAGTACTTCAAATGTATTTGATCAAACACAATTTTTAATAAAATAATATATTAAGAATAATTAATTATTAGACAAGGTATTAATTATTTTAAAAAACCTTTTTCTACCCACTTTTATAGGTGTTCAAAATCCAGATTTATGTGACGTCTATCTTAACAACACAGTAAAATGAAGTCACTGCCCTTGTTTTTATTGTGTTCCAATTTTTTTATTTTCAGTCTATTTTGTATAATTTTGTAACAAAACCATATCTTTATTCCATTTTGAATTGTAACTTTAGACAATGATTACAAGAAAAAAAACACTTATGTAGTAATTGCATTTCCTGTAATTAAAGGTTTGTGTTGTGGTATGGAGTAAGAGAAGAAATACAGATTGTGCCACCTGAAATTCAAAAAGAAGATATACTTAATGTTTCAGGTAGTTCAAAATGCAAACATGGAGAAAATAATAAAATAGACAAAAAATTCATCTTGTTCTTCATTACTTTTGACTGACTGATTCAGTTCCCCAGTAGGCGATCTCAGGGATCATTTAAGCTACTAACAAGTTTGGGAATGGTGATATTGAAGCTTGATTCCTGAGGTTCATATCAGGATGTATTTTATCAACCCATTAGCAATGAAGCCAGAGAGATGTGTGCATATGTTTTGTTAGCCCCTGTGTTTGTGCTTGAAGGCAGGTGCTCTCCCCCATGAGATCCACAGTCCAGTTATTGGATGCGGAGGTTTGTCTGAGTGTGCTGGGGCTCCCTACCACAGGAGCATCTCAAGGCCTTCCCCCAGAGATAACTGGGCTGCCTATGGGTGGGTAAGCACCCTGGCTGCACTCTGGCTGGGAGAAAGGTTCCCTTCTGCCAGGTCTCAGGACCACTATTGGGCTTCCCAGTCTAACATTTTCCCTGTGCTTCACTAACTTCATAAGCAGTAAATTAAGAATGAAAAAAATAAGCAACTCTCCCTTACTTCGCAACAAGGCCTATGTTAGTTTTTTCTCATTCTCTCATTCTAATGGTGTCAAAGGAATTTAAACTACATTTAAAAAAAAAATAAATAACCTAAATATCAAGCAGCCGGGAATTATTCCCAGCTTTCACACATCTTGAGATCCTGGAAAATGGAAAAGTGGGTAGGGAATTAAATCATTGAAGAATTAAAGGAAAGAGAAGCATTGCCAACTAATATTTTTTGGAAGGCTCTTCTTGACAAAGGAGATTAATTCCATTAAAATTTCCTGTTATTGCATATGTAAATATGGATGTGATTTATAATTGGATATATGTAGCATATTTGGCTTTTTTACAAAGCTTTGAATGTATTGCTGGATGATGTCCTATTTCTAGAAAGGAGCACCAATTAAAGCAGAAGGGAAGTGGATTAAGAGCTGGCTGACAAATCTCAAAATAGCAGATATGGAACAGTTGCTCCCAAGAGAAACAACTGAAATGACTGTTATTCTTCAGTTGGGAGAGAACAAGGTCAGCAGGCCTGAGATTTAATCAAAATTGATAGGATCATGAAGATTAAGGTGAACACAGAATTGTTTATCCACCAAACCTCACAGTACTAGAAGTAGAGGGAAGTTAGTAGAATATCTTTATAAACCAGATAAAAGAAAATACTTTCTTATACAATGAAAAAAGAATTTCTTGAAACTGTTGTCAGAAGAGACTCCTGAGGCAGAAAGTGTTAGCATGTTCACAAAAGAATTAGGTAATTTTTTCCTCTGTGAATGTACAAAATTCACAAACAAGGGTAGTGGGCAGCAATAAACCCCTTTACCTTTCCTGTTCTTGGGAACATGAGTGGAGCCTATCCACCACTGGTCTCTCCCTAGACAGCATCTCCCATTCCTGAGAGACCAATGCTGTGTTACAGGTCTCACTGACCTAACACAGTAGAAGATTTATAATTTTCTGTCAGTAGATGTTTCTACAGAGATTTCATAAATACCAGTCTCAGTTCTCCTGCTCTTCTAGTTAATGGATTTAATATCTTTTTGCTGATTTTTTTTTTAATTGAATGACTTCTTTTTAAAAATTTGATTTTAATTATTAGTCTTTATTTTCTTGCTAGAATAAAATATAATAACTGGATAAGTTTAAATCACTCCTTCATCTTGCACTAAAGTGACACAAATACTGATTTTGAAATCGCTGGGGTTTTTTAACAATATCATAAAGCTTCGATAGTAAATGTGGTAAAGGAAAAAAGTGGTGCTTGGCCCCCATCATTTGCTGTAGTTCATTGATTGATTCAGGTCTTAAGTAAGTACAGAGGTAAGTACAGAGTTGATTGAATTTTCGAAAAAAAATGTTGAAGATTGATTTAACAATGAGCCATATGCATCACAATATTGTAGAGCATTATGAAAGACTGAAGATATGTAAAAAAAACCAGAGATGCAGATGAGTGCAGGAAAGAGATACAAGATCTTCATTCCCCAAATTATATAGCAATTCATCTATATTTTGGAAGCATAGCATGAGTGTAGGTGTGAAAGTCGTACCTTCAATTGCTGTGACTTTTTTTAGAGTGATAATGCAAAACATTGCCCAGAGAACACGTTAATTTTGCTTGAGCTGTGCCTGGCCTGTATCTATAACTGTATTTTGCATCCCTGGTAAACCAGGAGTCTGTTTGGACTTGTGGAAAGTTCTGGTAAAACAGTTTGGAATTATCCTGAAACTACTTGTATTAACTACAAGAACTTTTAATGAGATTATTCAAGTGAAAACTAAAGTTCTTTAACCTTTCAGCTTTTTAAATGAGATGCAAGTGATATGGAAGATAGCTGTCTTCTATAAAAAAAAAGATTCTTTTTTCCTAATACACTTATTTATTTCATCTCAAAGAATGAAAGCACTCTGCCTGCTCTCTTCCTTGTTTTGCTTGTACATCCAAATGTCAACTCATCCTATGTGGAAAACAATAGTATTTGTTTCAAAAAAAACCCTGATTTTAATAATGGAATTGTAGGATAGAGGTATGTCAGTCAGCAAACAGAAAAATTCCAGGGATCAAAGTCTCCTTTCATGAAATTTCACTGAATTTATTGAAGATACAGCGGTGAAGAATGGAAACATGCATCTCCATGGATATAGTGTTTCAGTAGAATCCTTCTGGCTAAGAATTTTATTGATCAAGCAGCACTGATAACTGGTGTTTTTCTCTTTTCAGGAGTTCAACAGTTATCATATTTTGAATATGGAAATATAAAGGAACTCTGAAGTGACTAGTAAAATATTATATTGTTTAGATGTCCATTATAGTTAATAGCTAATATTTTACTCTTCTCATTCGTTCTGCTCTTCAGACATTTAATGCAGACTCATGCCATGCAACCTGAAAGGGGCAAATACTTTTACATTATACTGCATTCTACTCCAGAATTATTAATGTGATATTTGTTAAAGTGATGGTTCATGCACAAACATGATACTTAAGTCATCGAGGAGGTTTGCACATGTATATATATAAACACTATATTTAGAATCATAGTAAAATTAATCTTTATAGTAGTCTAACTAGATTGGGGCCTAAAACTACAGTAGTCCTATTTAAGAATGCTCATGTGTGCAATTGTGAGGTTTGCTCAGAGTCAGGTAGGAAGGGAAATGAGGTGCATCTCAAGTATCTGCTATTCGTTGAAAAAATGCTGACTTTTCTCTGTCAAAGGGACTTTCTTCCATACTTACCATTTTGCAATACCAAGCCCGTGGCTAACTTCCAGTAGTTTGGTGAATAATACATTCCAACCTCAGCGGCCTAAACTTATCTGACTTAGATTCTTTACAGGGACTTTTGTATATCTATTCAAATTTGGTGTCTTTATGAAGACTGGTAGCCCTAGACTCACCAGTGTCATCCAGACTTAACCTTGCTCCTAACACTGCAGAATCTTAAGAGTAAAGCAAAGAGGGCCAAGCTTTTAGATACAGATGGCAACAAAAAGTTTAAAACTAAAGAATTTCAAAATGTGAGCCTTAAACTAAACTTATCAGCAGTCTATCTTTTTCTCATTGTTTGTAGTCCTTTCTCTAGAATTCTCAAGACAAATCCAAGTTTACATCTAAAGTTTTAAAATTTGCAGCAAGTCTTCTCCTTCCCTTGTTACCCTCAGTTCTCCTAATTTTTTAAAACAGATAAGGAGGAGCTCCCCCTGACTTCCCATAGTAAGATGACTGAATAATATTTTCTTGGTCATTAGATACAGCTCAAAAGAGGAATAAAAAATGCATGGCTCTACTCGTAAACCAAGTTGTGCCAGTTCTGAAGCTCCATCTTTAAACATTATCGTTCCTACCCATTGTTTGGCTACTGACTAAATGTTTCCACCCAAACTGGACTATTCAGAATCTATAAACTCAGCAGAGCTTACTATTCTGCCAGTGTCAGTTACTATACAGTATAATGAGTTGCTTATATTTTGTAAAGCTCATGAATTCTGCAATAGACCCTTTCTGTACGGACAACATGCAATGCTTTTTAACATTAACACATCAGTGAAAAAAATATCCCCAACATAAAAATATCCCCCAACAACAATTGTCTTACTGAGTTTTATCACATCAGTTCCTTCTTCCACATGTCAGAATACCTCGTCTTCTCTCCTAAGGACAAAAACTCTTTCGACCACAGTACCCCAAAAATTCAAAAGAATTCTGAAGAGCTGCTAGCAACATAACATGTCACAGACGAGAAAACAGGTTGAAATAGCAAAATTCCTTTTGCCCCACCTGTGGTGATCAAGCATGTAAAGCAACTCATGACGCATTCAGAGTCACTGTAGTTCATGCATAGAAGGTAATTGGTGATTGTGATTTTCATATAACCCTTGTGTATATGTATATAATTTTCTCCACATGACATGTGAGGAGTATGCATAATCATCTGTGTGCAGTCCTCTGTGGGCTCCATTTGGCCGAGGAAGGAGTAACATCTTCTACTGGCACCTGATCTGCAGTAGGTCCATATCTTCCTATATGTGAAATGAAAAAAGTGACAGTATGGATCATCTGAAAAAGAAAGGCTCATTGCAGAAGACATGCAAATGGGAAAAGTATTGGGAAAGAGCTGCATCATACTTTTTGCAATAGGGATGTCTTTTGCTGGCAAGAATGAAGTACTTTCTTTGCCCTGCTGAGTTGCTTCCAGAAGAGACAAAGTTTTACAAATAAACATATCAATGTCACATCCTTCTTTTAGTTCTGCATAAAACAATTCTCATGACTATAAAGTGGATAAAAATGAGTTTATTAAGGGGCATAACACCATGTGGAAAGGGAAAAAAAGCCTTAGAAAGATAGGGAGATTGTGGAATTTCTTCAGTTTGTATCTTCAGAAGAGTTAAAGTTTAGGAAACTGTGGAGATAAAAGAGAATGAAGCCTAGAAATGGTCTGTGGCTTACATCTACCCTCTAGTTGAAGTCTTTGAATCCTCCAGACTCTTTTTTCCCCCATAGTTCCCTATCTTGCAAAACCAATATATATTTAATATTGCAATACTCAGTGCTAGTGGGGATCATTCTCAACTCCTTTCAATTGTAAAACATCAAAAGAGAAAGAGAAGTAACACATGGAAAGGTAGATTAATGTCAAAAGGAGTACTTCTTCACGGAAGAAGTTCACTGAATTCACTGAATTCACTGAATTTCACAGATTTAGCACCGGTCCTCTTGTTAGAACAGAAATACTGGGGGAAAATGGGGTTATCTTGGGGAAAACATTACTTAATATATCTTAAGACAAAGAATGAAATTAGCAAAAATAATCTGAAATATATATTTATGCAGCAGAAATGAAACATTGTTGAGTGATATAAAATTAAGGGGAATTGCAGCTAAGTCATCAGTTTTCAGTGAGATGAAACTTCTCCAAATATGAAAATGTTGGCTGCACATAGCACAGAAAGCATAATATAAATCTGGAAACAGGTGAAGTGCTACATTAGTTGATTTCTGGATTTACAGTTAATTTCTGGGTTCCTTATTGCCAGAAACCTATTGACTGGAAGTACTTAGGAGAAGACGAACAAAGTTGAGGTGGGGAGGGAGGGAAGGGGGTAGGGGGCAGGGGCAAGGGCTAGAGAGAGGATTTCAAGGCGCATATTTTGACAAGGAGACTGAAAAGTAACAAATTCTATATATAGCTGAAGCGTGTACATTTTAGGCAAGGAAAGAATTTTTTATCTTCCTGAATCACTTATTAAATAATGTAATGAAGTGAAATGGAAGGTTTAGTTAAAAAGGAAGAATCAACAAAAGGATCAGTCAGAAACCTCAAACATTTGAGTCATCTTATACTGTGCAACTGTTCAGCTGCTATTAAATATATACAAAAGAAAGAAGATGCATGAAAATGTGGATTAGTAAGGTTTTGAGTTGTATCTGTTCTATGTAATTCTAGTTTTTGTAAAGGACATTGTCATATTTAAAAAAGAAGCATCTGCATAAATACCCTAGTTAAGATGACATCAAGACCTACAACCAAAAGAATGTGAAAGTCATTTATTCTATTCATCAGTAGTTTTATTTTGTCTCTGTATCTCAAATTTTCCTTTTTCTTTCTTTTAAATAAAAAATATTCACTAGTTTTGAAAGTATAGAATATTGTGTTAGACACTTTAATAGAGAATGCTTACCTATGCAAGCCATTACCTGTTACAGACTGTGAGTGCCTTCAATGATTTGGCGCTTCTACAATTATTATGCAAATTTTGTGTTTTTTAAAATTGAAGAAAAAGGGGGGGGTGTGTTTGCAAATCAATTTACTTCACGAAACCAAGTCAAATGCCATCTAGCATAACGTTTTTAAAAACATAAAAAGCTTATAATTTGGGGACTATTGATACATATGTGAATAAAAATATGTTCATTTTTCACAGGCAATTTGAAGGAGAAGATGATTTCTTATGAGAAATCAGCGTACCCAGTGTACAATGAACATTAGTGTTCAGATAGTATTCTGAACAGGACCTGAAAATTCTCTACTTGAAAGAGGAAAAAAATATTTCCACTGAAAAAAAACAATGTACTTGGAAGATGAAAACTGGTCAAAACTAAATAATCTTCTACTTTGCTTAACAAATCTCTGTAAAAGCAGGCATCCAAATGCTGCATCACCTGATGTAAGCAATACTTCAGGAATGATATAAAGAAAAAGAAGAAAAGTATACTACAAGAAGCTTCTAGATCTTGCAAGGCTATATCTGCATACCTACAATTGGTTTTATATTTTGATCATGTCTTTTCATTAAGTATAAAATATGGTATAGTTGCACTTACTCTGGTCTTGGCACTTAAAAAAAGCCCAAATTGGTTATGACATTCTGGTCATAGAACACAGCTGGAATCTTGAATGCATCTAAAGCTGTTTATTCTACTCTGTTCAATAATATTCCTAAACTATTATGTAGCTACTTTATGTTTAAATATATGTAGCAGTATATTTAAATGTGCAAGTATAGAATTATTTCAGAATATGAGGAGGTGTTTTCCCTCACTCTGTCTCTCTCAGTTGTTGTACACTTTAGCAAGTTCATTGACTTTTGCAAAATTTCTTTTATACATACCTGTGAATGGAGAGGGTAGGATTATTGGTGGCTATAGGAACACTGATGGTGCTTTGAGAGACAAGCAGCAGTATTCATCTCTTCTATTGGAGATAAAAGTCACTATGAAGATCTTCTGGTTTGTTTTTTTAGTCTTCCCACATCACTTCTTGTTACTGAATTATGCAGGTGTGCTCCAATGTGATCCAGACATTATTTTATATTACAGGCCTAGTGATGAGAATTTTTTTTTCTTCTTGTATTTGAGCTTTGTGATTGTCATTTTTGCCAAACTTGGGCAGTCGGTTACAGTCTTCTAAAGCAGAAAAACTCTGATTAAACCAATGGACAAATGCAGCTTGAAGTGACAAAGAGAAAGGGTAGACATGAGTGCTGTGGTAACTCTTCTGGCTCCGTGTCCTGCCTTGCGTCACCTCAGAATCACAGGTCTAGAACTTCAGGTTGTCAGGAACCTAATCAAGAGCTATCTCAGAGCCTGACACATTTTTTGAGACAAAACAAAATCTGACATTTCACTGTCTTTTTAATTAGAATCAGGACATTATTGGTAGCAGATGTTAAGTTGTGATATCTTTACTCCAAATTAATCCAAATCGAAATCAACATAGATTTTTTAAGTTAGTGGAAAGCAAATTATTTTAGGAAAGATTTGTCTTAGCTATGAAAAATGTAATTCTGTCAGGCAACATTCCTTGTATGGAAAGGAACACCCTTAAAATTAATTACACTTTAAATAGAAGAATGGAAGGATTAATGAGGAAAAGAATGTAATTCCTTTGGCTGGAGGCTGATATATTGAAAATAAATCCATCATGCTCTTGTGGGAATTTTATGAATGCATAAATGCCTGGGTCTGAAAACTGTTCATCCCCCTGTATTCAGATTGTGTTACTTGGTCAGAATGTTTCTCTCTCCTCTCTTCCTCAAAAATTTTTTGGGCAAGAAAATTTCTCTTGTTAAGTCCCCATGTAAAATGTTTTAATCTTTTCACTACAGTATTTTATTTCTTGACTGTCCTTGCACAAATGTTGATTTTGTGTTATTACACAATGCCTTTATACAAGAAGTATGCATTAGGCTTGTACATTCTTGTAAAGAGTATGGAAAGACCCAATAATTTTGTGGAGCTTTCTGGAATGCTGAAGGTTTCAGTTACTGAAGAAGAAACTTGCCTTTTCATTGTAAATGCAGGCTTTTCCCATCTCCACGCTGAGCTACCACATGCATTTTGTGGTGCTTTATTGCACTTAACCTGTATTGTAGGCATGGGTGGAAGGCACAGGTAGTCAGCAAAACAATATCAATATTACTGTATTTAAATGCAAAATCAACTAAGCAACTATTTATGGGTTTAATGGATTTTATGCAATTAACATTTTCATTCATCAAGAAATTAAATTTTTCTTGTGTGGTGTACAAATTCCTTGAGTTTTGTAATAAATGTCAAGAAAAATAAATGCAAAGGAATACAGTACTTTTCTGGAAAATAATGTAAAGAGATAAGATCAAGGTATAATTTACATTGCAGTCTTCAAAGACTATCATGGCAAGTGTATGTTTTTCTTCTAAAGGCCCACTGTTAACCTTATTCAGGTTAATATCAAACCCCAAATCAAGCTAATGAATTTTAATTTTTTGTACTGTTAAAGCAAAGAGCTACACTGGCATTTTAGTACAAATGATTTTCAAGAATACTGATTTATGCATAATGAAGCACAGATTTCTTGCAGCATAATTTTACTTTGGTGGTAAGTAAATGGATATTTTAGTTCTAGTACTTCTCTAATAGGGTAACCTTTCATTAGAACAGCCAAACAGCACTAGTGAACCTGATGTTTTGTGTATGAAAGTCTGAATAAGAATCTACCCCATCTTTCAAAAAACTGGGAATGCACTCTGCCATCTCAATTAGATGATGTTGTAGCTGTAATTATACAACATTTTATGTAGAAAAATAACTATGGAGAATTTACTAGTCAGATCTGAAACTTCTGTTTCTCATTTCTTAATGAAATAATTCCCTTCTGATTTGGACTCAGGACCTTTATTGTTTCTCATAGTCTCTGATGAATAGGTTGCACAAGGAGGGCAGGAGAACAACCCAACTTCAATACCTCAGAGCTTATTGGATCCAAAAAGCTGGCAGGTGACAGAGAGAGAGAGTCTCAACAAGATAGGTTTAAAAGGTGTTTGCTTGGGGGAGCTATATTTAAGAGAGTACCTGGAGATTTAGAAAATGAAGTAAGGGAACAGTGGATGAAAATATTGAAGAAATATTGGTGAAATTGCTACTAAATACTTTGATGCTTTTTAGCTTTACTCTTTAAACACTTAAGCTTACGCTTTGGTCACACAGTCCTCCTTGTACTGTTTTACCACTTCCATTGGGATACTTATGTTTAGCTATCTCCAGCTCTGCTTCTTCTCTCATGGGAATATACTGGGTTTATGTAAGCACCACATTACCTCGGATGGTAAACCAGAGGAGAGTCTTATTTGTTGTGCTAGTTCTGTTCAGGGTGGTTTTCCATCTTTTGCCTCCTGGGAGCAGTGTGTGTACATGGAGTCAGTTAAGCACAACTCTACCCCACTAGACTACAAGTATTTACCCTCATCTATAATAATTTGTTTCTCCCATATACGAAAAAGTACTACCCTTATTCAGAAAGTTCCTATGTCACAATGAAATGATAGAAATTAAAGATACAATCTTCTTTTTATAAAGAAATACTTTTAAGTGATAAACTCATGTATTTTTATGACTATTAAGAAACTAAGCCACATAATCCTTATTTAAATTTTTCTCCATGCATTTTAATACATAAATTCACCTATTATTCATAAATGATTTTTGAATATTTCAGTATACACAATTCTGAAAAAATGTCTTGATGTGTCTTGATGAACTGACAGTTCATCAAGCTTTCAAGACAAAAACATCTTGAAAAGTGTATGTTAGGTGTCACAGCTGAGAAAAGTGAGCCAGGTAAATCTGGTGCTAGTTTATGTTTCACAATAAAAACAAAATTTTATAGTGGCAGTGAAGCATTCCCCTGTGCAATCTGAACAAGGTTTTGTATCTTTGCTATTCACGTCTCATCAAAGTGAATAACTATTTATTTCAGTGATGATTGTCTTAAAGATTTATTGGTTGCACTCCACAAATATAAAATCATTCTAGCCTCATCATAAACTTTCCTTATGTTATGTTGAAAATTAAAGTCCAGCCTGTTGGTTGCCACAATCAAGATATTTCAACCCACTATGTTGTTTTGAATCAAGGTCACTGTGTTTTCAGGTATATTTTGATGCACACTTTAACAGCAAACAGTGTGAGACAAATTCAGCTCAGCAATGTACTGCAAAGGCTCTTGCTTTTGGGGAATGAGAGAAGGAATGTTTGCTGTTCAACAACAGGAGGAAAAGGTTTGATCAAACCCACAGTATAAAAGCACAGTGCTACGTTTGTCTGTGACATACTCTAGTTGATGGATGAATCGATCTTGAGACTGCTTTTCATAGATGGAAATAAGAATGAAGAGCACAAATTTGTTTGATATTAACAAAATCTATGTTCATATGCTTCTTTGCTATAACGTAATTTCTTATGTCTTCACAGCAACTTTGAAGGTTCTTATTAATAAAATAAAAAAAAAAAACAAACAAAACAACAGAAAAAGTATTGATTGTTCAGTTTTGTTTATCTGGTATACAGGACATTATAAAAACCTTGTCAAAAATATGTAATGCATATTTACCTTGTAAATAGAACTGTGAAATCACTATGAAGCAGAACTAGATAATGCAGTAGGTAACATACAGAAACTGTAGAACTTCTTTTTTCATATGCTTTTTAAAGTCTAAATTTTCTTCGGTGACCTGAAGATTGCTGAGAAAGAAGAAAATCCTCTGTCTTATTATTTTCTTTGAAAATTGTTTTGAAAACTGTCACCGTCTAGTGTGTGTCCATAACAGTAATGCTATATAAGCTCAACTTTGTGAGGAAGCAATATTGTACAATACATTTTTAGAAATGTTTATATCTTTATTTGTCAACAAGTTTCCCTCTACAGGTCCCATATGAACGCTCTAGATGCAAAATTTAAGAATACCAAGGTGTCTACACTTTTGGGTACACAGACATACAGATAAAATGCAGTTTGCAAATATATGTGCATACACATCCACATGCATAACTGTGTGCATCTGTATCACATATACATATATACACATATTTAATGCCTAATACTACCTATTTCATACTTTAAAAAGTAAAAAGCTAACAAAAAACCTCAAAATAAATTTTAGAAGATGTATAAATTAGGCTTAATATTTGATTCTCATAGATAGTCATGATTGAAATGAGTGATGCTCCAACTATTTATCTCAGAAACTATCAAAAATGTTCATTTTAAATGAGTAAAACTCATGATATAATAAGTATCTGTGAAGAGAGGCATTGGAGAAAGAGTTCTGACCACCAATACAGTGCAATTGTGTGTTTTCATTCTTTTAGTTACAGTTTTCACTCTATTAGCTAAACACCACCATTTGTAACCAGCTAGGTGTCTAAGAGCTATTTGAGACATATTTTCTTGTCTTTGTGTGTGAATACGGTAATTTACTATGGATTTGACAAATGACGGTAAGCATGCCTTTCAATTATCTTTTCTGAAGAGTATTGTTACTTTCCAAAGCGCCATGGGGTCAACAGTGTAGCTGCTGTCATTTTGGTAGCCAAAAGATCAGTATAATTGGATAGTGATGAACACCACAGTCCATTATAATACAGTTAATCTTTGACACTGCTTTAAAGTTCTGATTTTGTTTTAACTGTCTTGCGTCACAATAACTTAAAATTTTAAGTGTCCTATCTAAATTAACTGGGAAATACCTGCTACTGGAGTTGAGGGTGGCTGACCATTATTGGTAGGCTTAATTATTGGTAGACTTTTAAGACTATCTGTTTTGAATGGCAATCTTTTTTCTTTTGTAATTTTCCATGACAAAACAAAAAAAAATTAAAAAAGGAAAAAAAAATCTTCTGTATATGATCTATTACTTTTATTAAATCTGAATTCTTTCAATCTCATTTGAATTTAGTATCCAGGTCCAAAAAGATAGGAAGAAACCATATTTTTTTTTACCTGTTTCTTCAGGAATACAGTGCTTTTCCAGATTATTCAGAATGAATTGGTGATACAATTTTGATCTAAATCTCCCTGTCCTGAGCAGTAAAACTGTTACGATTTTTATGTGTTTTATCATAAAGATTTTATCACTTTAATTTGAAAATGGGTCATTCTCCACTAACCCACTGCCAAAGCATGACATTTTTGCTATGACTGTTAGCTCTGTAGTGTACTTAAATTTGATTTATGAGAAATTTTTATAGGATGTTTGTCCTTAAGAGGCTCCAAGCAATGAGATAGAGAATACTACTGTAAGTTATTTAAAAAAAAATAATCCCCAAAAACTTGCATGTTGATTGCCTACAGATGTAACTTCAACAACATAAATCAGAATTTAACAAGCAGAGAAGGCATGAAAGAGAACTCTGTTCTGTGGTGTTCTTAAAACTTCTAAAAGAAATAGAGGGAAGAGATGAGGAATGAAGTGTCTCCCTTAGGCACCTCATTGCTTTTAATACAAGATAAAGAAACAAAATGTGTGAACCCACCCCAAAAATATCATCAAGAAGCTTTTTTATTAATTCTTGTGTATTGACCTTCACCCAGACATGACCAGATCTGTGATTTTGCCACTGAGCTTTTTCCAAATGAGGTTGTCAGAAATAAAGGTTATGTACTGAATATTCTACACACCTGCCTTTCCTCAACTCACTAATGGTTTTAGATGGCTCAAGTTTTGACTGTTGAACTAGGGGGTGGCTGTGAAAGTGAATTAACAGTCAGGTAAACAAATTTCTCGGTTTCTTCTGTGTATTGATCCTTTTAATATCAACCTTATTTATACAGGTCCCAGTTTGTGTAGGAGGAAGCTAGCTGGTCAAAAAGTCTGTCATTTCTGAAATTCTAGGTTATTTTCAGAGTGTACTAAATGTTTTGCTTCATTTATTTTAGGGCATGTGTCTTTAGGGGAAACTATCTGGAAGTGGGTAGGTAGGTCTTCTTCAGTTTGATCCTTCCATCTTCAAATACCATTAAGCACTTGAGTTACGAGGTCTAAATGGTTTTATCTGTCTCCTTTGGAAGGCAAGGCACTTCAGCAATTTAGACAGTACAGAATAACTGGATTTTTCACTGGAAATCTGGAAGGAAAAGGCTGTGCTCAACTGAGAGGTTTTCTTTCTCTTTTGCATTTATGATGTGACTTAGTGTTCATAAAGTAAGCAATTTAGAGCTCTTGAGTCCATTATAAGTGCATAAACAGTTTTCTTGTCTTTAAAAATGAGTTAGATGTCTTGTTCTGTAAGTATCTAGTGCTTAGAATATACAGAGCTAATTATTCTGAATGAGTGGAATATAACATAAATAAAAAATATGCAACGTATCTGTGTAACTTTCAAGATGTTATATATCAAGTAATAAACAACAACAATATGTTGCAAAACTGAGGGTTTTATTTAGCCAGAGATCATGTCTTGTCTCCCACAAAAGTCCTTAATTTTCTTTCTGTGTGCTTTTAACAAGTATGTGCTCAGTGTCTTCACCAAATTGCCCTTCTTCCCAAAAAGAACTTTGAAAATCATAATCATACAGTTTTTACCATACTATGCACACATTTTCATTAGGAATTTCACATTGATTTAAGGATATCTTTTTATTCAAAAGCATGAGATTCCAGCATCTGAGGCACAAAGAGTCTACATTAGCTAGTAGAAGTTTGATGCCTGTGGTAAAGCTCAGGAGTTTTTTGATTGTTGCTCAAATAGGTTGCAGTGATGCAGATTTTATGGAACTTTAATCTGCACACATTTACTCCTGTCATGTGCCCTTAGCCCTGCTGCTAGCTTAAATCATTGATCTGAAATGTGGACTACTTTAATGAATATGAATTTATGCAGGATGAGATCAGATATCCAAAATGATGTTTTAATACTTTTTTTTCATGTTGACATTCTGCATAAGCAGTAGATGCTCCAATATATCGAAAAGGCACTTTCCAAGGTACCATGAACTGTTCATTCTGTTTACTGAGTATCTAGTCTAGTTGAATCTCAATTTGTGATACTAATGCAGAAAGATGTTTTCACAAATGAGGATCATTCTTCTCTCATATTGTTTCCATGAGACTTGTGTCCTTCTGGACCTTTTCAGTTAAATTTTTAACTTTTTTTGTTGTTCAACAGCAAATGTAGTCACAGAGAAATCCATATGTGTCAAGACCAGCGTTCACCTCACTGATTCTGACAATTCTGACATAACTTTCATCAGCAAAGGATTCCTGGTATTGTAATGGAATTCTGGTCAATATACAGGAAAATGTGAAATATCTCTGAGCATATTCCCTTAACAGTATAAAACTTACCTTAGATATGGAAATCCTGTATTCAAGTCCCTCCATCCAATATATCTCACTTAGACAACGAATACCTGAAATCTCAAGATTGCAGTTTGTTTTGGAGTACATTTCTCTGTCTGGCTTCAAACAGAAAGACAGCTGTTTATTCATTGGATCAAAGAGCAAAAATAGGGACTGTCTTGAGGGCTAGCAGACAGACATCACCTAATGTCTGGGTGTCCAAGGTTCATTTCTTGCTGTAATCAATATTTTAATTGTCTGTACAAGGTAGAACAACTCCATAGAGAGAAACTAAGAGAAACTATATCTAATCAAGGCCCCAGCATGTAGCAAATGTTAATTTGCTATGGCATAGATGCATTTAAATGATTACTAGTAGCAACATCAAGCAGAATCCTTAATTTGTAGCATTGTTAAGGTCAGGATTCATAATTATTTATGGTATATCAAGCATGTAATTATTTCAATGTATATTCAAATCTGATTACAGACTATGTTTCAAGGATGCAAGGCTTTTTTTATGAAATGCAATTACGCTAATAAGTGAAATAATCAGTATGATGCTCATGCTAACAAAGAAAGAATGAACTCAATTTTATTTTGTCATATTGAATCTTTCTGTTTCTAATGAAAATTCACTTACCTTAACATGTGGGGAAATTTTTCTGACAGTAATCCCTGACTGTTATTCTTCATTCTCCACTCTTCATATCCGCCTAGATATAAGATTGGCTGTTGACTCTTAGAACTAGAAGTCATCTTGCACATTTGCTTTTGCAAAATGCAGGGTTCATGTCATATCTTTTGTTATTAGCTCTGGGTGAATAACGTAAAAAGAAATACTAAGCACATTGATTAAATTATTCTTACAAATTTGTTTCAGTAAAGCTCTTGAATGCCTGAACTGCTAGATAGGAATTAGATTTTTCTTTCAGAGCAAAACCATGTTTCAAAAAACTCAAGCAGAAATGAATTCATTGTTGGTCAATTTTTTACTCGTGTTTAAAAGTCTCTGTGGCTTTGTGGACTATACCGTTTGGTGGTGCACATTCTATGTCCCACACATGTTATAGTACCTCTGTACTTGGTGCTTTTCCCAAACTACCTGAAACAGTTGCATAGCACCCCAGAATTTTACTTTGAAGTCTGTAAATCAATACCGACAAGTAACAAACTTGTATTTGGTTTCTAGAGCAGCTGATCAAGCTATGAGAACCAGAATAGTCATCTTGAATCATGGAAACAGCAGAAACAAGACATATTTACACAACACTGTTACTGGCAAGATGATTCTGAAATTCCTTCTTCAGTAGCCCTAGTGTTATCAGGCAGAGTTAACAATTTCTGTGCCAGATTGCTTTGTAATGTAATAATCATTTGAAAAGAAATAAAACTCTATTTGGGCAGCTTTAATGTGTAAATGTATGTGTGTGAGAGATCTAGCAGTTGTCTTGAAGTTATAATTTAGGAAATGGCTTCAAAGGAATAGAAGCTCATCTGAATTACAGTGAGAGAACACAGGGAGTCTAATATGTCCTCATTTTGTGAAGGTGTTGCAATGCATTTCCAAAGGAAGAAGAAAACACATATAATACTGTAAAGATGAGACATCATTTGCTTTGTAGATGGTGACTGAGATAACATTGAAAAACACGAAGTAGCAAAGCAAGCAAGTTAATGTGATGCAAAGACATCAGTATTTCTTCCAGAGATTACAGGTGTGGGTTTTTTTTCTCGTTCTGCATTCTTTATACCCTCAAAATCTCACAGCTCATGTAATCACCTCCATGCAGCAGACTTAAGTTTTTGTTTCATTTACACATCGCTCCCTGCATTCTTCAGTTCTGTACTGTAACGTGGGTGGGAGTGTTAACCTGATTGAGGGTAGGAAGGCTCTACAGAGGGATCTGGACAGGCTGGATTGGTGGGCTGAGGCCAGTGGTATGAGGTTCAACAATGCTAAGTGCTGGGTCCTGCACCTGGGTCACAACAACCCCATGTAGTGCTACAGGCTTGTGAAAGAGTGGCTGGAAAGCTGCCTGGTGGAGAAAGACCTTGGTGTACTGGTTGAGAGACAGCTGAACATGAGTCAGCACTGGGCCCAGCCAAGAAGGTCAACAGCATCTTGGTTTGTATTAGAAATAGTGTGGCCAGCAGGACTAAGGAAGTGATCATCTGCCTGTATTTGGCATTGGTGACACCCCACCTCGGGTACTGTGTTCAGTTTTGGGCCCCTCACTACAACAAAGACATTGAGGTGCTGAAGCACATCCCAAGAAGAACAATGAAGCTGTGAAGAGTCTAGAGCACAAGCCTTATGAGGAGCAGCTGAAGGAACTGGGGTTGTTTAGCCTGGAGAATACCACTTTCGCTCTCTACCACTACCTAAAAGGAGGTTGTACTGAGATGGGTGTCATTCTCTTTTCCCAAGTAAGAAGCAGTAGGACAAGAGGAAATGGCCTCAAGTTGAGCCAGGGGAAGTTTAGGATGGATGTTAGGAACAATTGCTTCACCAAAAGGGTTGTTGAGCATTGGAACAGGCTGCCCAGGGAAATGGTTGAGTCGCAACTTTAAATACCCTGGAGATATTTAAAAGATATGTATATATGGTGCTTAGAGACATGGTTTAGTGGTGGCCTCAGCAGTACTAGGTTAACAATTGGACTCAATCTTAAAGGCTTTTTCTAACCTAAACAATTCTATGACCTTCACTTTTTAATAAACATATTTGAGAAGTAAGAATCTATCTGTCTCATGAGCTCTCTGGTCTTCACTTTTTTCATCTCATAATGAAGGTAATGATATGGTGCTATTTTTTAAGAAAAATATTGTCTATGTGGCAGACTTTACAGAAAAGTCTGTATGCTCAATCTGTTTTTAAAAACTGAAGAGCTTTCTGGATTTTATGTTATTGCTATATTATCCATTAATGGTTTGGTTTGGGGTTTTTTTTGGTAATGTGATTTAAACTTACTGAAAGACATAGTAAAGATGAACGTAAGAACAATATGTCTCCTGAGGTGTCTTCTTTCTGCTGGTATGTCTTCATGATGTCTAGTCAAGCACAACTCACCATCAAGAGAAGTCATCAAAAAGGAGCGCTGAAATCGTACACCTTCCAAAATGCTTCTCCTAGTCCTGTCATGCCCAATACACCCTTCCTGGGACTCCCCCAGCTCTGCCTCTCTCAGTTAGTACAAGGAGGTGAATCTTTGTGAGTATGTATATACAGACACACAAAAAACTGCGTCTGAATCCCGTAATTAATTTTTGCCATTTCTGCATTAATAAACATAGTATTCATGAGTATTGGCCTGGTGTTGAACAAAAAACTCCATGCTGATGCAAAAGCTATTATTTAATGCTAATTTGATATACATTTCCTACAGTTTTACTACATTTGAAGTATTATAGATATCTTTTAATTCTGTTATTGAGGGAATTGGAATTATAGATGTTACCGTTTAATTGACTCTTTTTATGAGCTGATGCAGCTAAAGGAAATCTTACACAATCTCTTTCATAAGAAAGCTTAAGAAGACGCTTCATGGTCATGTGTATGCATTTATCATTAGCAGTTCTACGTCTTTTCTGTTATTTATCATTGCAGAGGGATTATTATGTACCAAATACAGGTAATTTGGAAGATCAAAGACATGTAATTAAATTGTGACAGTGGACTGCAGCTTTCTAATAATAATAGTTATTGTAGCAGTAAAATTTTGCTAAAATTGTTGCATTTTGTCCAGAATATTTTTTTTAATTTTGCCAAAAAGGAAGAGTATCTGTGGAGTAGGCAACATATATTTTACATAACTGTTCTTTCTTCTTAAAGCTTCATCACATCCTCTTCCTTCCATGCATAGTATAATTTATCCTTTTAGAAGATGGAAACCATACCGTGGGAATTACAGGGAGTGATTATAACTGCTAATGAAAACATTATAGAAACAAAGCGAAGAAGCAAGACAAAAGATAAAAATCCTTTGGATGAGAAACCAGATAGAGCAAATAAAGCAATTGCTGCACAGTCGTAAATTAAGATGTGGCTTTCAAAAATGCCTGAGGGATTGCACTACCAATTTTCACTGAAAGTTAGATGTCCTAGTGACTTTACTGTATCTCTTTAACAATTCCACCTTCAAAAATACTAAAGTGCAGTCATCTAATTAATTATTTTCTATAAATACTTCTGCAAGAACTCCAGGAAGGGCTGTAAAAATTGCACTTCAGACAGTTATAGTAAAGGATCAAAGGAACAGAGGCAGCTCCTTCTTTCCTCCTTGTACTTTTTAATAATAATAATGGCTCCTTCTGCATTTAGTTGACATCTCCATGTATGCAACCTTATTTCTCTGATGAGTTGTATCATTCATACATATGTCTTTTACAGCAGTTTTCTTGTTTTCAGAGAAAACTTTACAGACATCTAGTGTTTCTGTGAACCAGTGAAATGTTTAGGCAAATCTCAGACACTACAATGACAACATCTTTTTAATTAGATAAAAATATTGTGCTGCTAAATGTATGCAAAATACACATGCCAAAAGAAGAAAACCACCATAAACTTGAATTCTTTCAGACAGATATATCAGGAATTTTACCATGTGGATTATTGTAAATGCCGTGACTTCACAATTTCAGATAATGCTCAACAAGAGTGGTCTCTGGTGCTTAATAACGTGGAAAAACAGTCTCCTCTCTGAAAGCTCTGTATTCTGGTAGTATGACAGCATCTAACAAATAAAGTGAACAAAACAGAAGGTCTATATGGTCTATCTAGGCTTACAAAAATATTGGTGCTTTGTCTGTAAAAAAAGAAATGGTCACCATTTTGTAATTGATTTCTGCATTCAGGTGCACACCTGAAGAAAACCCATTTAAAGTAAGTTGCACTATGTCATTATAAGCCTGGGCTACATAAAAGCAAAAGTTGTCCTGCAAGACCATAAAGGGAAGTATAAATTGAAAAGGGGAATAATAAAATAAAAAAGACTGAAATAACAATACACAGACTTAACAGTGAAATTTGGGTTTGAAGTCTAGGAGCAAAGAGAAGATTCCTGCGCTCATGAGACAGTTCTCTGAAAAGTTGGTTGGATCTATGAAGAGTTTTTGCCTTTGTAGACAGAAGCAGAGGAATCAGACAAAACGCCAATCTGTATGGCATACACATCTGTCAAACCATGATAAACATACAGTCTTTAGGAACTTTTCATTCTTATTTCCCAAGCAATGGCAGAATAGATTATAAGAACAGTGTGTTATATCCTGTGCAGTGGCAAATTTAACTACTTTCTTTTTTAAAACTGTCATTGTACCACTAAGCCTTTAACCATTAAGTCAGATACTTTGAATATGATTATGATGGCAACAGAACCTATTATAGACAGGTAAAGTATGTGCAAAAAGGGATCCAAAAGCATAGTGCAACTTTGGAGTGATATTCAAATTGTTGTTTTCTTTGGTCTAGTGTGTGTGTCTAGGATCTGATCTAGGGTAATTTAGGCCTTGGGAGTCACTTCACATTTTACTCATATCTCAAACGCTTTAATGATTTTTTTGTTGGTGCAAATAGATGAAAAACCCTGGCAGGTTAGAAAAGTAATATAAAAATGGAATTTAGACAGATTTAATAAATAGAGTCAAGCTTAGCAGATGGAGAAGGGAATAACAGGCCAAAAAAATAAAAGAGTTATAAGATTGAGTAACAGAGAAGGAGTGAAAGCGGTAAAAGTGGGAGAGAAGAGGAAAAGAATGGCTTAAAGAAATGTAATTTAATTGCCGTGACAGGCTTGAAAACAGCAATATTGTGATTATTCTGGCAGTGACATTTAGTCAAAATTGATTCTTGATTCTCACATGCTTTCTACAGAAAAGAACATGAGAACTGGAATTGAGCACACACCAAAAAAAAACCCACCACCACCCCCCCCCAAAAAAACCAAAACCAAACCAAACAAAAACGACCAAAACCCTAAAACAACAGCAAGCACATATGACTTTGAGAAAGACAGACAATGACAATATTGAAATAGTACCTTCAGCCTCCGTAAAAAGTGGTCCAGATAAGAATATCCCTCAGTGTAGATACTTCTAGCTTTTTTTGACAATTCCATCACATTCCATTATCATTGATATTTTCAGCAAATAAACTTAAATGTATATATACATAAGTACATAATTTTTAAATTCATGTAATTCATTCATATTGGCAAATAAGATTGGCTCACAGAAGGGAATTTTTTTTTTTATTTTTCCCTATATTGCTTTATATTTATATTTACATACAAGTTCAATTTTTTAAGAAAAGCCTCTGAATTTGACTGGTTATGAAAAATATATTTTTAGCTAAACATCTGATTCAATTTTCATTTTGGGCCAATAAATGAAAGTCAGATGAAATAGACTGATGATGATTTTGAATGAAAGACAGATGAAAAAAAACTCCATATCTGGAGCTAAAGCTACTTGTTACACTAAATGGTTACTACAGTGAATCTCATTTGGGAAGTTCAGTGGTCACTGACTACTTTGTGTGCTGCAATGCAAAAGAGCAATAATGGTGTGCTGATATGGAAAAGACAGAAATTTAATTTTTTTTTTTCCATGGGGTGGGGGTTTTAACCCTTCTAGGAACATTTATCACTTCATAAAAAGCCTCAGACACTGTACCCGTCTTCTTAACGCAACAAAAACAAAGCAATCAAATGTGCTTTATCCTACAGCAGCAAAAGGCATTTCATTCTCTCCCACACTTTTATTTCTTCTACTTACAAAAATCATATTTAGCAATAACCTAGTTTCCTTTTTCAACACCAGACTCTGATATAATAGAAAATGTCACTTTCTCATGGTATTCCTGTTTCTAGTAGAGCAAAGCTCTTTCTTTGGAAATTTGATGCATTAGCTTTTGTATGTGTGAACAAGTAGCAAAACCAGACTACAATATTGTTTAGGTTCCAAATAGTCTAACCAGACTCCAAAACTGTTCACGTTCCCTGGTGACATTAGGAACAATATAAATTATTATACTATACTATAATTAAATTTGCCCTTTTACTTCATTGGAAGTCTGAAAGTAGGTCAGTGTCTTCTTGAATTATCCAGTTATTCCTATCCAGAATTTATTTATATAGCTTCTATTCTTTTTAGAAAGGATAAATTCTTTCCTGTAAGTGTTTGTAGAAAGCAAGTTTTGAACACACACCCCCCCACCACCACCCCCCCACCACACACACACTCACACATCTGCCTTTGTATTAATACATCTCAAAGGATTTGACAAGCTTGATAAAGACAGGTGTATTTTTTTCACTCGGGGAAGTGACTGGAGAAGGGATTTCTAGTAGCCAGCAGTGGAACAGTTAACAACACTGGTAGTTAAAATATTCATATTCAAAATTCAGTCATAGATATATGACTGAATATACCATACATTCATACTTCCCAGGGTTGCTGTTTAAACGTGACTGCAGACAGATACATCACAGTGCACTGATAAATTATAATAATCATGTCCTCAGCATTGTCTTCATGACAGTTGAAACATATGCAGCCAGTGCAGCAGAAGAGAATGGAGTTGTATGGGAACAGTGATCTATGCAACACACAAAGTTAAGGTGCTGTAAAAGTCCTTCATTGGCCTATGCAATCTTTTGTGTTTTACAAAAGTGATTTTTGTCCTAATGGCAGGACAATCTCAGCTATGTGAGAAGTGCACAAGATATTTTAGGTACTGAATCATTGTCTAAATAGTATCATTTGCCTAAGTGTCGCAGAAATCTTAAAGTTACAATAAGTGATTTCTTGGTAAAAGAATGTTCAAGTATGATGTGTTTGTTGCTGTGGAAGATGGTGTTGGGAGATAGGAAAGGGAGAGTCAACTGCTCTTGGTTTTGTTGCCATTCCTGGTCTCCCAGTAAAATGATGAAAGCTCTCTGAAACTGCATGCTCTTTCTCTGTTAGAGATAAAAACCCAGTGAGCAGGCCACTTGTTTCTATAACTTATAACAAACTGTGGCTTATGCACCTGTGGGCCCTTTGGGGGTGAGAAGAGAATAGAGCAGGATAGCAAGAAATGAGGGCAGAATTAAATTAGACAGGGACTAGTTAGACCATTCAGAGTCAGTCAGCTCATGACAAGAGCCCTCGGCTTCACTCTGTTCTTGCAAAAGCAATTGGCTTACACATCCATACCAAATAGAGAAATAAAGTATTAATCTGTTTTATCTGAGATTTTTATCCCAATATGGTTTTTAGTAGTAACTTAATTGTTTACTCCCCTACAAGGATGACTGTTCATACTACAATTCTTCCATATGGGAAAGTTTTGGGAAAAGTTTATATTTGTACCTCAGTGTTAAAAATTGTATTAACGCATACTCTCCAACTCATTAGTTCTCTAGGAAATACAGATGACTGCATATTCTCAGGAAAGCTATTAAGTATTGACTTGATTCCTTTAGCTGTATTTTTCAGTTAGGGTTATATTTCAGTTTAGAAGTTTTGAGTTAGAACCTTTAGAGGTTCATTTATTTTTTATTCTCTCTTGACAACTAAAGCATCAGATAGGTGTTTCTTTCTTCCTGAAAGAAACAACCAACAAAAAAACAAAACACCCAAACCACACCCCCACACCCCACACCCCCCCCGAAAAAA
>KZ506088.1:145990-205355 GCA_002844005.1 Limosa lapponica baueri | reverse complement strand
CTGCCCAGGGAGGTCGTGGAGTCCCCTTCTCTGGAGATCTTCAAGACCCGCCTGGATACAGTCCTGAGTAATGTGCTATAGGCAATCCTGCTTTGGCAGGGGAGTTGGACTAGATGTTCTTTAGAAGGTCCCTTCCAACTCCAACAATTCCGTGATTCTGTGATTCCATGAAATCATATTGGTTTTATGATGAGCTGGGACCTCTAGTTGTCAAGAAAAACAGACCTTTCCTTGGGGAGTGAGGAGAAGGGGAGTAAAGTAATATTCTATGTTTAAAGTCACTGAGGCATTTGTTTTCAAGGCCATCAAGAATAAACTTAATTTTTTAAAATATTTGAGAGAAACAGTATTTGTCTCTCAGCTCTTTTCTAATCCGATGGCATATCTATGAACTAATTTTCAGTATTTTTGTTAATGAAATAAGAATAATTTAATAAAAGGTTTACTGAATACAAGCTCTCACAAGCAATGAGGTCTCATCAGCATGTTAACCCTAGGTCAAAAGGGTAAAGAAATAATTCCAGACATATATTCAAATTTCTGATAACCTAGGGAGGCAAAAAGATTAAACTCTAGGAGATACAGAAATGAAAAGCACAGGAATCACACCAGTCCTTGGCACTTCTAATAAAGTGCTAGAGTTGCTTTCAGCGTTTCATCAAAAGCTGATGTGTCTTTTTTCAGAGAGCAACAATCTTGCCATAGAGACAGATAAATCCACGGAAGAGAAAGAAAAGAAAAAAAGTAATTCCCTTTGATTTCTGAAAACTGCTTCAGGAATAAAGATGCTGCATTTCCCCAGATTTTCAAGACTTATTATATTTTTGACAATTGAATTTTAGAAGTTTAAGGGAGAATGAGATTTAGAACAAGTAAATATTTTGTTGCTAATCTCTTAAAGCTTTAATGAGCATCTAAAGATTAATTGAACACCAATAAAAGAACAGATACTGCTGCAAATGATAGGTTAGGACAGTTTGCAACCGTGTGATCTAAGAAATACTTTGATCCCTACACTCTTGCAAAAACTTGAGCCTGAATTGTGTTTTCTCATGTGTAAGTTCTGTAGAAGGAATAAGTTACATGATTTTGTGTGAAATGTCATTAAATTTCCAGAATACTTACCTACTTATAGGACTAAAATGAAGTTAGAGGAGTCAGGAGATACTTTCCAGAGTATCTTCAGGGATAATATTGTATCAGTGTTCAAGTTGTCAGCGGACTTAAGCTCCTTCTTCCTTTTTTTTTTTTTTTTTTTTGCCCTTCCCTATAGATTGCAATGGGAAAAAATACTCTGAGACCAGAAAGCCACTTCTCTGGTCATATCTTTCTACTTCTCCTCTCTCTTTAAAGTCCTGAAAAGCTCAGAGCTTGAGTTGAACTGAAAAGACTACAGCATCAACTCCCAAAATAAGATAACCATATGATTCCAGGAAGTGGCATCTACTGTATTTAAATATTCAGGCTTCTGTTTAGTTGTTTGCCTGTTAAAGCCTTTCAAGCTCCAAGAACGTGACCCTGGTGTCAAAGGAGTGAAAGGACTTTTTTATTATTATTTTTCCTATATTTATCTCATAGCAGCATTTTTTAGAATTCCTCTCTACATGTCTCTTGACCTGTAGGAGCAGCTGTTCTCTCTGACATCAGTTATTCTCTCTGATATGCCTAAAACTCTATGCACCTCAACACAAATCCCTAGTTGTGGTGTCTTTATTATTGATGGTGAAGCTTACATTGCAGTCATTGACTATTTCTTGTCAAGACATGATGAAACTACCTTTGAAGAAGCAGGCTCATGGGATAATACTATAATACAGGGCTCAGCATGCACTGCAAAATCTGAATGTGGGTGTTATCTGTGTGGATCATCTTGCTGCTATGCTACCAGTATCCTGAGACAAGGAGTAAGTAGCTGGCTTGTATTGTTTGCACAGACTGCAGGCACTGCAATACAGGTGCATCCAAAATTATGTTACAAATGGTGCTTTCTAATTCAAATTGTGTTTGCATACAGCAAAATAAATATGGTCTAAAAGTACTCAGTGGGACATGTAAGTGCCTAAAGCAAGCTGGTCACACTAAAATACGGTGCAAAGTGAACTGGTTTATTTCACTGATTACTGATGTCCCAGCCACTATTTATGTCATACCTGAAGATGATAAAGACAAGGTTAAGGGAGAAGCAGGAGATGATGAGGATAAATTATAAATGAGCAACCTGGCAAGAGAAGGTACTGAAAGGAGATTCCCTTGTGGTAAATTCTTGGAAACTGTCCTCATATAAAGAGTAGAGTACTAATTAATGAAAACTTGCACCAAGGTAAGTGGCACGCAGGATTAGAAAACATATCAAGTGAGAAAAAAATCACTTTGATATCTTCTTTTCTTCCCCCCTCCCCAGTTCCTTCATGTCAATTGATTTGTTCTTACTGTAGCCAGACAAAAAATGATTATGGATGTGCTCCTTGGCAGTCAAAAGGACCTTGCAAAAGACTTCCTAGTCTGAAGAACTTTTCTGGTAGTATTCCTGGATGCCTTATTTGTTTCCCATGTAGTCATGGAAACATTTACAAGAACAGCTCTATTAAATTTGCTCCGGTATGCCATTCAATTAAACAAAAACTTCTTAAATATTGCTCTAAAGGTCATTTAGGGAAATATGACTGATAGCACTATACAGTGTTATTGACTCCAAGTAATAATCCAAATAGGGACAAAAGAAAACAAACAAAAAAATCAACGAACAAACAGCGAAAGAGAATTTTTTGCATTAGAAAACCTTCCTCCAAATAAAAGACGACACTGAATAAACTGAATAAAAATTGGAAGAAAATTTTATGCATATTTGTCTAGCAAATTTCCATTCTGGGGACAACTTAGTTAACCTAGTTAACTAGCAAAAAAGCTTACTAGTTAACACAGTACGCAGGGCTTGGGGAGGGGGTGTGGGGAGGGATGGGGAAGGGGAACAAAGCTGAGTTAGATTACTTTATTAATTTTCCAACAGATTTTGAAAAGAAATTTGAAAAGTGTTTTTAAAAAGTGAACAGTATTTATAGAGCCTGTTTTGTCAGTGAAAAAAGTCAACATATTTAATTGTTTCTTTCCTGTTCTCAGAACACAGACTGCACAGCTCAGAGGATCTGTGTTTCTATATATGTTAATAATATGTGCATTGGATCAAACTAATTTGATTCATCTTAACATGAAACATTTATTTAAGTATACAATTTCTTGTGGTAAATGTACTTGTATCAGAAGGGCAGCTTGCAGTAGAAACTAAAAATTAGAGCTGTTATGACAATTCAATTGCAATAGATTTTCCAGATCTAATAGTTAATATATTGGATCACAGAAAATGACAGTAATAGCTTCCTAGCCTCAGTTTTTATAGCAAAGTCTGCATGCCATTCTGTGATAAAATGAAGAAAACAAACAAACAAAAAAATCAGCTATCTCAGCAAGAGCTAAACCGGATTTGACAGGACACTGACCTTTAGAGAACAGTTTTCAAAGAACAATACATAGTGTTTGTTTTATTTCTGTAGGGGTGGGATGGAATGTTTATTTTTAAATGGACTTTAAAAAGGGAAAAGATACAGATTAAGATAGGTACGCTTCACTTGCTGCTCCACAATCCACATAGACACTTATTTGTCTATGTATGAACCAGAAGACCATCATGTCCTCTGGTACATTTCAAATATAGATTAATCTTAGGAGGACAACTGTTTTCAGAAGGATGTTGATGAATGAAGATTTTATTATACAAACTGTGTTTGAGTACTTAGTCTATTAAACATGAATTCTAACCTTGTTCAGCCTTAAAATGACAAATTGTCACCAACTTTGGCTTAAGGTTTAGAGAGATATACCATGTAAATTTATTGCATTCCATTCATGGTCACTCACTGACATTGGCCAAGGCACTTCTGTGTGGTTTTTATTATTCGCTCCAGTCTTTTGAGGATATTGAAGAAATGACAATATTTCCTAAGTGTCATCTAAAAAGAGAAAGAAACAGGAATATACTGTTAGCATGCCATGCCAATCTACGATCTTTTCTTTCATGATTCATTTCCATGTGAGTAAGTAGGGATCATGATAAATAGGATTGACAAGAACAGAAAGTTTTCACAAAGAAGCTTAAATGAGAGGATAGGTGTGGATGTGGCTGAATCAGAGTGGCTGGGGATGAAAGCACGGGTTCAGTTCAACGAATCCTGACTAATACAGACACTGCCATACTGTCTTTTGCTTCACATCTAAGAAAGGCTGAAGGTCTGGCAGAGGAGGCACTGAAAGAGGCACCATAAACATACCTTCTCAGCAGACACCACTATAACTGCAGGATCATCTCTGTCACTTTTGTACAACATTCACATGACTTTTATAGTCATGCCACAATCTAGCTCATTCTGTGTGTGGTGTGACTCATCAAAACATTCCTTCAAACTGAGAAAAATTGTGCAGAAACCTCTGATAAAAGGGGAGAAGTCTTTCAACACAGTAGGAGGAAGAAAGTGAATCTCTGCATTCTGAAAAAGCACTCGAGTCTGGGAAGACCCTGAAAAAACATCACTAAGAACGGTTTTGCTTGTGTTATTGTCCTTATTCATTAAAACTCTGATTCACACACAAGCAGGGAACAGGGCATCTTGACTGCCAGGGAGAGGATTGTTTCCATAAACTAGTATGGTTATGAAGAAAACAACTGCAAAATTATTTCCATAGTGACATAAAATTATTTAAATACAGCAAACCCTTTGCACTATAGGGGGATACCTCACTCTAGCAGTCTTCTAGTACACTGTTACTGGAAGTACAGTCTGCCCTGCTGTTACTACACTAATATTTCTAAATGTGCTCAGACATGTTAATGGTTGTCAACTTTGTAGTTAGTTTCATTGTGAGTCTAGAGATTTATGCTGTCATGCTGTAATTCAGGAAGCAATCAAACAAGGGAAGAAAAAATTCTATGCCAGAAAATTATTAACTGTATTTAAAAGTTGGAAGTAGAAACTGAGAAACCCTTGTTCTGTTCTCCACCTGCAAGTGGAAGATGAGAAACTAAAGAAGGAAGAGGGTATCATTTTTTTGTATGCATAGCTGTGTGGAAAAGGTATACATTTTCTTAATCTAAAGGTTATACTTTTTTGTTGGAAGAGAACTAATGAATTCAATAAGATGTATTTTGATTTTCCCTAAACAAGATAAGAGACAGCTAACTTTTTACTGAAAAAAAGTTCAATAATAGATTTACTGACATAGAAATTAATTTGAAGAGCATTCAGGCAAGAAGATTATATTTCAATTCTAACAATTTACGATGTCAATATGGCCCTCTGTTGCCCATAATAGATGGACTTCTTCCCTCTGTTTATTTTTTGCTGACTCTTCTTATTTCCTGTTCAGATAAATGACTCAGTCACTTTCCTAATGTGATAAAAAACAGCCTCCAGCTTATCTTCATTACCCTTAAAGAGGCCAAACTGTACATGCGTGGAAGTACATGCAATTGCAACTGTGATCACATCTTATCTTTGTTTAACCTTCACATACAGGAAGTTGTCCTTACTTTGACCTCATTAATATTCTCCAGGGAAGTATGGGGCAGTATAGCTTAAAAAAGTGTTTTCTCATTAAGTATGAAACATGGTATTTGTATTAAACCGGCACGCTTTTAGCTGCCCATGGTTATACATTATGTTATTGTCATCCTCTTTCTTTACTTTTTTCCCTGGTGTTTTTAGTCATTTGAAATCCATCACCTGTTTCTTTATGAAGTTCCAACAAGATATGTCAAATGGAATTTCAAAAATCTGGCCAATTTATATATATGTATATATAAAATTAATATTTTAAAAACATCTAAAATATAACATAGAACATAATGTAGGATATAAACAAGAATCTTTTAAATAAAATTGGCACTTCATTTTTTTTTCATGTCTATTATTCAAAATACTTAGACGTGCAAAAGTATTCAAGCCACTATGGGTGCTAAAAACTGAAGCACAATAATCTCAGTATATCCACAAGAAGACATGGGAATTTTAATGTGATATTCTCCTTCTGCGAGAGGTCACTTGCTTTTCTGAGTGTATGTACCAGGAGTCAGTTTTGGTTCGTGGCTGTGCCTGAATCCAGAACTTTGGTGAGCACAGTGCTCACCAAATGTCAAGAGATCTGCATAAAACAGGTCAGGTGAAGCAGATTTTCCTGTCCCAGATCTAATTGTGGCCATGCCAAACTGGAGCTTACTCCAGAAGACAGCCATGCCATGGACGGGATGGTACACAGTGCATAGGCCACTCCACAGGTATCAAGCTCGTAATTCCTTGAAGCACCACACTGCACAGAAACAGCTGGCATAAAATGGCTCTGAAGTAGTTCAGGTGCACTTCTACTAACAAATCTGGCTGAACCTGTGCTAAATATGCACTTACAGCACATTTAATCCACTGCTGACAACTAGAGATGGCAGCCCTGTTATTTATAAGAATTAATGCCAAGTCCACAAACAGAAGACTTTCATTTCTTGGAAATGCTAGGAAGTGTTAATTTTATCAGTGTTAATACAAATATATCTGGTTTTGATGTGCCATAACCAAAATGCCTTTTGGGCAAATCCTAAAAGTGAAAATACAGAAAGGTGGTAGGTGTTGGGAAAACAGAATAAGGACCACAGTTGTTTGTGTTTATTTATTTTTTAAGTAGCTTGGGGTTCTGTAGAAGACAAAGTATGGAAGTTTAATTTTTTCCTTCCTTTACTGATGCTAGTTGATCAATATGACAATTACCTTAGTTGCTTTGTCTAGTTTTCTGGTGTCTGTAGCTCAGAAATATATAATGACTTGTGGCTTTATACTAAAATCTCAAAAATATAAACCTGATGATAGTTAAGGAACATAACGAAGTTCAAATTAGGCCCTCAAGTTACCAAACATACAGGTATAAAATAAATTCAGAACTTTAATTTATGAAATTTCAGGACTGCAAAGCAATATAGAGAGAAATACATGCAGAAAGAGCATACAGTTGGTTTATATTTTTTTAACATGCTTTTGTTTTGATATATATAATTCCTGAGATATTTATACATAGATATAAATAAATACATCTAAAAATATAAATAGAAATATAAATTTGGGAAATGCGTATATGTATTTAACATGGTTTTTAAATGAAGTTCTCTGTATTACTCTGTTCATTTCACTGTTGACCATTTGTATTTAATATATCAAATATCAACAAAAAACACAAAGTCTTTCAGTAGATACTGCATTTCTCCTGGGAATTTTTAAAGGTCCAAAGGGGAAGTTAAATCCTTTGTGTGAGCCTTTGGTTTCTTTAGAATGTTTTTCCTTATTATTTTATAGTCAGTGAAAGACCAACTAAAATGTCAGTGTGTATCAGACATAACCTAGCTGCTGCATTATTCATTATTTAAAGTCTTGTACTTAATGAAGGGCCTATATTGAAGTCTTCTGCAAGTGTGACTACAAATACAAAAAAGGTAATTTCTATGCCCTTCCCAGTATATTCCATTTGGATTTTATTCCATGTGATGTAGATTACTGACGTGAAGAAGTTAATACGAAATAGGCTTTCTGGGGTGATTTTTTTATATATACAATATTTTAGGGTTGGTACAGAGTCATTGCTATCCATTCTACTCATAGATGGGAATTATTTCATTCCTCATTTTTCATTTCTTAAAATGCTCATATTGGCTGTATCCAATAGTATTTCAATAGCCACTGGTATTTTCACATGGTTGCAAGTGATTGAATTATCACACGTAATGTGTAATTGTGAAGTGTAGTAAATGCTATGTATTTGATTCAACCTTGTGACAAATGTAGGCTCAAATATTTTTTAAGACATTCTGAAGTCATTTATGATACCTTGAAATGTGAACCAGGCTTGCTATCCAAGACGGATATGTGCAGGCTGACATAATGTTGGCTAATTATATAAACTAAAGCATAGACATAAAGGTTACTGTACTTAAATTTATTAGACACATAACTAAGCATTATGAACTACTTTCAAATTGGGTTGTGTTGGTAAAGATTTCTCTTATCAATGTCTTTTAAGGGAGTATATACATAAAGCAGTGTTCACTAATAGAAAACATTTGTTTCTTCTACATCTTTGCTTTTACAGCTGCTTCATTAGTTCATGCATTTGTTTAGTGTGTCAATCAAAGAAGCATCCGTGTTATAAGAAATTTCAAATATGTGTAAAAGAGCCAACCACATTTCAATACGGAGATTAATATACACATTTCTGAGTGCATTGATGGTCAAATGGGTCTATGAAGAATGTATCTCTATATGGAAAAAAGCAAAGGAAGATTTAAAGAAGCTGCTTTATTTGTGTTTAGCTGAAGGAATCCATGACAACAGATGATACTCCATCTATGTGTCATTTACACTTGGTTCATCCTTGGAGCACTGGTGTTAATTGACCTACACAAAAAAAGGTTTTAAAGATGGGTTATGATAAGAAATATTCAAAAACACCTCGTTGATTCAATAGTATGTTTCTATGAAATATTCAATTTCTCCTAAATTACTACACCAATTTGGAAAAAACTTGAAAATCCTTGCTGGTCCTGCATTTGCAAAGGAATATATTAAAAGACAAAAAAACCCACAAAACTTATTCACCTCTGGTTTTATATCCTTCTTTTTGTACAATGGTGCTGATAAGGGAGAGAAATGCAGGATTGATTTTCATAAAAGATAGATTTACTCTAAAATTAAATCCACACCATGCATTGATATTTATAAAGATAAATATTTGACTTCTGTTTGCTCTAATAAGGTGGATTAGGCCCTTATAATATGCTATTGATAAGTGTGTGATTGGCAAGATCTCTCCAAGATGTTCTCAATCCTTTATTTCAGGGTATACACAGAAGACTGATTAGCTCCTGTTCCTTTATTTGCAGTCCTGAAATGCAGAACATCAAGGCCAGATAGCATTTGAGGTAGAACTTTACAGCACACCCAGACCAATAAATATTGAAATCAAGAGCTTGAGATTTCAACTGATTGCCAGGAAACTAACTTAAACAATACCATAATGTTCAGAGAATTAAAAAATGACACAGAGATAATGAAACAATTTAGAGTTAATGGAACACTATAAGAGAAGGATGCTCATGATCCAAAATAATTTCTGCATCCTTAAGTGTAATTTCCAGACTATCTTTCTGTAACCTATGTACCTACCCTCCCTTACAGCAGTACTTTCTCTGCAGGAGAGGCACACAGTTTTCATTCATTCAGATTGGTATAAATCCCTTTTAGGGCTTAGATAGGGGAAGGTGACATAGGAATGATATAAAATTGCTGTTCTCACTTTTTTCTTAAGATTGGGATGCCCTGAATTTGGAGGCTGCATTGAATTCTTGTCATGATACTTTTAGGTTGTAGAGTTGTATGAAGCTGTTGTTCTAACCTCTCTTCAATGCAGCAAGGAGGGAAGGTCAAGACTCGATAGTTTCGATGTCCCTCCTCTAAATTACAGGTACATTACATGAGTCCTCCTTCAAAGGCACAGGAAATGTTGTGTGGGACAGACAGACTTCCATAAATACAAAGGGGAACATGAGATCCTTAACAGTTATTGTCACTTACTGACAAATGATGCACATTTAAATTGAACACGTTACTTTACTTCTTCTGTGACATGAAGTTTCATTAATAATTAAAAATTTGCAAAGCTTATTGATTTTTATGCTTGGATTTGTGCTCAAAGGATGCACAAGCTGCTTAAGAGAAGCTGGCTCCTGCATGAGAGGTTGGCACTAGCTAATTGTGATCCTTCTACAGCTAATGTACAAAGTTTAATTGCAAAAGAGCAGCAGCAAAGTTAATATCGTGCTTTTCACACTGGCAGCTCAAGGTGTGGTACAAATCCAGATGCCTGCTTTGACCCTGCTGTCTGGTACATTTGATGGAACTAGTGCCAGGAAATTTTACTTTCTACGTGGCTCTCTCTTTAACCTTTAATTGAGGAGAGTTTTAATGTTTTATTAAGCTTTTGACACTGCCTATGATTGGACACAGTTTTCACATACAAGTAAAATCAGTCTTGTGAGATGATACCAGGAAACTAGTTTTTTATCTTTACCAAGGCATACTTCCATAAGTATTTTATGTTTTCAGAGTAAGGTCCTAGTTCAGAGAACCACGTAAAAATATTGCCCAACATTTATGTAGTCTCAGATGAGTTAAATATCCATATCAACACACCATGAGCAATGTAGGCTTGATCGGGACTGTTCATGGGTTGAGATCTGAAAGCTTCAAAGAACAAGTGTGGTAAATTACAGTGAATCCTTATTTTCCTCAACTCAGTGTCTCTGCCCCTACAGATGCATAGATGACAGCTCCTGTACTGCTGTGAAAGAAGAAGATATGAAGTAGTTATGAAGGAGCTGGGAATAAGATCACTGAGAAAAATTAACAGGAAGCCATGTATAGGCACAGTTTGCAAGCCGCTGAAGGCTTCTCATCCCATCAGGGGAAGAGAGAGAAGCAGTGCCAGGAGGCACGTGAGCAGTTTGCAATGCAGTTGTAACCAGAACTTGCGGGAAAGCAGCAAAGACTGATCAAGAGTCCTGTAACCAGAGGCACAAGTAACAGAAAGGGAGGAGAGTATTGTCAGGATATCTTCACTGCAGAATGAGCTTTCACTATACTAATTCTAGTTTGCCTCCAGAGGTCTGAGCTCAATTTTCCTAACTTGAACAAATAACACGGTGTACTTGTAGGGATTAATTTTATCTATTGCATGCATTGTAATAAAAGCCCCTCTGGGCACTTACATATCAAATTACAAAACATGTAAGCACTCTTATTCCTTTTTCCCCAACTTTCTTACTTCTTGTAAAGCTAAAGATTAATTACTATTTGAGCTGCCTTGGGGGATGGGAAAAGACTTAGAGGGGAAAAAAAGGTATACTAAAACGAAACACATGATATGTCATTTTTAAAAAATGTGTATGTATTCAGAGCTTCAATTACCTTTACTTGAAATTAAAAAATAAAAACATTGTCACTCTTCCTCTAAGTAGGGTATTGTGACAACTCTTTTTTACCTGTATTTTCTGTCCCATTATTTAGTCCTCATGAGTCATCTTAAAACCAATTGCTTAAATTTTACTGTCATTAAGTTTTGACCATACAATATAAATTATTTTTTAGACATACTTACCTTGAAATAACTGTTGAACTGGCGAGATGGTGAGTGTCATGAACTTGGGAAATAGTGAGTGAGAGAACTCTGATGTTTTTTGCTAATTTTTAGTATGTTTTCTTTTCTTTTTTTTTTCTTTAGTTTTTCCCTGCAGTGATTTGTTTGTTTTTACAGGAACTATTTATTACTACAGCACCTTTAATTTTATTCTCCTAAATGTCTGCAATTATTTAGATATCTCATTTTTCTCACATTAATGAGAGGTTCAAGTTGTTTGGGTTTCTTTCCCCTTAAAGTGTAGTTTGTGGTTGTGTGTTGTATCTTACACTCACATTCTTTTTTAAAATACCGTGTGATACACTCTTCTTGCCTTGTCATTACAAGGGATTTTTTTTATTGAAGATCTTCCTTCCTGCTTACAGATCAGCAAATAGGACTGGAATAGGAAACCTCCAGATTCTAAGTTTATTTTCACCTCCTTTGAAGGAAGCTAATGCACCAATTTATTTATTTATTTTTTCGTCCAAGTCTTCTGCAATCGATATTTCACAGAAACATGGACTTTAAGGTGGATTTCAATGACATGACTAGTCCACTTATCTGTCTTGACAGTTGTTTTTCCTAATGATGCTGTAAATAGAGATTCTGTAACTTCCTAAATACCTTTTGTTTCTACTCAGCTACCTGTTAGAATTTATATTTTTCAAGCAGTATTTTAAAACAACAAGATCATACTGATATTATTCATCAGGCTGGGAAATACAGTAAGGTACTAGCTCAGCAACTGTGTTCCAGAGATCTTAAGTCACTGCTTTTTGACATTCAAGATATAATTGCTATGAAGCTTGTTTCATTGTACAGCAGTATGCATATATGTGCTTGCCTTATCATTATCTGGAAGTATTTCAGTTTGTAAGCTTTTGCATTTAAAACTGCAAACTTGTGGTTTATATTAGTAGATCTCATTCACTATTTTAGCTTAGTATTTTAGCTCAACCTCTATCTGACATCTTTCCTGATACTTGCCTAATTATTTGTGATCAAACTAAGTCTTCACGTCCAATAAACAGCTCTGCCATTCTCAGATCCATGCCACTATGCTGAAATGACTTGAATTTGGACTAGCCAAAACTTGTGGGACTATCCTTAAGTGCCCTTCAGTTAAGTTTTGCTAGGAGTGACTTTTAGCAAACATTTCCCCTGAACTGCAGTAACTACATGTGCTAATGCTCAGGGTAACTGATGATTGAGATCAGCAACAGCAACTTAACTTGCAGGTGCTCTTTGAATAATTATTGACTGTGGCAAATAGTTTTTGTGTCAAACTGTGCTTCTTCTCTGGGTGTTGTCTTGTATCCTGGGTGTAGCTTTGCTTCTGCAACTCAGATGGCCTGACAGCTCTCCTTATTTCCAGAAACCTGATATGTGTTCCAGCTTGAGTGTTTTGCCCTCTCTTGATCTATCAGCCCTCCATCCATTGTGAGAGTAGACTTGCCTAGTTCTTCATATCCCCCCTAATTCCATGGAAAGAATTACAGCTTTTGTTTGCTTGTTTATTTCTATTGGCTATGCAATCTACTCCTTCCTCTCTACTCTTACGGGAATAATTTTGGAGCAACGACAGCAACAATATCTTTTTTACAGATGGTACAATTGACAGTTGTTCACCCAGGCCTGGTTGAACAAACAACCTTTCCCCATCTATACAAAAGTTTTAAAAAAAATTATTCTCTGTGACATGTTAAGTGGAGAATTGTGCAACTCACCAACTTAATATGCCAACGTCTCTTGCAAGTGGGTGAGTCACAGAATCACAGAATGGTAGGGATTGGAGAAGGAGACTCCACAACCTCCCTGGGCAGCATGTTCCAGTGCTCTGTCACCATCAAAGTAGATGGTGACAGAGTAGTAGGTGAGTAGATGTCACCTCAAGTTTAGAAGGAATTTCCTGTGTTCCAGCTGGTGCCTATTGCCCTTTTTCCTGTCACTGGCCACTACTGAAAAGAGTCTGGCCCCATCTTCTTGATACCCGTCCTTATAAGCACTGATGAGATCCCCTCTCAGTCTTCTCTTCTCCAGGCTAAACAGACCCAGGTCTCCCAGCCTTTCCTCATAGAGGAGGTGCTCCATTCCCTTGGTCATCTGTGTAACTTTCAGCTGGACTATCTCCAGTACTTCCCCGTCGTTCTTGAGCTGGGGAGCCTAGAACTGAACACAGTACTCCAGATGTGGCCACAACCAGGACAAAGTCCTTGAACTATTGTGAAAAAAGCTGGGCTGAGCAATATGTGAAGTGTTCACAATCAGGAATTCAGCAAAGCTCCCAGATGAGCTAGAATCTGATGCATTCCACCCAAGAGGTAAATTCAGGCTGATTGTCCTCACCGCAGCCCAAATATCCAAACACAGGCTGAGGTTTGAGTTACATCCCAGATGTTCTCTTGAGTCTGTAATTCCTTGTAGGTCCATTCATGGATAGGCCAGTCTTCTAATCTTACTAGCTTGTGGTACTAAAGGCTGACCCCTAGCAGGAAGAACAGCCAAAGGTTCCTGGGAGACCGTGGTTCTTTCCTGGGCTGCATCTGTATTAACAGGCTTTTATTAGGATTGCAGCTCTACAGTACAAATAAAAGCTGCCACAGAGGCTGTAATTCAGCTGTCTTTGTTGCAGAGGACATGACTCTCCATTCACACTGTGTGGTGGCTCAGTCTTGCCCCAGGCACTAGATATCCCTGCTTTGTTGACAGACCCTGAGTGCAAAGGGCAACGTGACTGGTGGTAAGGGTGCTCAAAGGGGCAGACTGCTGGCTGTGAGGATGTGTGCTCTAGGCTGTGATCCACTCCTTTGTAATTACATACCAGTGCTGAGGCCACCAACTACATGAAGGGCTACACTCTGCTGCTGCACAGGAAGGGCTACAGTCCGTGCACAGAAAAGTTCCCTTGATATTTTCTGTCCTCCCAGCCGACATATCTTTGAATTGGTGTGGGAACTGGCCTCATCAACAAAAGTTTGAGAGGAATTCACCTGAGCATTTGTGATATCAATTAGAAGTCAGCAATAAAACTGGAAAAGGGATGGGTGATTGGCAGCTCATACTAGTGGCAGAGTTGACAGATAAGAGCTTTCAGTGCAGACGTGCCAAGTTCTATGTTCAAAACTTACCTACGTCTCAAGTAATACTTATAATCCCACATACTCTCTTTGTCCAATCGGAACTAGGCAACGCATTTATTATTTTACAGATTTTCAATTATTTTTTTCTCTGTAGTTATTCAGAGAGCAGAAAAACTGATAATGGTACAGTGAGAAAATGCCATTGTAGCACCAAATGCAAGAGATAAAATATCTACAACTATTTTGAGGATGTGGTTGGTTGCTGGCTGAACCTAAGTGAGGACCCAGGCTGTAATCTAATGTGCTCATTCTGTGACAACAAAATTTGACAACATTTCAAGTACTGAAATGCTACATGAATATGTATATGTACGTACATATTTTTTGTCATACAAGTATGCAAATAGTTCTTAATCTTCTTTGTGTTAAACTGTTTTCCAAGAAGCTATAACATGAGAACATTGACTGGCAAACTTCTGAACCCTTTTGGAGAGATGTCTTTCAATTGTACACAGGACAGAAGACTAATAGGTTGAATGTCACCTGAAGTTCAAAATATACAAGCGTAACACAAAATGCTCACAGAAAGCAAAATAATGTGTTCTAGCATGTTGGCTCAAAGAAGCCTAAAGTATGAAGAAATTACAGGTAAACAATAAGAGAAAAATTGTGTTACCATTGACCTACTTCAAAGACTGATAAATGAAAACAAAAACAATGAACAAGAAACTGGAGAAACTGGTGCAAAAGACGAGAACAGAAATACTAGAAGAACACGGGTAACAGCTCATGCTGTGATAAGAAGGAAAAGATATTTTTTTCTGGAACATATTGACAAATCAGAACTTCAATAATTAATCCCACAAACAATTTTCTACCTTCTGTTTCATAGAGAGAAGAAGATATTTTCTTAATAGAAAGAAAGCTTCTTGAAATAAAATCAATAATGTCAAAGTTCAGAGTTCCTACTTACCCCTCAGCCAACAAAACCAGATCATGCCACTGTAACATACTCTCATTTAAGCAGTGGTTGACATAGGGCTGCACTAACTACAGAAAGGAAACTTTTTTTTTTGACATTCATAATATCCTAGAGGAATGAGTTCCATAATATATTTTCTCACATAGTGACACAATCCTTGCTTGTTTAGCAAGATGTTAACATGATTTCTCCACTCATCCCTTTTTCCTAACCAGTTCTTTAAAGGTTGGCTTTAATCCTCTAGCTTTGCTCATTTTTGATCAGTAGCTTTCACTCTGTATTATATTTGAGGTGTCATTGGACATTTGGCTAAATAAGGAGCAAGGAATACATATTCTTAGAGTTAATCTCAATGGATAGACCCAATTAGTTTCTGAGGGAAGTGGTAGAAATGAACTAATGTTAGAGAGAAATTTGCCACAGAGTTTGTTCCACAAGTTCTTTTTAGGATGTTGCATTGATACAGAAAGTTTTTTAAATGCCAAGTCATTTAACATTTTTTAAGGAACAGCTGGAGGTTATTATCCATTTATAACTTCCCATCCCACAGATAGTATATCTTAAGAAGTAGCTAAGGATTTTTAAGGAATGAAATCAGTAAAGCTATCCTCTCTTTCCAAATCTCTTCCCTAGTATTTCCCCTTTTTATTAGGAGACAAAAGTCGTAATTGGGCCAGCTTTCCCTCTGCTTACCTCCTATGGTAAACAAATCTTCTAATGTTTTGAGGGGTTTTAGCAGAAGTAGAAAACTACTAAGAGATACAGATGGTCAAGACATATGAATAAAATAATAAAAGATACATTCATTGCCACCTAAACCACTGTCTTTTTATCGTATCAATCTTTATTATTCCCAGAGGTTTAATGAGTTTGTGCATCTCTCATACCTTACCTGAGCATCAGTAGATTTTCCATGTGCTGGAATTAAGACCTCATGAGTTTTATTTAAAATGCTCCTAGTTGCTCTGTAGATGCAACGGTGTTTCAGGCAGTCTATGACAGTCAAGTTGTAAGACACCTTGGAGTGACCTCAGAGATAACCAGTAAGTGTGTATTGTAAGAAGAATAATGAATATGACTAGTCCATTTTGTATTCTTTTCAAAAATGAGTTAGACTCCTTTTGTGATGGGATGACCTTAGGGGCAAATATAATGTATACCTACCACTGAAATGACTACTGTGCAACGAATGACCATTATATTTTATGTAATTAAAGATGACGTCAGATCAGTTGGCTGGTCCAACAAACTCTTTTTCTCTTCTATCTCTGAATTGGAACAAAAAGGAAGCAAACAAGCAAAAGCCAGCATTGAAATTATTTTCCTATTTTTTAACACTTCCTGAAAATCAGAGCTGCTTATAAAATAAAATGAACAATGGAAAAATTGCATAGTATTAAAAAGTACAACTACATAGTCCTCTGTCATTAGTGAGTAGCAAATGGAAAGACAGTATTCAATATTTAATGAATTCTCCTAGAAGGGAGAAAAAAATCCACATACATATGATAAAGGATAAAATAACCTATGTGTGTTTCCCTAGTGCCCTAACCTATGTGAGACTGCAGGATATTTTTTTCAATTACATTCAAATCCACTACACAGCCCTACAAATGTTTTTCAAAATAGGGAAGATGGCACTATCAACCTGAAAAACAACAAGGAAGGATGATAACAGGAAAATCCTGAGTCTGCTCACGTACCATCGATTTAGACATTTAATCAAGATAAGCTCAGGTTGGAACTCCCAAGCTCAGACAATATTCTTCCCAGTGTGTTATTGCATGCACTTAATAGCAATTCACTATTTTTCACAGCTCTGGAGAACCGTGTATCACCAATTTCTCACCTACCATTGTAGAGCTGCAAAGGTGCAGACAAGGTCAGTGCTAGTTCTTGATCTGCTTTGGGATATCTGGAAGTTTACATTCATATGTAGTTTGCTGTGTGTTTTGAGCTGATTTCACTTAAATCCCAGACAGTTGATGCGAACTGTCAGTGAACACTGTCAGAAGTTACTGAAAGCACTGAGAACCCTCTCCTCTCTTCCCTTCCCTTCCCTTCCCTTCCCTTCCCTTCCCTCAGGATCACACCATACTGTGACAGATTAGGGACACAAAAAACATACCCTCTTCTGTTTTTCAGAGAACAGCACCAAAAGGAACTTCCTGAAGTGAAGTGCAAGTGAGATAAATAAAATCTATATCAAATTAAGGACTAGGAATCTATTATTTTATATTGTGTCCTACTGTGATTTTTCAAAAAAGATAATCCGCCTTCCACTATGACATGTTGGATACATAGAGATTAAATCTAGAGGAAATTTGTTCTCAGCCTTTAAGCTTTGCACAAAGTAATGCAGGGAAAAGGGCTTTGCCTCATCATCTCCCCATTTGCTGTCTAACTTAATTGAGCATATTAGGACAGTGTTCTTCTTCATGGCAGTCAAAAATGTTAACTTGTATTTGCCTTTCTGAGAACAAAAAGGAAATAGAAGAGGAAGTTCAACCTCGACGAGGAAGATTCAGGAACTTCGACCCAACAACAAGGCCAGTAGGCCTGAGCCGGGAAAGAGTTTAATGCAGGTGACAACCAAATTTGCTGACTTCCCAGACCTAGTCTACTCCAGAGGCAACAAGAACCAACTATTTTTCTTTGTTGTCTGTGTGAAACAGGGAGGTGACAACTCTGGATAGCAGAAGAGGAGTTCATCTCTCAGCACACTGCCATTCTTCTTCTTGTTCTGTCTTTTCCTCAGTTTCCTTCAAATACTCCTTGTGCCTTGATTGATAAGAAGTGTATTAAGGAAAGGCACTGCAAGCATCTTCCCTCTTGCTTTCTCTTACGATTTTGAGTATCTGTCTCAACTGCTTGCCAGTCTTCAAGCACTGTGAAATTAATATGCTCTAAAAGGTATAATAAGGTACCGTATTTTTTCTTTCTTTTAGATACATGCTTTTCATTTTGGCCGAATGAAGAGAAGGTGTTTTTCCTGTAAGCTTGTCATTTGTTGTTTATTAGTCAACTTTCAATGCACAGCTTGGAAGGCTTTCAGAAAGTTAATACAACTACACTGTAACATAGCATTCACAATGTCCTTGTTCTGGTGAACGCTCCATTAATCAGTTATAATGGGCTGATCACCCAAAGCTGATAAAGCTTTGACCCTTGCAGCTCAGAGAAGACACACTTTAAGGCAGGCAGATGCCTGTGCCACCGTTTATTTTCAGATAGGGAGGTAAATGGCCCCATCTCATTGTCATTATTTGTCCAGTTAAACAATTGAGGCCTCTGCTGGGGTGATAAAGCCACAGAACAGCAGAAACGTTAGATTCAGAAGAGGAAAAACCAAAAGAAGCTAATAAACAAATGCTAATAAAGACTAAGAGGGAGGGGAGAAAGAAAGAAAAACCAGTATCATTTGACAGATTAGGAACTGAGGTCAAGAAAGTTTAAGCAAATAATTTATGGTGATTTAAAGCAACAAAATCAGGTTTCTGGAATTCCAGGCTAGCAAGTTTAATACAAAAGTACCAATGGAAATACTGCTTTTTTTTTTGAATCCTAAGAACAGCAGTATTTGAAAACTATCATTAGAAAGGTATCATGTACCTCAAAGGTGTTCTTCCAAGAGCCAGCACCACCCATCATTCACTGATGCCAGGTTCCAGTATTGCCTCTAGGGAAACATGGCCTTTTTCCTCTGTTTCAGCAGTACTGCTGGGCAGACAAGGTAAAGAGAAGTGAACAGGTTTCTGTCTCTGTTTGCTTTGCGCTGTTTTTCGATACTCTAGTGACTGTAAAATCAGTGCCAATGGAAACATTCATTAGTGGAGAAAGCTACAAAATCTTTTGAGGTACCAAAATCTTTTGAGCTACAAAATCTTTGTGAGTACAAAATCTTTTGAGCCCTCTGGGGTTCAAGAGTTGCAGATTTGATTTGTGCATTAAAGGGTTTTAGCTGTTTTACTGCAGGTATCTTCTCTTCTAGCTGACATTTTGGTGGGCCAGAAATTTTGCCTACTAGGAAAGTAATGAAGGAGTACTACATTATGCGTTTTTTATGACAGATGAATTCGTTATTCACAGAAATGTTGGCTTTAACTAGAAATTATGTTAGTGTGGATTATTATACTTAACTTGCATTTGGTGGTTCCCTTGGCTTATTTCCTCGCTACCATATTCCTCTTTTTCTCTTCTGTTATAGAGACAATACTTTTTATGTTTAGTGCCAGGTTATAACAAATAATATTTGTTTTCTGTCTTTTCACATTTGTCTTTTGTTTCACCTCTTGCTTCTATTTCTTCTTCCTTTTACCATTTTTGTCTTCTAAGCTGAAGCATTTATTTTCCTCCTATCTGTGCAGCTGTTGTGTTTTCTTAAAATATCCCTTCTTTTCCATTTTTGTCCCTTTTCATCCTATCTATACAGATTTCTTGCTGTCTGGCTACTTGCCATGCAATTTGGCACAAAATTATGGCAGTGTGAGAAGACTGCTTTGAAAAACTCAGAGACAGGTGAATACAGAGACAGATATCCTTTTTAATTCTTCCGGTTTCTCTGACCAGATTTCAAAACCATGTATTTTAATACCAGATTGCCCTTCATTTTTTGAGGTAGAAATAACTTCTATGTATGCATTTCTTTAAGTATGGGAATGCAGTATGAAGTAGTTTACAAATAGGATTGTTAATGCTTTGTGGATTTCACACCAGGGACCAAAATGCAGTTTTGGCATTTTCAAATCTATGGTGTGAGGCAGCTTCAAAAACCATTCCTTCACCTAAAAAAGATTGATAGCTTAAGGCAGTGTGATAGTAGACAGTCAGTAAGTTGGGAGTCTCCTTCAGCACTTTGTTTTTGGTGTCTTGACACCTTTGATTAGGCAAGTTAGAAGGCCATTGCTGCAAAAGTGAAGGTGGGAAGCTCACTGCCAGTTTTGACTACTTCTTCAGGCAAAACATTACCTACTAGAATTTGTCTCTCAGGGGAAACAGACAATGAAACACCTGGTTTGAGGAACATTAAGGGAATAAATGCCATATTGCTGACAATGCAATAAAGCAAATCATTTGGTTTGGGTTTTGGTCTAGAAATTCAGACTACATGACTGGGATTGATATGTCTCAATTTAAAGAGCTATATTCCACTGTTAGTCACTTAAATCTTTTTAACGACCTGTTACATATTATTTGTCATGTACAGGGAACAATGAAAATTATCAGAAAATTTTATTCTCTTACACTGGTCAAGGTTGAAAACAGCAAAGCTAATATTTCAGTACCAATTCAGATACTGTAAATTTGGAGCTATGTAACTCAGGAATTTGGTAGGTCTCTGAATTATAAATTATCTTAGTGAAATTAAAATACTTGTCTCTGATGAGTTTGCTCATTGATGTCAGAAAAACATTAATGCTTGGAATAACTGAATTCAAGCTTAAACAAGGGCTGATTTCACTAACTAGTGCCATTGAGCACAGGCTGTGGAAAATTAAGTTGGCCCTCCACTGACCTCTTATTAAAATTGTAGGGATGAGCCTTCATCTTATTGTTCATTTGGTTTCTAACTAATGAGATTGGCCTTGGAAGTGGAACTGCCCTTTTGAACAGCTGTTTGAAAATCATGCCTATGATATCTTTTGTTATTTCTAAAATCTGAAGTGAAACATCCACACCATTTACATTTTTAGGAAATGTTGTAGTGTTATCTCCAGCAATAAGCTCTCACTTTGTCACTTGCATCAGGAGCAATTTTCACTAAGCACAGGATTTTAAATCTGGTTAATCTTTTTATAAGTACATGAGTTTGAAGTTAGAATCAAAAAAATTGCAGGTGGTTTTAGAGTTTTGAAGTTTTATGACAAAGTAAAATGTGATGGCGTCTCACTGTCGGAGTTGTTATTAATTCACCTTGGAGTTGCCTTTTACTATCAGCCCTGAAACCCCAGCAGAATTTTCACCAACCAGCAAGAAGTTCAGAGTAAGAAGAGAGATAAGTGGGAAAGGACAGAGGGCTTCACCTTTATTGGGAATCTATTTGACAGGATCCCATGGAAACTGTCATGGCAGGCAGAGGAGATCAACCATCATAGCATAAGGACAATCCATTCCAGTGGGCAGAAAAACCAGTAAAAAGTAGGAAGAGGCCATGGGCTCAAACTAAAAAAAAACAGAGCACAAAAGTGAAATTGGAGATGGGAAATGTACTCTGAGTAGCCTAAACGACGGATGTCTTGTGCATCTCCCAGTGCCAAAAAATCCAAAGCTCAGCTGGAGCTGAAACTAGCAAGGAAGGTCAACAGGACTGTTTTCTATAAGTAGCAAAGGTAAGGCTGAGGAAAATGTGGGCCTGTTGCTCATTGGGACAGGGTCCTTGCTCACAGGCACCTTGAGGAGGCCGAGGTACTCAATGCCTTTTTCACTGCTAAGAGCTGCCTCAGGCCACGCAGGTTTTGGAGCCTCCTAGCAGAGTCTGTAGAAGTGAAGCAGTACCCACAGGAAAGGGGGATCTTTTTACCCACTGGGACACACAAATCCTTCTGAAGCCATTTCCAACCCCATGAAGAAACTGCTAAGAACAGCCAGCTGAAGGGCGAATCTTGTCTGACCAACATCATTGTGCCCTGTGATGAGATGACTTACTGCATAGATACAGGGGGAACAGTGGATGTCATAGACCTTATCTTTAGCAAGGTCTCCATTGTGGTCTGTTTATAATTGGTAAAGTGCTTAAGAGGACTATGTCAGATGGATCTCCTCAAAGTAGCAGAAAGATTGCTCCTGCCCTGGATATACAGATGGGAGAAAATGTTCTAGAGACCATGGAATCTGACAGAGAAAGAGTTACAGCATGACATTAGAGAATGCATAGGGCCTAAGACAGTGCACTGGAGAGGAAGGAGCACCCAGCGAGGCTCAGAGAGGACAGAACTACAGCTTGAACTGCACACCTGTAGTGTTTTGTGGAATATGAAGCACACAAATCCTGCGCACTCTGGTTGAAAAAGGAAATATATCCTACGCATTACACCTGTAGGTGATTCAAATGCCAAGGAAATAGGAGCCTCAGTAAACTGAGAAACATGGTTTTACAATCAAACCAGCATCCTTGGTCTTTTCTCATGGTTCACCTTACTGGAATGCTGAAGGCAGAGCTGGCAGATTCTTCCTTCCTTCTAACATCGTGTTCTGGTTTAAAAATAAAAAAAAACCCCACAATCCAACATTAAATTCATAAGGGTTACTTTGCTTTCCATACCTATAGAATGTCTTCAGTGTGAATCTTAAAAGCTTTTGAAATCATTAAAGTTTCATTTGAATTGTGAAAATAAGTAAGCCATGTTAGTTGTAGCTGCATATATTGGGCTTCAGGATCCAGGTAGACTCTTGCTGTCCTAGGCTGATATATATGGGGCTGCTGCAGTTCCCTGTCCCAGTGAGGCAGTAACGAGCGTGGTTCCCAATAGACAGACCCGCACATATGAAAAAACATGCATGGCAAGCCACACAAGTCAGTACAGGTGGAAAACAGTGCATTTACCAACACCCATGTAAACATGAACTGTGTGGACAGCCTGATCATGATCTTTCTCAAATCATAGGTATGATTTGCATGCTCAACTACTGTTTTCTGTGGTTCAGCAGAGATAATTTGCCCAGTCAGGAAAAAAAAAAAAAAAAAAAAAAAAGGTAAAAAAAAATCTCTTTATAAATTGAGGATATCTAATTTAAAGCAAGAAACCACTTTTATTTTATATTTTTGTTCTTTGTTCAGGTTACTTTTGTTATCCAGAATGAATACCTAACTGACAAAAATATACTATTTCCTTTAGCATTAACTAGTCAAATGCATGATCTCTTTAATTTTATAATATTAGAAATTATTCCTGGAACATATCAATAGATGGGGAAGGAAAGAGGAAGTAGCATATAGGAAACAGATTTCCCCACCAAAGAAAACACATCTTTACTTCAAAACAGGAATGTCTGGGGCAGAATAAATTTAATGCCTTCTTCATCTCAGTCCTTGCTGTTACAACTGGCCATAAGACCAGCCTTTAACAGTTCCTGGACGCTGAGACTAGAAATCTAGAGCAAGGAAGACCTAGGTGAAAGAATATTAAAGGTCAGGGAATTTGTCATTTAGACAAATGAAGAGAGGCTGAGAGAGCTGGGATTGTTCAGCCTGAAGAAGAGAAGGCTCAGAGGAATTTTATTCATGTGTATAAATACCTGATGGGAGAAGTAAAGAAATTGGAGCCAGACTTTTCTCAGTGGTGCCCAGTGACAGAACAAGAGGCAATGGGCACAAGCTCAAATAGAGGAAAGTTTTTTATGAGTGATCAAACACTGTCACAGTTTGCAGAGAGAGGCTGTGGAGTCTCCATCCCTGAGAAGATTTAAACCCTGGTTGGACACTGTTCTGGCCGCTTGCTGTGTGTGACCCCTCTCTAGGTGGGGAGGTTGGACTTGAGAGGTCTCTTCCAGTCTTGGCCATTGTGTGACAGTGTGATAACTGTTCATTTTATACTATCATACCTTTTAAACCTGTGTTCTGAGGGTTGTTAAAACACTTGCTCTGTGGATATGTGTGGCTCATAATGACATCATAATTAATAGTTTAATTTGCTTGGGATTTCTATTTTTACTCACCTGAAGCAGAATTTCAGATCACCTAAATACATGCTTCTAATGCTATTTTTGTAATAGAAATGGCAATGGCAGGGAAAAGACTTAACTGGACAGCATGCAGCTCAAGTTTCTCTGGAAAAGAAAGATAATGATATTTACTATTTTTTTTTACTATTTTCAGCATTGCTGTCATTATTCTTATTAAAATATGAGCCCATGTCAAAACATCACTAACAGCTGCTTAAAAATCTAGATGAGAGTCTGGTCGGGTTCTTTTAGATAAATTTACTTTTGAAGGCCCTAGGAGTACAGAAAAAGCACCATTGAAGATTTACAGTAACGATAAGACACTGTGAGAGCTTATTAGATTGTGAACATATCCCCACATTTTACAGGCAGGGAAAAGGCTAATTAGGGGCTATAAAAACCAAGTGGAAAGGTGGGAAATACATAAAGTAATATGGTGAATGATCCTCATTAAATCTCACAGATAAATTGTTCTAAATGAATCCATGAAGATGTTCTTGTATTCATACTCTAAGAAAACATAGCAAGCTGTGCTGTCACTTAAAGCAATGTTATGCAAATTTCAGAGGAGGAAGGACAATCAAAAACCTCCTTCTTGCCTTCTGTTGATCGTTCTTGTCAGAAACTGAATTCTCACACACAATTTTCACTCAACCTTTACTTACTGTTTCATAAACAATAATAAATATCCATAGAACTATCACATCAGTGCAAAACTCAGTTTTGAAGCAAAGTCGTACAGTGGCTTCATTGTAACCACCCAAATGTATAAAACTTAAGTGGTTTGTGTCTTTATGCATCTTTTTTTTTTTCTGGAGACATAATTTTATAGTATTTTCCTTTAAACTGAAATTTTCACCAAGAAGTAACAAAAGGTATTTTAACATAGTTACCACTTATATGATATATGTTCACATTATATGCAGTTCCCTGTAATAGAAATTCTATGCATATATACATCTGTGTTAACTCTTTTCATTTTGCTAGTAGTTAATGATTTCCTCTGAGTAGATACAAGAGAGTGGGATAGAATACACATAAGTATGATCCTGCCTCTGTAGGCCTTAGGCAACCTGTGAATACCTTTCTGAACACTTTTAGAGCACTCCCTTATTATGCATTTCTAAATTAGAAAATTTTCAATATGTGGATCTACTTTATTTTCAACTTGTACTGTTTTCTGCTCAAACTGCAAATCCAGTTTATACCATAAATCAACAGCAACTGTCTGTTTCATCCTTCCTGAATGTATGCTGCATAGGTACTCTGCAAGTCGTTTGTACCTTTTGATCTATAATCACACGTGGTACAGGAAAGGATCAAAAGGATAGAGATATTTAAAATAAGAGGAAAAAATACTTTGACAATTCTTTTGTTTGCTGTATCAGAAAAAAATCGCAAAACAACTGAAGATTTATAATAAACATACCAGTTAATATGAGTGGGACTACAATATTTTAATGGAGATCTGTATCAATGCAGTTCTTCTTGCTTAAAAGATTTCTGGTTTGTTTAATTTTCTTTTCAGAAATTGTTTATAAAGTAGAAATTATCAATTGATACTTCTAAACTATGTCTTCAAATTAAAGAATATGTAGAAGAAATATTTGAGGAGAAAATAAAGTTTAATCTGTTCTCAGAGTCTCACCCCACTGGAACAAGTTGTCCATATAGCTTGTGGAGTCTCCCTCTTTGGAGATATCCAAAAACAATAGTTTCGCTTGAGCAGGAGAGCTGGACAAGATGACCTCTAGAGGCCACTTCCAACCTCAAACACTGGGGAGAAGCTTGTCTTCTAGTGCAGGCACAAATGGAAAATGTGAATAGTGGCACCATAAATTACTGCAATATGTTGCTTAGGAGACTCTTTTTCTTTTTTCTGATGGATTCTTTTCGCATGGAGATAGCTTTGATAAACTGAACATTATAAATTCCAGAACATCATATTACCAGCTTATATTTACAGATCTGTTTGTCACAAAGTGTTTGGCTTCTAGACTATATTGCAAAAACTTTTTGTGAGAAATCATAAGTTCTGGTAGAAATTAGAAAGCCAGTACTGTCTCAGAAATATCACCAGTGTCTGCATAAATACATCAATTAAAAACATGATGTTCTTTGTCATTAGTCAAGATATTGACCAGCTATGACTACCACGACTGTTGGCCATGAAGGACTTTCATCACACGTGATTTCTGTTAACTTCTTGTTTTCCACCCTTTGTCTTGACACGTCCATCTAGATATATGAAATGGAAATTTACTTGGTAGAGGGTGTGTGTAATCTTCTTTTTCTGTACACAACCAGCCCAAAGAAACTCAAGTGCTTGTTAGGAGTCTCCATTTCTAAAAACAAAAGTAATCAGCCCTTTGCACTAAGAGGTGTGGGTCTGTTTTTTTTTTTAAACAAAATAATTTCAGTAGCTAGAGGAAGCTTGACCTGCTGGTCAATAGAATGAAAGTGAGGTTGTTAACAAAAATGTCTTATGTGTACAAATCTGGAAAAATTTGCAGCAAGCCATGAAGAAAACACTTTTCTTATACAGTGCTTTTTTTGTTGTCATTTTCTTTCAATATTTTTCATCCTTTTAATTTTTTTCCGACTTAGAATGTGTTAATAATATTAACATATTTGACCATCTTTATGACAACTTTAACATTTTTCTTATGTCTGCATCATCCATGAAGAATATGAACGTTTCCTTCTTTTTAAGAAACCCTAAAAGATAAGCAGAATATATATAATTTTGAATCCAATGAAAGAAAATTTAATCCTTAGACCACCATATGGCTCACTTTTTAAAATCTGGAAAAGTGGAATTTGATTTTGAAAGGAAATCTGCTTTTTTAACAAATGCTTTCCCAGGTCAGAAATACAATGTGCCCCTGAGTACGTTGGTGCAAGAGTCTGGTGATAAAGCTTATGTGGTTTAGGCTTGTTCTGAGTTCAGAATAAGCAAACACTGAAAGAAAATTCTGAGTCTCTGAATACCATAAGGCCGTGATACACATGAATTAAGGGTGAACTATCTTGGCTTTGAGGAAAGAACCATAACATTCATTTTCAGGAAGTGTTCTATTACTTTTTGTATTGCATATATTTGGTAAGATCTTATAGTTTATTATTATCAGAGATATAATTTTGGAGGCTGTTATGATGAGTTTCCAAGCCATTGTCAAAATAGAACCTACATTTATCCTTCCACTACATTTATCTTAGTACATGAATGTTTGGAATTTTGCACAGCAGGAGCTAAAATCACATGAAGATATCTGTGCTAGTCCTTTCAGAGCTGTGCACGTGTTTTCCCACGATCGAAAAATTTTTGTACGTTGTTCATCTGTTGATATGGGGCTACAGTTTTTATCATTGTAGTTATGCTAACACAATATGCAGTTTATGGATTATTGTGTCAGAATAAAGACATAATCCACACTATTTCTTATGAAGGAGTTGCTTTGCTGCAACCAGCCTATTTCTGCCACTTATAAATGCACACAATTTATGGAAGTTTTTACTTTTTCAGCTTTACTAATAAAGTTCATGCAGTTTTGCTCTTATAGATGGACCAGAAAGGTGCAAGATTCAACAGCTGAAAAGGCAGAATTAATTTACTGAGCTCAGCTGTAAGACTATTTTTATTAGAAAGTTAGGGAAAAGTGTTAGCTATGGTATGCTAATTAAAGTACTATTAGGAGCTGCTTTGAACTTAGTGTAGTATAATATTGTACTAAACTCCACATACAAACAACTTAATTGATGTGAATTTAAGTAGGCTGGCAGTACACATCACTTTTCCATTTGCCTAGACTGTGCTGCACTGTAGCAATCCATATCTTCCAAATTAAATTGTTTTGCATTTTTCCAATTACAATTAATTCCCTAGGCAAAGCAGAAGGCAGTTCCCTTTCCAGATGCTTCAGCCACAGAGTAGTTTTAAAACTGGCAAGTTCTCTCTGCCCTGACATCTCTGGATAACAAGAGTAGCTGAAGGTGAGAGTGCCTCAAAACTGGGAGTGTTTTGGGCTTGCTTGTGAAATGTTGTCTGAAGGGGTACCAAAAAGTGAAAGCCATAGCAAAACAATATTGAGTTTAGGGAAGCCCTTGAGTCACCCCACTTATCACATAAATCTTTTAACCTGAGATCCACGTCTCCATAAAATATAGTGAGATGTGTAAATGTTTGTGTGCAGTTGAAAGAGACAACAAACACAGTGGAATAGAAAGGTTTTTTTGTTTTTTTTTTTTCTGTGTAAAGACATTGGTAGGCATGGTAATCCAACAGATGCTCAAATAGTGCCAATAATGGCATATCAAAGCCTTTTTGGCTTTCAAGTGTAGATTTTTAGCTTCTAAAATGTAAATTAAATTTGTCTGATATCAAGCTGTGCCCGGTTATGATCACAGGTAAGACCTGTCAATATGGACACTGAAGCAAAGTTTTGGCTGAAGAATATTTTAGACAAGAAGATATGATGTAGGAAAGCAATATAAGATGGAAATTAAAGGAACACCCACTTAAATGGAATGGAAAATTTTAATTCAGATTTGTATAGTTGTCTAACACAGGGTAAGACGTGGCTGAGCAAAGAAACGTGGCTATTTCTGTCCAGATCAGTTTTGTAAGAAAGCATGATGCAGTGTTGCTGCCTGTAATGAATATTGATCTTTCTGGTCTTGGAGGGATTTTTTTTCTTTTCTGTTCTCTTGAGATTTGGTTTCTAGCCCCAGTGCTCCCACCACTATCAGTGTTTTGCTTGATAGAGTGCAGACTAGAAAAGCTCCTATGTCGACACAAAATGCCATATACTTACACAGTATTTGGTATTTTATATTTTGAGGCAGAACACAGCTATTGAAGATCTTGTTCTCCCATTTTACTACTTATTTTATGATCCAAGCAATATAAGACTACTTTTAATGCATTCGAGTTCAGGCATGGTGTTCATTTTTGATAACTATAATTAGAAGAAGACAATTTTTTTGTCTGTATTGGCCTACATATATGCAAAAACATGAGAAAGGAAAGTTGATTTGTACTTTACGCTAGAGGCCAGCAGATTTATCGTTGACCATGCTTGAGGAAACATATAAAAGCACAAGTGTGTCTGAACTGAGGTTTCCAACTGAAACAACCTGGCATTTAGATATTCAAAACCTGCATTCAAATTCTATGGTTTAAACCCATATTTAATTACTAGTGCTACTCTGTGGTTCGATGTGTTGAGCCCAATTAAAAAACCTGGCTGTGTTGCACCTCCAAGGGGAGCATTTGTATAAGGTTGTAGGCATGAGGTTTGAGTTTCTAAACTCTGTCTCTCCCCTCATCTGGTGGGAGCATATCTAATTCAGCATGTGAGAGCTAAATATTGAAAGGGGTTAATCCCACACTTTGTGGAGCTGTGACAGGCTGAACTATTTGCTTTCATTACAGACACCTCTTTCCATGTCTTTATAAGTGTCTACAACCAGGTGTGTGGCCCGTGAACTGGCACCATGGACGGTTTATCCATTGCTGCTGCACAGTATGAGCATGGGCTGGCACATAGCCCGGGTAGTAGCAGTAAAGAGCTAGCAGTGGCAAAACCATAGTGACCAGAGTGTATTCTACAGTAGAAAGCCGTCAAGGGAACTCTATCTACTGCAAATGATACCTTGTGTTCCAGTAGCTCAAAAAAAATAAATATGTAAACACATAAATCCTTTAAACTGCAGCTGTGGTGACTGAAAATGTTATTGTCTTTGACGACAAAAAAGTCTTGTAACTGTTTAAAAAAAACAGGAGGTCTTTGCCAAACCCTAAGATGTCTCACTGAAGCTGAATAAAGTGTACTCCAATCAGGTTGGGGGCTGAGGGGAAAGCCATCTTCTAAACATGATGAATAATCTGGTTGAATACAGGGACTCAAAATAGTCTCTTCAGCTAGCACATCTTTGGAGTAAAGATTTATGCCTCCTAACAGTGAGGTTAGACCTTATTGTGAGGTCTAACAGTGAGGGGAGACCTTATTGTTCTCTACAACTACCTGGAAGGAGGTTGTAGAGAGGTGGGAGTCGGTCTCTTCTCCCAAGTCACAAGTGATAGGACAAGAAGAAATGGCCTCAAGTTGCGCCAGGGGAGGTTTATATTGGATATTAGGAAAAAATTTTACCCTGAAGGGGTTATTAAGCATTGGAATGGGCTGTCCAGGGAAGTGGTTGAGGCACCATCCCTGGAGTTATTCAAAAGACAGGTTGACATACTGCTTAGTGACATGGTTTAGTGATGGGTTTTTACCAGAGTTAGGTTGATGGTTGGATGAGATGACCTTACAGGTCACTTCCAACCTAGACAATCCTATGATTCTAAGATTCCCAAAATAAAAGTCAAACACATGGTTGTTAATAATTTAATCTGTGATCCAAATTTGTTGTACAAAAAAGATGTAGTACTTTTGTTTGTATGAACAGTTTCAGAGAGTCTGCTTCCCCACTTTGAAAATGCCCAATTTAAACTGATCATAACTCATAAACTGAACAATAGTTCTACTTTCATATTGCCTTTAAATTGATTTTCTGGATATTTATTATTCACACAGTACTTTCTGCACATAAAAGAATTATTTTACACCTTGAGAAATACATAATCAAATATTTAACTATGCCACTTGACCAGAGACGTCACTAAGTGTGATTTCTCTATAAGAAATATATAATGAGAGCTGCCCTATGCAAGAAAAAGAACAGAAGTCAGAGTAGGATGTAAGGCAATAATGTTAAACCACTACATTTAGATTAAAATTGACAGGAGAATAATAGAACATTTTTTAATTTCAAACTTACCTTAAATAACTTTCAAAATTTCCTTTTAAAATTAACCATGGTTTAGTGAACTGTCTTCTGCTTATCTTACTGCTATCCTATTTGACATGGTTTGGATTGTATTTAAACAATGAAATTGATGAAGGGTTCAAAAATGTTTTGAGAACAGCTAATGTGAGTTTTGAATCTGTACAGATTAGTCCATGAATAACCAAGATGACACATTGAGCCCAAAACTATGAAATCTTAAATTAGGTTGATCAGATTCAGTTTTTGTCTAAGCAATTGTGACTAAGTTGGGAGTAAATCAATGGAGTTATCCTTAATTACACATGCTCAGCATCTGTTTCAAAGTTTCTACATTGTCTGTTTAAAAAGTTTTAAATAGATATCAGTCATTGGCCATTAGATCAGATGTGGAAAGGATAAGCAGGCAAATTCATAATTCAAAATTTACATGTTAATCCTGAAGTGACTCGTTTTATGTAGCTATGTGCTGCTTGACTTTTTTCTTCATAAGAATACTTATGCAATCAGAAGAATCATGACAAGCATGAACAGCAGCCATACCTGCTTAGAATTAATCATGATTATTCATTCTGTTGTACTCCAATAAAATACTGGGACTAATTCAATTTTTGTGTAATTTGGATAATTACTTCACCAAGCAGTTCTAGAGTGACTATTGTAATTGCTGCTCTGATGTGAGATACTTCATAGAATAATTTTGTTTGGAAGAGACCTTTAAGATCATCAAGTCCAACGGTTGACCTAACGCTGCCAAGTTACTGCCAAGTGCCTCAGCCCTCCATCTTCACATCTTTTAAATACCTCCAGGGTTGGTGACTCAACCACTTCCCTGGGCAGCCTGTTCCAATCATTGACAACCCTTTCAATGAAGAAATTTTTCCTTATATCCAATCTAAACCTCCCCTGGCTCAACCTGAGGCCATTTTCTTTTGTCCTATCACCTGTGACTTGGGAGAAGAGACCAATCCCCACCTCTCTAAAGCCTGCTTTCAGGTAGTTATAGAGGGTGATAAGGTCTCCACTCAGCCTCTGCTTCTCATCAAGATTGTTCTCCAGACCTCTCACCAGCTTTGTTGTCCTTCTCTGGTCACACTTCAGAACTTCAATGTCCCTACAACAGCGAGGTGTCCAAAACTGAACAAAAGACCTTTAAGATCATCAAGACCAAATGTTAACGTAGCACTGACAAGTCCCACTAACCACATCCCCAAGCCCCACATCTACACGTCTTTTAAATACCTCCAGGGATGGTAACTCAACCACTTTCCCTGGGCAGCCCATTCCAATGCTTGAAAACCCTTTCTGTGTAAAAATTTTCCCCAATAGCCAGTCTAAACTTCCCCTGGCACAACTTGAGGCCATTTCCTCTTGTCCTATCACCTGTGACTTGGGAGAAGAGACCGACCCCCACCTCTCTACAGCCTCCTTCCAGGTAGTTGTAGAGAGCGAGAAGGTCTCCCTTCAGCCTCTTTTTCTCCAGGCTGAACAACCCCAGCTCCCTCAACCTTTCCTCATAAGACTTATTCTCCAGACCCCTCACCAGCTTTATTGCCCTTCTCTGGACATGCTCCAGCACCTCAATGTCTTTCTTGCAGTGAGGGGCCCAACACTGAACATAGTATTTGAGGTGGGGCCTCACCAGTGCTAAGTACAGGGGGACAATCATTTTTCTAGTCCTTCTGGCCACACTATTTCTGATACAAGCCAGGATGTTACTGGCCTTCTTGGCCACCTTGGCACACTGCTAACTCATATCCAGCTGGCTGTTCACCAACACTCCCAGGTCCTTTTTTGCCAGGAAGCTTTCCAGCCACTCTTCCCCACTGTAGCACTGCATGAGGATGTTGTGATCCAAGTGCAAGACCCAGCACTTAGCCTTGTACTAATTCAAGAACATAGTTGCCTGATGCAGTATATGAGTAAAATCTGCATTCCTTCACAAAATAAAATTGCTTCCTAAAAGAAAATAGTTCAGAATACTTCTCTGAGAAAATCTAAGCTTTACAGTCTTCTTACCATATCCCAACTTCTTAACACAAACAAGCCATCACTAGAAAAAGAATTAATTTTTTAATTCTAGCTCCTATATTGAATAATTTTTAATATGGCTTATTCTGAAAAGAACAAATTTATTATTTTGGGGGACTGTGGAGCTGGATAATATTTGACTCCAGAGAACCTTTAGCAAAACACTCCCACTCCAAGGCTCAGTATAGAATGCAGAGGCATTAATGTTGCCATGTAACACTTGTATGTTTCCACAAAAAAAGCTACATAAATCTTGCAAATTTTAGAAGGCTGAAGAAGTTCAGAAGAAAGAGGAGGGCATTAACCCTTTACCTGCTACAGTTCTTTAAACTGCAGGAATGCTCATGAAAGAAACACTTTAAATGTTGTAAAATATTTGAACAATGGGACCACACAAGCCTAATTCCATAGACTGACTGTGGAAATCTTCAGGCTAGATAAATATAATTGTGAACAGAATGACATCTGCTTGTGGTGGCTCTGAAAGTGCTGTCTTCACAACTAGCCTTGATAAGTTTTGAAGTAATTATCTGTAGATTACTTACTCAGCTTCTTAAAATCGCTCATTCTTGACAAAAGAAGGAATTATCTCTATAGAATTATGTGGCTATGTGAATAAAATTTAAGATGAAGTCCTAGGACAGACCTTTTCTCATAACAGATCAGTTTAAGAACTTTACATTACATAGGGGATAAATATTTTTTTAGGACAAAATTAGCACAACAATAGCCCAGAGAAAACATGATGTGTTGATTTTTCCATGTTACACTTTTTGATGATCTTGCCTGTCTTCTCAGGTAAGCTCAATTGTTTCATCTTCAACAGTTTCAGGAGATTGGACACCAAAGTAAAGGACATTTAGAGTTATGCCCCACAATAAGGCAGGGAAGCATTTCCGACCAAACCGTAGATTTTTTTTATAGTGAATGAGAACTCATATAATCTACTCCAATATAATCTACATTGTCTTGCAATTATTAATCACTGAAATGGCAACATAAATTCTCTATTTCTCATGGAAAAACTATTATTAACTTAAAAGCTATTAATTGAAGATAAAATCAAGTAACGTTGATGACTGGCAGTATTGCTTTGAAGATATTGTTATCATTAGTAGGAAAAAAAAGAAATGTATCAAATTTAATATTTTTTATTTAAAAAGGGGCAATAAAGCTAGTTTAGAAAGATTTCCAAGACCAGTACATTTAAGACAAGAATAGTTAGTAGAGTTTGATAAAAAAAGTATTTGGTTCTTATATTGATAATTTGAAGTCTTTCTCCTTCTTACTGACCAAAATACAATATAAAATAAGTAGCTTTAATCTGTTCTTTTCACAGGTACTCCTTCAATAGTGCACTTTTTTAATTACTGTTGAATTTCTTTTTTGGTATTTCTGCCCTAGTTTAGTCCAATACAGATAATTCTCTCTGTCTTTTTTTTTTTTTTCTTCCTAGTCACAGCCTTTCAAATAATTCTAAACACAAGGTAAACTTCAGTTTTCTGAACTTGCTTCTTTAAAATATATTTGTTTGCAGGTTCTAGAAAGGAGATGTCTCCCCTAGTATTATGCAGATCACACTAATTTGTTGTTTGTTAATAAAAATATTACTGTATTGTAATTCAGGTAACAATCTAATGTGCCCGCAGTTCCTGTTTATCAAAGTTTCTGTAGTGAACCTTTTGCTTCTTTTTTAGGCGACAGTGGCCAAAAGCAATAGTAGCCATTCCTCTCATTCCTCCATTGTATTTACTACTACCAGAGTGCTAGTTTCTGGTTTTGTGTAGGTTTGTGGGTTTTGAGTTATAATTAAGTGTCTTGGTAATTTTATCCATGTAATACTTTTGCCTTACTTATTTTGTCTCATGTGATAGGCATAATAAATTATAAGTCAAAAGTGAAACATTTTTAACATTCTGGCAGAGTCTTATGTACCAGGTCCACCAGAAAAAGAACAGGTCTTAGGCCAAGATGAAATAGTAAAACCTGTGTGTAGCTGTGCCTCAGCTTCTTGTGGGCATATCCTCCAATTTGAACTGCTAGTTACACCTGTTTACAAGTAAACACTATTTCCACAAGGCTTCTTCTTCTACATGTGCAAAATGTATTTTAACTGCCTAAAGATGATTTCCTCCAGAATGTTTGGAGAACATAATTAGCTGAGACATACCGGCAATGAAAGGAAAACCGTAGTACACAGTGATAAGAAAATATTGAATTTTTATACTCATTAACTCTGACTACTAAACAATTATATCTTTAAGAGATACTTTGCTGAGCAATATAAGGCTGTAGCAATAAAAGTATATTATTAATCACACAAGGGAATGGATAATAAGCTCTTCAATCCAGATGAACTCCTAGTGTGTAAGATATCACACAGTGGACTGTACCAGAAAAACTGGACAAGTGATTAGATTTAAGAAAATTTGCATTTTTTTTTTGTTTTGTGTTTCTCATTTTTTTATGAGTGTTGTAAAGACTGATATGGCAAAGCTAAAATTGTCTCCAAGTATTATTCAGGCTTTTCTAGTGGAAATGGATTATGAAGACAAATAGCAGGTATTTCTAATTTCTAGATGATAATAAGAATTAAAAAAAAAAAAGAACAAAACCCACCAAAACACTGCAGTTTCCTACCTACTGAATTGCATATATAAAATCTGTTAACTACATTTCACAAACCAAAACTGGAATGATTAAGTGTATAGAAAGGTGGTTTATGGTACTGCATTTTGTTGAAACTAGCAGTAAAAGTTTCATCATATTCATACTGCTCTGGGATAGTATAGCAATATTGAACATATTTTAAACCAATATAAGAAATTAATTTATTTAGAAAAATGTTGGATCTTTGAGCGCCTATAGCAGCATTACATATAACCATAATGTAACAGAAAGAACTGAGTACTATACAATTCAAATAGAAGTAATGGAGAATTTTACCTTATCGTCCATACTTCTCTAAGTTATTAGTTATGACTGCATAAATTTAAAATGCATTCTAGAAATGCCTTTAAAATAACATACATATAAGTATTAATCAAATCCAGTCATGTATGAAATACTATAAAAAAGGATTGGTTTTCTGTGGATTATTTCTTAGGGCTTTTTCTATTATAATTCAAGCTTCAAAAAATATATGGAAAGGATTATGGCATTATTTTTTTCTTTTTATTTTTTGTGAATGTTTGCTGCCTTCTGATGTTCCACAGCTGGAGATCACAATGCTACTGGGTCTTAGAGTGTAAAACTTACTGCTTCATGAATTATTGACTAGCATTTAACAGTCAAATGAGAGCAGGGAATAAAATGACTGACATACTTTGAATATACTGGTTGGAAAAAAATAGCTATACTTGTCTTATACCTAGGAATGTTGATTCTTCTCTTTCTGTACCTGCTAAGATCAATTTCCCATCGAAGCAAATGGAACATTTGTTTTAATTGGGGGTGCAAAATTGGGCTTTTCAGAGCAAGCCTGAATGTTTCAAAATTTGTTTTTGGAACCTCTTTCTGACTATTTTATGTCTTGATGTACAGAAAGGTCGAAAATCTTTGGATGATATAGGTAATCTTATAATATATAGGATGGAAACATCAGCATGGTCACTCATATGAAGAGTGTCCAGTGGGATGCATAATGGTTCAGGTATAAACTTTAAATCAGGAAGGGACCACTGTCTTCTTGAAGCTGGGGAAAAATAAACTGATAAGTAATGATGCTGAGGTCATAAGTTTACATTGCTGGAAGCAAATGTTAATGGCCAAAATTTTAAGAGGTTTTAGGAGGCCAGAGTTTAGGTGAGTACTACTTTTCACTTATTGACCATCACTACTCATAAGTGTAGGCATCAGTGTGTTGAGTGAGATTTTTCAAAAGTCTCTTATCTTTAGGAAAACGAATCCCATTGAAATTCTTGGCTCTGTATCTTTTCACTCAGCTATTTTGTTTAGTGCCAGAAGTAGACACAGATGTGCGCTGCTTTAATGAGATTTGCAAGCAGGATCTGCAATAATATTCCATTTCATCCTTTTATGGTAATTCCTTCATCAAATTGGAAAAAATAGATTTAAAACCGATTATTTGGTTGCATAGCTCCAGTGAAGTTGTTAAAACTATAAATGGAATTTAGAGCTTTGTATCTGGTAGCACCAAATGTTAATTTGCATATACATAAACAAAAACTGAATTACAAAAAAAAAAAAGAAATCATTTATCTGGTGCAGTAAAAGAATCAAAATAAGATAGAAGGAAGAGAACTACTTTCTTTGTGTCCTCACCATGATGAACTATCTGTGATACAGAGACCTGTTTGGCCTTTCTTTAAGGTACTCTGTTGCGCTGTCTTTACAACCTTTTTCTTAATGCTTGGATGTTATTTACATTTCTCGTATTGGTCAACTTCTAGATATTTTTTAGTTTGTGCAGATTTTCTGCAGTGCAAACTTTCAGTGTATCATCATGTTTACTGAATACCTTAATTCTGCAGGTAAAGTGCCTTGTATATTGAGCACCTTGTAGATTCAGAAAGAAAGAATGAAACAGAAAGAAATGATGTCTTCTGACAAAATGAATATTAATACTCAAATGAGTATTAGGAAGTTTCAGACAGAAGAATGCACTCCGCTCCTTAGAAAAGCTGCAACTTTCAGTGCATCTGAAAGTGCCTTCAGTGTCTTCAGTCTTTATAAAGACTGTACATCTGGGTCTACGTAGGTTTTTACTGTGTTGGTTCAAAGAGGTTGCTCTGCCCTTGAAGCCTGGATCTTTCCCTGCAACAGGCAAGCACTCAGTGAAATCCAGTGGTCTGCACCATTCCACTTTTTCTTCTCCTGTGCATATATTCATCGTACAGAGTTGGTGTACAGATCATTTTTTGCAGGTGTTGATCTCTGGAATTTTATTGTTCAAAATCACTTCTACTTTTTGTACTTAACCTCAACTACTTGTAACAAAAGCAAGTGACTGGGAAAAATACTAAACATTAATTTGATGGTAAGTCAATGACCCTATATAAATATTTTTTAATTCATGAAATGATTCTTTACAGATTTCCAGTTCCAAGCTTGCAACTTGAGAGATAACATCTATCATTTGGTCATACTCTTGTTTGTATTTTCATTGGAAATTTGTATCTTTATTATCAGGACTCAAAACTTTTCAAACTACAAGTAATTTAAGAATGGATATTCACATAACATGCCTTTTTCACAATGTATCTTTGCCCTTGAAAATCTGCTCCTTTGTTCCAAAGTAATGATTCAAAGGAATCAGAAGTTCCTACTTTATAATTTGTAATTAGCAGTCACTTTAATCTCTTGATTTTAGTGAAAAAAAAATCTTCCGAGACCTATGTTGGAATTAAATCAAAAATTTTTGATGGATAAAATTCTGACAGATTCTTTCTGAGTTTGCATCAATTAAATAAAGACATGCAAATATTAAAGTACAGTGACACAAAGGAACACCATAATGAAGTTCCTCAGAACTTCCTTCAAGTTCTATAAAGCTGCTATTTTCACAGTGAAATAAAAAGTCATGTTCGAGGTATTCTCTCATTATGTTCTTCGGTATATTTCATCAAGGATAGTTAAATTGTGGACTAAGATTTTGTATTTAAATGTTTCAGTCAGTTTACAAACACCTACAAACATCTTAATTGTTTATCTAGTAGGTACAGTGATTTGTGATATCTTCTCAGAAGCTCAGCTCATAGGAATAGATATAAAGAAGGAAATGCTGTATGACAAGATGTCATGGTTTAACTCCAGATGGCAAGTGGGGCCACACAGCAGCTCACTCGCCCGCTTAGGGTAGGGAAGAGAATCAGAATACTAAAACTGAGAAAAGTTGTGGGTTGGGATAAAGACACTTTAATAGGTAAAGCAAACCCATGCACATGAACAGAGAGAAACAAAGAATTCATTCACTGCTTCCCATAAACAGGCAGGTGTTCAGCCATCTCCAGGAAAGCAGGGCTCCATCACACGGTAACAATTACTTGGGAAGACCAACACCATAACTCTGAATATCCCCGCTTCTTCTTCCCCCAGCTTTATATGCTGAGCATGACGTCACATAGCAGAGAATATCCCTTTGGTCAGTTGAGGTCAGCTGTCCCAGCTCTGTCTCCCCCCAACTTCTTGTGTGCTCCCTGCCTACTCACTGGCAGGGCAGTAGAAGGATCAGAAAAGGCCTTGACTGCTTAGCAACAGCTGAAAACATCAGTGTTTTACCAACACTATTTTCATCCCAAATCCAAAACTTAGCACTACACCAGCTACTAGTAAGAAAGTCAACTCTATCCCAGCTGAAACCATGACACAAGAGAAAAAGCAGTTATGTTATCCTTACTGAATAGGTATCACTAAGCTAAGCAAAGTAGATGGCTTTCTGTAGGATGTAGTCTTGGAAAGACTTTGTGTGCAACAGTAGTTTCTGTTTAATGCATTTGTATAAGGAAAATAACTGCAAGTCTACATGTACACTGGAGACTTTTTTTTTTTAATGTTGCATTTTTACAATCTCTCATTTATTTCAACAGTAATGCTAACACAGAGTTAATTCCTCTGTATCACATCCTCAGGTAAAAAGGAGAAAACTGGGTGAATGACACTTTATCTTTGTTCAGGTTATGAAGTACAGCATGCTCTGCAATCTTACATTGAATAGGATTGTGTTCTGACTAAAGAAATCAGTATCTATGAATCCTGGAAGAGGTTAAAAAAATTTTAAAAATTAAAAAAACAGTTCCAGAATTGGCTATGAAATATAATTCGTTGCTCATTTGGGTACTACTTCACATAAGAAGCAGTCACAGGGAACTCTGCAATTTTTCTTGAAGTAGCAGAAGAAAATTCTGGGGAAATTGAGTGGTGTAGCTTCTTTATCACATAACACTATTCTTCAGCTCTGAGAAGAGCAGGTCTGTGCTATTTTCTGGCAGTGACAGCCATCTCTGTGTGTGGTGCAAGCCAACAAAATAAATAGCAGCTGGGATAGAACAGGTGAGAAAAAAGCCCTTCCTTGCCCTATTTCTCCAAGACCAACATGCAACTCCACAACCCTTTCCCTTGTTCTCAGTATCTTCCTCTCCTCTCCTGTCAGTCTATGAATGGAAGAAGCAGTTGCTCCTTTAATTGACCTTTGCAAAAGTCTGAGGGGGAAGACAAATGGGGAGGTAAAAACAAATGATTAAGGTAAACACCTTATCACTGATGTTAAGAAACTGTTTTCAGTTAGGAATAAGTGGGAGAGCACCTATCCACTAGTTGATTGGTTTCCATCTCTCTAATGTGCAGTTTGCTTTACTGAAGAGCTTTATTGGTTTATTTTATCCTCTACCAGTCTAATAGGATGTGGAATTTCAGTAGTAACTAAGTCACTAAATAACTAAGTCACTAAGATATGGAAACTGAGATGCGGAGAAAAGGGACTGTGAAAGATTAAGTTCTAGGACAATTTGAGGAATAGAAGTCTCAGGCTACAGTGTGAAACACTTCTTTTTTTCCCACTATAGTATCTGACATATATTAGTTTGTATATTTCACAAACTGTTGTGAAGAGAACAGCATATGTGTACAATGTCAAGTCAATCTGCTTGCCATTAGTATTTCTGTCTATTTTATCTCTTTTTGCTCAATTTTGTGTCTTTTCTCTACCTCCTGCAGTTACTAGTATCATGATGAGTGATTTAGATTAAGGATACTATTTATTTCTAGAGTGAATTCCAAGTACACCTAATATGCAGTTCTGGGAATGTCTAATATACTTCAGTACAAATGAATAATCTGACTTTTAGAAGTGTGGAAGTGGGTATATTGTCTTTCCGCATATTGTCTCTATTTAAAGATGGATGATACACTTCTGCTGAAGTAATAGAGCAAATAAAACACCTTGTACACACTTAAGGACAGACTCCTGCTATGAGTAAACACTGTGGAACTGAAGCAATTTAAATACTAAAAATTACTTGAATCATAGCCATCTGTTCAGTGCTTGCGTGTGAAGCTGCCCTTCCAGACACTTCCATAGTAATGACTGTAGAGGTTGCAGTGATGAGATCCTTGGCCTTAAGATTCAGCAAAGACTGCATTCTAGAGATTGGTTTGAAAAGAGAGAAAGGAGCTTTCAAGAAGCCAAGCTCCATAGACAATGAACTTTCACGATAACCTGTTAATGCAGACTCTCGTTACCTGTTCTGTCAATTTATGTAGGGATAGGGATGGATGCATTTTTCCTGCTAGTGGCTATTTTATGTTAATGGGTCTTTCAGTTAAAATCCACAGCCCACAAAGTACAAGTAAGTCTTTCAGCTGTCATCAATGAGCTTTTTATAAGACCAGGACTGAATTTTGCTTACTTATAATTTGTTGTAGTGCCTAGCTTTCTAGATTTATTGATGAGATAATCTGGCTAATAAGAGAGACTGATAATCAATTTGCTAAAATGGTTGCTACTCAGCTCGACCGTGGTCTTGATTTTGATGGGTGTGAAAACAGCTTGATCAGCAGTGAGGTGATACGTTGAGAAAATGTAATTTAAATGTAGTACCGGGAAATGCTGTATGTTTATTTATGCAAACTGCTGTTTTGCAAGGCATGGATTTTTGAGGTTACCCAGAAGGAAAGGTAAATGGAGTAAACCACAAAATCAAATTTTTTAGAAGACTACTTGTGGCTGAAGTCATGAAGATGTTCCTAGGTTAGCATATTCTTTACAACATAAGGTGTGTCTTACAATTGGCGAATCACTCAAAAAAAAAATCACAATAAAACCAAGAAATATTGTAGCAATACTTTGCTTTGTTGAAAAGCTTTTAGAATTACTCTTATTTGACTTGACAAAGCTCTTCTTGTTAAGGTTACCACTTACTTGTTGAAATTCAGAATAAAACATCCTTCAGTTCAATAGATATGTTCTGCTTGTTTGTATTCTAGACAGCACCAAACCAGTACCCAGCCACCAAATTCTAGCCATAAGGGTACAATACCACATGCTTTGGAATCCTGCTAGTATTCCACTATTGTATTTTAAGGTCTGTGATAAAAATCCTATCTGTACCCTACGAAGGAACACAGAGAGACAATGGCAGGTGGAGGACCCCAAATGACACTCTGCCTGTCTGCTCTCAGGCATCACAGGAGCCATCAGCCCAACAAAAGCCTGTTTCCACACCCATGAGGGAGGACAGAGGCATCGCAGAAGGATGGGGCACACCAACAAGCCAGGCAGGGGAATGACCTTCTCTCCCAGGCTCCCTAGGCTGTCCTAGGATTGCCTCCATGGGCATGGAGACACCTATGCCAGGCCAAGCACCAGCAGTGAGTCTCCAGGGCATCTCCAAGGGGTTACTGCCGGGGGAAGGATCACATTGTGGGGTGAAGGGGAAGAGCATTTCAGGATTGTACAGGGCTGATTATGGGACAGTTTAGGGAGGAATCAAAGGTAGGAACAGAGAGGAGTCTATATTGTTTGAGGAGGAAGAAAAATGGGAAATTAGAGGGGGGAAAGTTCATGGACAGAGATGGTCAATGTATATATGTGTATGTATGTATATATGTATACATATATATTTTCCCCACTACAGACCTCCATCCTCCTCAGCAAGAGAGAGGAGCAGGATGAGGCTGCTGTTGCTATTTGTGTTCATCTGAGTGTTTTGTGTGTTGTCTTGTGCTGAATTGCGTGGCCAGCAATGTATACATGTGTATGTTGTGTATACAAGTATTTGTGTGCATGTGCCCACTGGTAAAGGCATGCTCAGCCTTGCTGCTAGTCAGACCTGCGGACATGGAGCTGTGGCAACCTCACCTTTGTTGGATTACTAGATTTGGCCTCCCCCTGCTGATATCTTCCGATATCACTGAAGTTAATTTCTACAGTTCTACAGTTCAGAGAAAACTGAAGAGTAAGCAAGATGTCCCTTTGCCAAATAGCGTATATCAGCATTTGAAGTACACAAGTGAAAAAAGTTGATGTGTATCCCCACTACAATGGTAGGAAAGAACTTGGTGAAGCTCTCTACCCAAAGAATTCTCTGTTTAGGGTCTGGAGCACAAGTCTTATGAGGAGAGGCTGAGGGGGCTGGGGTTGTTCAGCCTGGAGAAAAGGAGGCTGAGGGGAGACATCGCTCTCTCCAACTCCTGAAAGGAGGGTGTAGCCAGGGGGTGTCGATCTCTTCTCCCAAGTCACAAGTGATAGGACAAGAGGAAATGGCCTCAAGTTGCACCAGGGGAGGTTCAGGTTGGATATTAGGAAAGATTTTTACACTGAAAGGGTTATTAAGCATTGGAATGGGCTGCCCAGGGAAGTGGTTGAGGCACCATCCCTGGAGGTATTCAAAAGACAGGTTGACATACTGCTTAGTGACATGGTTTAGTGATGGGTTTTTATCAGAGTTAGGTTGATGGTTGGACAAAACGATCTTAAAGGTCCCTTCCAACCTAGACAATTCTTTGATTCTATGATTCTATGTTTTATGCATCTGGGACAGATTATACATCAGGTTTTATAGATAAGAACTTTAGAAGTATTCAGACTGTGAAAGTTTCACAATTGTGTGAGTCATTGTGGTTTACCTGCCAAAGCTTGTTTTACATAATTTTAATACTATCTAAAGTTAGCAACAAACAGTTAACTCTCCCACTGTTTAAACAACACCAATAACTCCACTACAGCCAGAATAGAAATATTTTGCTATTTGCCATCTATGTTCCAAAGTCTTCAGATTGCTATTACACATGCAGCACTTAGAGACACAGCAACAGGTCCCAGGCAGCTGAGCTTCTGAAGAGCAAATCCTGCTTCAGTATTTAATGCTTTATTTTTCAAACCTTTTTTACAATATGTTCTGGTTTAACCTCAGTGAGCCCTGCACAGCCACTTGCTCATTCCCCTCGCCCTGCAATGGGATGGGGGAGAGCATCAGAAGGGTAAAAGTCTGAAAAATCCTGGGTTGAGGTAAAGTTTAACAGGTAAAGCAAAAATTACATATACAAGCAAAGTAAAATGAGGAATTCATTCACTGCTTCCCATCAGCAGGCATGTGTTCGGCCATCTCCAGGAAAGAAGGGATCCATCACGTTTAATGGTTACTTGGAAAGACAAACACTGTAACTTCAAATGTACTACTTTCCTTCTCCTTCCCCAGTTTTTATTGCTGAGCACAATGTCATATGGTAAGGGATATCCTTTTGCGCAGTTGGGGTGACCTTTCCCAGGTGTGTCCTCTTCCCAATACTTTGGGCCCCCCCGCTCTCCTTACTGGTGGGGTGGTGTGAGAAGCAGGAAAGGCCTGGACTCTGTGTAAGAACTGCTCAGTAATAGCTAAAACATCTCTGTATTATAACCACTGGTTCAGTACAAATGCAAAACAAAGCCCCATACTAGCTACTATGAAGGAAACTAACTCTGTCCAGCCAAAATGAGCACATCACTCTAGGTCCTTTTTGCCAGTTATAAGACATTTCCTTAAAGGTTTGCCCTGAGACCAAGGCTTTGTTGTAAGAATAGTGACCTGTAATAATCTAAGATCCATATACACTTTCATTTTAGTTTAAAGTTATTGCCAGACAAATTAACACTGTCTTAAGCTGGGAGAAATGTGCATTTCTTGGCTTCAAGATGTCCAAGTAAGTGTTCATATTTATTGTTATTGAGTTTTTGAAAGCTCTACGCAAATAACCACTGAGAAGAAACTATAAAATACCTTTAAAATTTTTTCTGGAAGGAAGTATGTGGAGGAAGCCATATCACATTCAGCTTCCTGTCACTGTTGCCCTACTTCCTTCATCTGAAATCTGCTACAACAGCCTACTCATGCAAATACTCTTTACGGACTAGTCATGTTTTCTAACTTAATAACTTGTAAATCAGTAAAGTTAACCGACATTAAATAAATAAGGAGCTTTTTATGTAACTGAAGGTGCTAATAAAACCAGATATTTTCCTCAATTATTCTAAAGTGTCTGTAGTTTCAAATTTTTAGAAAAAGCAAATCAAACAAACAAATTGGCTCTCCTTGGCTATTTCTAACAAGAAGCCTTTGCTAGTCCAGAATACAAGCAGAATCCTTGGAAAACTACTCTCATTTTGGGCATGTTTGACAGTAAACCCATTAAAAAGTGAAATCTATTATCTAAAAGGCAAGAAAGCAAATAAAAATGTCATTTTTTTCTGCCAATAGATAGGTGCAGTGTTCTCCACTGAAGCAGAACTTGATGTGAAAAATTGAAGAGGAAGGCAGAATTATATTATATCTGGGTCTGTTTTTATCAGATCAGGTGATGTGCAGCACCACACAATAAATAACTCAGTGGCTGTTTGCCAGGGCAGGGACAACAAAAAATGTAAACGATAAGGAATTTTTTTTTGCTTATTTTAGTCAAAATTACAAAAAGTCTGAAATCATTGGGCACAGGCATAGTATAGCTCCATTGGAAATGGTTTCCAATTTTAATTTAACTTCTATATAAATACTATTACTATTGTATGCTTATCTCCCTCCCTGAAAATATTTACTGAAGTAAATATACAGGTAGAAAAACCTGAATGTATATCAAGCTACTGTTTGGACTGGGTAGGTGCAATAAAAAATTGAAGTGTGTGTACTGTTTATACCCATTAAGTATAGATTGTGTGTGAAAACATCTGAAGGTTTATTTGTCCTAGAGTGCCTTAAACTGTCTTTTGTCAGATTCCAGAGTGTGGATGGCAGTTCTCTTCAGGAACAATACTTCTGTTGGTATACACCCGCTTGTTTTTTGTGATATCATTGTTTTTCCGATTGCATATCTTCTGTGGGTTTTTTTCACTCTCTCTAGTATGCCCTTCACTATCTGACAGAGGTCTGAGTCAATGACTGCTTTGGCTGACTAGTAAGGAAGGATCAACCTAAACCTTCTCCCCACTTGGACTTGCCCCCAGGTTTAAGTGGTTTTGAAGAAAACTAAATCAATCACTCCTTTCTCGGAATTAAAAGAAATCACTTAACCTTTTTGAACAGAGAGACCTCAAAGTGAAGAAATGAAATATAACATAAATAGATATTTATTTGCCTCTCTCTAGCTTCACACAGTGTCTTTTCCAGTGCTTGCATCCAGCCTTCATTTTAGTAAAATAAATTTCTGAGACTCAACAAATTCCGTACTCTACTATGGTCCTTGTATAAAGTTTTTTCTTTCCCTCCTTTGAGGAAGGGCTTTCTGTGTCCTGCCTTTCTTAGTCAACATAACTTGCAGACTCTGGACCAGCACTGTCTCTCTTGCTTAGAGTACCCAGTGTTTTTTGTGATCTTTTTTCCCAAAACAATTCATTTGCTCACTATCCACAACTAAAGTCTAGTCCCTCCACGGTGCTTGGTTGCTCCAGTACTTGTAAGAAAATACAATACGGTGGTGAACATTTTTTTTTTCTAAAAAGGAAACACTGTTGGTAAGACATTTATTAAGAAAGTGGCATTTCATTTTAAGGTATGTAATTTTATTCCATGTTTATTGTTTCAACCTCCTATTTTATTTTTGTTGGCAATGCATCTCAGCCTTGTAAGATCATAACATTTCACTAATTGACAGTATGGATATTAATGGGAATGCTGGAAAGACACATCTCAACTAATTTTTAAGGAACTTGCCCAGCAAACTCCCTCTAATTTGGTACTTCTGCTTGTACTGCTGTCCATTCTTAGTTTCCTTTAGCCAGGTCTTTACCAGTATACTGGTCATTCTTGAGTAACCTCCAGGTTCAACCAACATTTCCCTTGCACGTTTATATCACTAACAACAGTATTCATAATACTTTACTAATGTCCTGAACAATGACTAGATTCCGTGTGCCCAAGATGAATATCACCTTATCAAAGACAGCAGCTCTGTTTCATTTGCTTTAGGCAATCTCGTGATTTATTTTTAATTTTTTCCCCCCAATTCTGTTTTTCCCATGGGACTGGAGTGTGGGGAAAGAGATAGGAAAAGTGCCACAAACAGATATGAATAAGAATGTATCACAAAAGAGTATTTCCTTTAAAAAAACCACTTTTAGCTTGGACATAAAAAATTATATTGATTTTTATCAGAAGATTTAAGCAAACGATGTTTCCCTTAAAATCAAGGAAAGCCTAATTAAAAAATTACTAATTCATTGCTTTATTAATTTTTCTCTGGATCATCCGGATTCCAATGTAGATTTAGGTCTCAACATTATGTGAAAGATATCGGGGTGGGTTTTTTGCTACAATTATATTTCTGTTACTGTGCCTTTAATTATGACAAAGGACGTTATACTTCTGTGTAAATAACAAGTGACAGAATGCAATTTTGTAGATAGTCGTATATACTCGCTTTATATAAAAGCATTCCCAAGATCCAATTAAATTATGTTAAATTATTCATTGTAATTATGTTTCATTTCAGGACCTACAATTATAGGAGCTAATACTGATTAGGGTTCATGTATATAATTTACAAAAGAACTCAGCAGTTGTGATATAACCATGTAAGTTCTCTACATGAAATTTCAGTGTGCTAAGACCAAATGTTATTCCTCAGAGGTAGGAAACTACTCAGCAGTGGCCACAGGTTCTGATTGTTTATAATTGTGAGCTGGCTATGGAGTCTTATGCTGTGACAAATAAGGCATCAAATTCTTTCTGTGAGGTCTGAGTAACTCTAGCAGTGAAAAGTTTGATTTTTTTTATGGTACAAGAAAGATACTAACTAATGTTTTCAAAAACATTCTCTGCCTAAAAGCCGAAAGTTTATCCTCAATGTGATCCTCCTTCCTCCGTTTGTCAAAAAGATAACATCACAAAATTAGTTGTTAACATCATCTGAAATTATCTGTGGAGCAAAATCAGTTTTTACTTATGGAATATCAATGAAGACCAGTGCATGAGTCATCTTGTGTGTAGAAGGAAGATGAGGACTGCGGGCATATCAGTATATTGTAAACAGTAGACCGTTGTAATGATATTCTACCACATTTTAAATGTGAATAAGGTAGTAATTAGCTATACCATCTCTCTGTGTTGCATTTAAGAGCTGTGGATCTTGGACATTTGACTACAGTAGCTTCAATCTATTCAAAGACAGCCAGAAATGCTACAGTGTTAATGATAATAATAATGTAACTCCTTTCCCATAAGCTCTTTTGTCAATAAAATTTAAGACATGGGTTTCGCTACTCTATCACAGTTAAATGGCTGAAATGAATTATTAATGGACTTGAAATATGTGTAAAAGTTGAGGGAAGGAAAAAAGAGGTAAAATATGGGCTCTGGAGCAATTATCTGAACTACACATGATATTCCTTCATGTGTTATAAATAATGGGGTGTAGCAAGGGAAGAGAATGCAGGAAGGTGTTCCTATGGCCTCCTCAACATTCTTGTGTCTTCTGTAATAATCTTCAGCACAGAGTTATGCTCACCAAGTGTGGCTGTAGGACAAATCACTGCCTTCGTGTAACTCTGTGTTGCCTGGTGGCTTGCCCCATGCTCTTATATCAGAGTCAAAACAAGGATGATTACACTTTCTGTGCTATGACAGTTGTGATTTATTGACACATTGATGACTAGGGCTCTTCAGCTGCATGACTCAAAGCATGGGTCCATTAAAATTTGTTCAAAATTGTTCAAAATTGTTCAAATCTGTTCAAAATTGTTTTGAGGGGTCAGCTTTTTACTGGGAGACCTTATGCTCTACAGTTGACCTAGTATAAACTGGGAATTATGTGTTTAACCTTAGAATCACTGATAAGACCAGTCAATTGGTGTCAAATGGCATGCAGTAAGTATCATTCCTGTGTTTACCCAGCAGTCATGAGTCCTGATAAAATCAGCAGTGTTCAGGATTGCTAAACTTAGTCTGAGTGTTCCTGTAGTTTAGGACATCCCCCAGAACAGCTGAACTTGTAGTTGAGACACCTTCAATCCGTACAAAAAGAAAAAGAAACCTCAAGAAAAATAAAATAAAAGGCCAAGCCAGAGTGTCTAGAGATAAGAGAAAGACTTTCTCCTGCTAGAATGGTTGAGGAACAGGACCAGGACCCAGGGAGATGGCACATTGTCCCTCCTTGGAGGATTTCCACACCCCATGGGATAAAGCTCTGAGCAACCTGGTCGGACCCCATGGCAAGGGGCTGGGCTAGATCACCAGTGGCCTGAAATGTCCCTTGGTCCTTGAGCTCACTGTTGCAGGGCACCCTGTGTTCAGATATGCCCAAACACTGCTAACTTAACTAAAAGGCCAGCAGAGGTGAAGAAAGTCCTTCATAAAGGACTGGCTTACCTGTGGGGATAACACGTTTACACCTTGCTCTTTGACTGCTGATTTCTATAAACAACCTTTTGCAGTGCTGTTATATTCTTGTTATGTAGTTTCTGAAGACATCAGTTATGGACCATAAAAGGCCATTTTTCAGCTGCTTTAGTTGCTTCTAACAACAGCTTTCATGCTGTCAAGGAACTGTTAGCTGCTACTGTGTTTTCCCATACAGATTTCTGAAAACATGCTTATTGTCACAGTTTCCACTAGCTTCTAGTGCCTTTTCTCAAAATTTTGGGTCCCTGACCCCTTTCATGTTTGATCCACAGTATCTATTTGATACACATGTGGCATGTCTTCTTACTTTGCAGTTTGAAATAGACTGAAACAGGATCTACAGTTTTCATCACTTTTGCTTTGTGGATTCCCTTATGTCTTTATATTGCTGTTTTCTCCCCTTCGCATGCTGTTGTGTACTCTTGGTGGCAGCCAGTGAAAGCAGAAGTGATTAGCTACTTATAAAAATAGGTTATCTAAGAGAACTCATTGAATCAATGCACTGTTTGGAGGCACTGGCTGTAGCTTATAAAAGGATTTGCCTGATGGTCTTCCATATATTAACTTCTAGTGAAGTAATTTTGTAGGTGAAGCTACTTAAGACTACCAGAGTTCATGTAGATCTAAAGGCAAATCTATGTATGGAGTAAATACCTGTTATACATGTCCGTAACAGGCACTGTGTGGATGCATGGAAATACATTTGTTTATTAGATATACGTATGCATATATTTTTGTTACAAGGATCAAAGATATCTTCTAGTCAGAATCAAGCTGATCTTTATTTTTTTAAATAACTTCTTACATTGGAAAGCTCTATGTTTGTTGTGTCTACAAATGGCAGTGTTCTTTGTTATCCTCCATGTCCCTTTGAAATTTTTTCTTGCTATCAGTTTGGGGTTTTTTGGTATTGCTCTCCACATATGATCTGCAGTGAAATCAGAAAACAAAATTCTCTAGAAAAAGGTAATGACTAATCTCATGGTTTTCTTAACATTTTCCACTTCTAGACCATTACAATTATATCTTAAGGAATTCTTAGTGTTATTGAAAAAGTGCTCAGGTGGCACTGCTACTCTCATGAGATTCCAGAATACTGCTCGCTAGTCTCACTCTGCTTTTGGGACACGATAATGAAATACCTCCTCTACTTTCAAGTTCTTGAACATACAAGGGGAAAGATAGTCAGTTGAGATTTTGTGACTGTTCTTTTAATAGATATTTCTTGTAGTATACAATGCTGCAGTAACTTTAAGGCAACACAGTGAAAAGAAACTCTTTAAGATTCGAGAATGTTACGTTTTAATAAGTAAAACCAAATGCAAAATAAAATAAGAAATTTCACTCTATTTAATAATTAACGTGGTAGTGTCCTATTTCTTAATTGTTAGACCACTAATTCACCTCCTGTCTAGAGCTCCAGTTATGGTTAATATATTTAATTCTCACTTCCAGACATGAAAACTCATTAATAAAAAACAATTGCTATCTTGTAGAAATAAGACAGTAAATCTGAAATATATTCTGAAAGCTCTGTGGATTTCACACTAAATTCAAATCACAAATCTCAATCAAAATCCAGCTCCTCAGCTTTTATCCACACTTGAAGGCCTTCATTTTCCCCTTCAAAAGTTGTCTCAAAAATGGAGTCTGAACATTCCTACAGGCTAAATAATTTGCTTTATGTTCTCCCTTTCTCTCTTTTTCTTACCCCGGTTTTGTTCACCATTGTGATTATAGATCTTAAATAAATTCACATTTATTCTCCCAAAGAGGGAAATATAAAAATAATATGTAATCTCTTTTCAGGGGTTGTACTATCTGAAGGATTTTACTGATTTGTTAAATCATATCTGAAAACATTGTTTTGTTGGCTGTTAGGTGTGTATTTGATAGTAGGAGTATATAGCATCTTTGCTACTGGAAGTAATGTTAAAAAATCAATATTTTCTGTTATAGTCTTTGTTTCAGCTGCTTTTGATTAAAAACAAAACAACAACCAAATAAACTATTATTTACAGATTTTCTGCAATGAAAATAAATGTAGCTGGACTGCTTTTGGGCTGGATTTCTGCCCATCTAGGGATGCTTTCTGTGCTTGTTTGCAATTTAATACGGTCAACCTCTGGCTCATCTTCCATCAGTCTCACAGAATGGCTCTGTTGTTCAATGATGTCAGGGAAGAGATAGCCACTACAAGAGGTGTACTATCTACTCAAAGACCTTGGTAAACACTTTCAATACAGAGGGTGCAGAGACCTATCTCTCTTTTGAGCTTCCAAGCATTTGTACCCCTGCCTAGAAAAGTTTGAACCTTGGCGACGCAGGGAAACATGAAGCCTGAACACTCAAAAGCGAGCTCACATGCACATCTGCATTTATGTCTGAGTGTGAAAGCAGCACAGTTGCTAGGTTTTTAACAAGCCTGTTCAACCTTGACATATTTGTCTTGCAAGGTTGATCAGGGAAGAGAGTTTCATCAGGTAAGCGTGGGCAGTGCATGCCACTATTCACACCTGGGAACCTGGGGTAAAAGACATTGTGGCACAAATTGATAAGAATCACTACACATCTATGACCTCCCTGTTGTTTGCCTCCACATGCTGTTATGAAATCAAACAATGAACAACTCCCAGACAAATCTGACTGCTCCACTATTAAGTCCTGGTAATTGGAGACATTTAATTATTCCTAGAGGATGAAATCTATGCCTTGCACTACTTAAGACATTAGTTTAATCACTTCTGCACTAAATCCAGTATTGAGATCTGTTTCTGTTCCCAGATCACCAAATATATCTCATCTGACTGTGAATGTGTTGCTTTTTTTCTCTCCCTTTCTCCTTCTTCCATCTTTAAAAGGTTTATTTGAGTTACAAGTTCTTTTTGACATGCAGTGCCATGACACCAGGAAACAGATCTGCATTTTGTCCCCTCTACTCCAACCCAAACCTGACTAAATATCACCTTCACCTTGAGAAGCCTTTTACTTTTGAGAGACACTGAGAAAGAAAGGAAGTGCTGGGCTTCATACTACAAGGTGCCACATATGAGAGGAGTATGGGAATGTACCTCTTTCAGGGCTGTCATAAACCTTTTGTCTGCTGGTGTTAAGTGGGAGCAGAGGCTTTCAGTACTTTGCAGAATAAAACTGACACATACAATAGGTATGAGTTTCAAAAGAAGGGCAAGGAGAGAGAAAGAAAAAAGTAAATATATTCGGCACAAAAAGCTCCCTTTTACTTGAGCTGAAATTTACTCAGTTGTTACTGCTACATAGAAAACATATTGAAATCTTATTCCATTACCTTTCTAAACCTCAGGAATATTTTTCCTGAAGCTTGTGTCAGCACTCACATATATACTTGTGCTTTTTTCTGGTTTTGACTTAAAGTTCTAAATTGCTTCTGAAAAATGCAGTTCATGACACATTTCTTATATTGCCAGAGACCCTCAAAAAAACCATTCATCTGCTTCTATTGCAATGACCAAGCAATGAATGCGGCAAAAATTTTATGAAACAAAAATGCAACACTACATAGCAATCGATTCTTTACTTTTATAGTTGCTAAAGACTTTTGTTTTCCTCTCTAAATGATCTGTCTTCAGTACACATGGATGTCCATCAATCTTCCTATTTTGCCATTTATTGCAGTCATATTTTATATCAGAAATAATGTATAGCTGGCCAAATAGCTAATCCTGTTCTGTTTTACACCAATCTTTCAGATAGGAGAACGGAATATTTATTTTACCAAAAGCTTTCTAATGCTTTGTACTGGAAGCAGACTTATCCAGTAATACTCTGCATCCATCCTGCCATCATTTTATGTTCCATGTTTATCAATATGGTGATAGGCGTTTTATATACCTACATATAAATATATATATATTTACTAAAAGTAAATATATAATACTAAAAGCAGCTATTACAGAAGTTTAAGCAGGTAAAGTACTGCCAGTATGGTTTGGGCTTGCATTGATTTTCCTTTGACAACCAGTGTAAGGTTCATATTCCTGTAGTTCTCTTAATTCAGTTTGCCTGACCTCCACTGAGGAAATAAGACAGACTTTAACATCAACTAAAATCTATATAGCACAGTTCAGTTAAGCCACAGATTTTTTTTACTTGCCATTCCTTATTTTGTTGTTTAAACAGAATTTTAAGTGCAAAACTGAGGCAGTGTTTCATATGCATGTGGGTGGAGTCAGCATTCTGTTTCCTGATTAGCAACTATATCTGTAACTACTGATGACCCTGCAAATAAGTCGTTTTTTTGATAAAAAATCCTGTGATGTAATGAAGTATTGCTCTTACTAGACAGACAAGCAACAAGTGCTGTGACCTGGTCCAGCAGCCTTGCTGTCTAACCACCCAAGTGTATGCAGCAAAACATGCTTGGAATAATGGTCTAAGAGATTACCATGGCAAACTGCTAAACCTTTCTCCTCTTCTTTGCTGTACTTCACAGTGTTCTTTTGCCTGGAGAGAGTGAGATGGAGAGCAATAGTACAAAGTCTAAAAGAGGGCTGTGTTTCTTGACAGAGTCAGTAGGTTTATTGGTCCTGCTTTTTGAGTTTTGTGGGACACAAAAGGACCCTTTAAATCCAGGAAAGCAGACATTTTGTAAAGAAAATATGTTACCTGAAGAAATAACATGAATGTAATGTGTCTTTGAATTTGGAAGAGAATTCAAATTTTAAAAATACCTAATGATACCAATCTCAAATATTGTACTGACTAGCAGATATGTACAATTATTTTTCTGGGAAGTATCATGTAAATTTAACATACGAAGAAACCTCCAAGCACATCAAAACCAGAGAAAAGATGCTCACTGTTTTTCTTCTCTGTTGTGTGTTAAATTCCACTTCAATTATGGAGAATCTTCTCTCTATGGAGAACATATTGTACTTATTAGAGGACTACCAGTCTGGGAGTCCTGCTTATGAATATGTCAAGTCCTGAAGGATCTTTTTTACGTATTGTCTGCTCAGAAACACAGGCTGATTTATACCACAGGATGATTTCACTGAAACTATGGAGTGAGAAATACCACTTAAATTGCTGTGGACCACATTCTGGTACATCCCAGCAACTGGTACAGCAGAACAGGAGTCTTCCAGCAAGAGCAGGTCAGAGAGGAAGTCTCCACAGCACCACTGTGGGCCAGCGGCCACTTTGGCACTGTCTGCACAATAGGGGTCCTGTGCCAGAGTGGTGGAGTCATTCTCAAGGGAATCCCATATAATTTCTGTTGTCTTGTCATTCAGGAACTTGTAGTTCCCTGTCAAGAAAGCTGGAAAAAGACAGGTGCTGTAGAAATAATGATATTTTCTGGAGGGGACAGGGAATGTGAACTGATTTCTGTACAGCACAATAAACAGACTATTAATGTTTGTTCCATTCTAGCAAGAACCTCTTGGGATTAGCTAAAAGGGAATTAAGACTAGGATACGTGAGGAATGAAGAATGAAAATCTATATCAAATAAAAAAGGTTGGAATACTGGAGCCAAAAGTAAAACTGCTGCAAAAGGACAAGGAAAGTTTATAGAGTGTGCTAAATACACCTTTTTTTGCTCCTGGAGTGGAGCAAAAAACAGAAATTGTTTACTTTAGCCAACCTTTTTCTGTATATGTTCCTTTTTTCTTCTCTTCAGCTGTATTAGCACATGACACAGGAACAGGCAAGGCCCTTTTGCACGTTTTTCAGCTGTTCTGAACTCTGTTAAATACATTCTTTCTTCCAAATTAATTTAATTATTATTTAGTTATTCTGAAATAAGACATTGTCACTAGTATTTTAATAATCTTTGCTAAACTTGAAAAACTTGAAAAACTCTTCATTGTTCATTGGTTTACGGAGCTGTCAACAACATTAACTTAATGATCTAATTGGAAGGATTTTGAGAAATAAATCATGGCGTTTTCTTAACATTTTGAAATGTATGGCAATGCATAGGGAATATTAAATCTGGGTCACTTTGTTGCAAGCATAATTTATTCTTTGACCTTCAGCTCCTACTTTCCATTCTGAAGGGTTACTAAAATATTGTGGTTTGAGGGAAAGATCTGAAACTACACTGAGTTAGGTGAGAGTGGAAATATTTAATACTTTTGGAAAACAAAGGGAAAGTGAAAGCTATTCCCTTGCCTGTCCCACCCCCATCCCTTCCCATCCCGCTCCCCTCCTCTCAAGACAGCTTGATTTTATCCACATTGTCTGTTTAGTTACATGAAAAATGAAAGGTGACTTTTAGTGAATTTTTCACAGTTTCAGCAATGTCTTTTAGCATTACCCCTTGTGGGAAGAAAAAATTACTTCAATGGGTTTCAAGACATGTGGGAAGACTAAATTATTCTTTCCTTCATCGTATGTTCATCCTTAATCACATTCTCACAGTGATTATATTAAATAAACTGGAAGGGAGAAGGGTGAAGAAAATAGTTTGATTTGTGATTCTTCAAAACGCAACTATTCATTGGATCTCTGAAATAAAGGACAACATTTTCCTTTGAAAAAATAATGGCAGACTGTACTCCTAATGTTTTTCTTTGAGATTCCAGTTTCATGTATTCTTCAGGGTAATGGAAAAAGTGGTTGTATGTAAATAGTGTTCTAAGGCCAAAAAATATGGATATAGCTTGCAGCGTTTGGTTTTCCTTTGACCTCTTCTATTATGCTTAAGGAATGACAATGAGGAAACTAAGAAGCTTTTTAACCATTGATCTCTTCTCCCCAAAACATGCAACTCAATATGAAAGCTATCCTTTTATGAAGAAGAAATTGGGGTGGGGAAAAGTGGTCTTCCTTTGGTTATCTCCTGTGAGCCATGCCACGCTACACCACTGACCAGATTTTTCACGTGGTCTACAGTTAGATGACAACAATATATACTATCAAGTGCCGCTGTCAATATTTCAGCTGTATGAGATCAAACCTTTGACTTTTTTTATTCTTATCATGGTTTCTTCTATCCTTAAGCATGTTAGCTGATGAGGACAAAAATTTTCAACAGATGTTACCCTCCTTGCTGTCTTGCAAAGGTAATAATCTCTTCATAGATACTCTCAGCATATATGGATTGTCCTGTCTCTGCTCAAAGATAAGTAAAAGCCCTGTAGTCCAGACAGTCAGGAGTTCAGCTCAAGAATATGTGCCTGCAAAAGCATCATTAGTTCAGTTTAGAATCATGATAATATGCTCACACGGAGTGTGAGTTGCACAAAAAGGCAAGCTTATATATGGCCAAAATATACTAAATAAAGAATACAGTTAACATTCACTGCAATAGGACAAATCAACTTTCTGTTTGTCAGTCTTATTTTCTAATGATGTACAGGCTGCTTGTATAATAAACTTGCAAAGACAGCTTTACCTGTACTCAGCTATAAGGCATTTTGAAAGAAAAAATAGTTTAAATAAAACTGGAATATTTTTAAATAGAAACTGAACTTTTTTTTTTAAAGGAAAGGGACAAAAATTAACACTTTCTGGAAGGTTGTGAAATTCTGATTAGCTCTAATGAGTATGTCATTTAAAATAGAAATATGGTAAGCTTGTAATGCGTTGCAACAGATTGTCATGAAGAAGTAGTGGTACTGATGTTGTGATCAGGAGCCGACAGCTGAGTTTCATTAAAGTAAAAAAATATATATATTAAAAAAGTGAATCAACTTTTCGTGATAAAAGATGGATATTAAGATAAAATCTTACTATGATTTCTTTGTTCTTGTCATCCTGTCACGACTTCTTCTGTCCAAAAAAAATTGTTAGATGCAAGAGGATAAAAAGATATTTTTTCAGCAAATCCTATAATCTCCATTGCCTTGTCATCTTTTTATTGATGATAGCTAAGCTTCAATCAGAAATGTAGAAATATTAATGAAAGAAAACTGTACTTAACCTTATGAAAATAGCTTACAATGTCTGAGTAATATAGGGTTTTTGTTATTTTTGGTGACTACGTTTTTTTTTTTTTAAATTATTCTTCAAATAGCCTTTGGAGAAATAAAAATAAATGTGTTTGTGAGATGAGATGCTATAGAAACCTTTCCTTGCAGTTACTTGATGTAATAAGAGAAATCTTTTATCTATGTCTTTGATACTTCATAAGAGTCCTTGTTGTGGTGACGGAAAGTAACTGATAAATCCAAATTTTCCCATTTGAAACTGAGTCTGACAAAAACCTTTCAAAAAAAGATAACAGTTATTTAAGGACTTTTTTTTTCTAGAGAATTCCTTTAATGAGGAGTTTTCTCCATGTTTATGCATTTCTTTTCTTTTTGCATAAAAATCAGTAGTTCTGGAATACTACTAGTAAGACAAATATTGTGGACTAAATCATAGCTGAATCAAATTTTATAGAAAAAGTTTGGGTGTGTGGGGTTCTTTTCTTAAGACCATAGTATTCCAGATGTGTTGCCATCCTATAGTGCATTTAATTTACTGGTAACTGTTGTAGCCACTTAAGTTTTGAAGCAGATACAGGCAACAAAGGTAATTATCTATTATTACTATTATTGTTGTTGTTGTTGTTGTTGTTATTTCTTTAATATTCTATGCACAAAATACCAGAAGTAGAGACAACCATTGGCTGTGGTGTACATACAAAGGAGCCCAGCTGATGGTGGAGAACCTCTAACTAAAAGTGTTACACGATCAAATTTCTGATTGTTGTTCAGACACACTACAGGATGACTTTCTTATTACATTTCTGAGAGTTTGGGGTTTTTTTTGTTCTGCTTTTTTGGCGGTAGGGCATGTTCTCCCTACCATCAGATTGCAAAATAAAAACTATTAACATCCATCCAAAACGACTATGTGCTAAACACTGCAGGTTGAAGCCATAAGGATCAGAATAAGTACTCTGAAAGGCAACAAGAAGGTCCCCTTGCATCAGGAGAGCAGAAAAATCATGAGATTGCTCAGTCACTATGGTCCAATGGGGGTCATGCAGGGCACATGTACTTCCTCCCCAGAAGTGTAGTTACACCAATTAATTAAGACACACAGCCATACAGCATTCAGACTAATAATCTCTGAAGACTGTTTTTCAGCTCACTGCTGTGTCATTTTGTAAAACCTGCGTGGTGCTCTGCAAAGCAGAAGCACACTACAGGGAGACCTTGGTGGTTTATGAATCTGAATGCTGGCAAAATGAAAAAGAGGAGGTGGTGGCAGGGGGTACATGATGGTATGGCACTGGGGCCACAGGCAGTGGAGACCCAAACTCTCTGAACTGGAAGAGAGCTGTGGGGGAATACAGAATCATCATGGTTGGAAAGGACCTCTGAGATCACTGAGTCCAACCAAACACAAACAGCCTTTTCTTGCAGGAGGACAGGGACTAGGGTGCAGGAGCACCAGTGCAGAGGTTATGTAATGACAGACACTCACATACTTTCTCTGAAAGAACCTGTTATAAATCTTATCCCCCAAATCCACTGAATTTTTGAAAAATAGGTGCTAAGAAATACAGAAGGGAGTATGCTAACCTGTGCTGCACCCTATACACTTCATCAACATCCAAACTGGAATGATTCAGGGAAGATAGTTTTTCAAAATGTTTAAACTGATTTCTTAATGTTTGGCTGGCCAGTCACACAATCCTCACATGACAACCCCTGTACATAAATCTGTATCAGTAATTGGAATAAATAAACATGAAAGTATTTAAGACAAAAATCCAGCAAGAAAACCAAACAGAAAGAGAATGCATTATTGTCCAAAGTCTCTGGTTTGCAATTAAAGTAAAATAGACCTGGCTGCTGGAATACATCATACATATTGTCATTCCACTTACTAGACACTGAAAACTAGCGCAGGGTGAAATACTCCCTTTAGCTTATGATCTTTTTTTCTAAGTGGGATTTCTCCATTACTGACAGCATCCAGTGAGTGGTTTAGTGTCCATAGTAAGACCTCATTAGTATTCTGGCTCTGCAAACATTGATAGCTGATGACAACAATCCCTTAGTGTAAGCTGTTTTATAGAGTTGTATAATATTATTGATGTTAGCAAGGGAACAAGAAGCAGGTGGATATACAATCTGTCATTGCTACCTAACTGATAATTTACAGAAAAATTTTAACAGCTTTTGTTCAGTACAAAGTAAAGAAACTGTAAATTCTGGAAAAAAATTGCTAATACCCAACAATTCTTTCTCTGCTGGTTTTCACAGAATCACAGAATCACAGAAT